>CM062097.1:9899529-10499529 GCA_031163375.1 Conogethes punctiferalis | reverse complement strand
CAATCCCACAAGGAAGCGTTTTGGGATGCCTCATGTTTCTCGTCTATATCAATGACTTGGCAGAAACTATAGGTCACCCTTGCGTCTTATTCGCAGACGATGTCTCTATTTTAACGTCAGCTCAACATAATAGCGAGATCGATGGGAGGCTTAGTGACGCCTTGGAAAGGACTACACAGTGGATGAATGAGCATAACTTGGAAATAAACTATTCCAAAACCAAGTTATTAGCTTTCTACCCACATCAAAAAAAACCAGTCAAAATTAATTTCAGCTTTAATAATATAAAATTAGAACTAGTAAAAGAATATACTCTCCTTGGCTTAGTAATAGATACTCACCTTAACTGGAAGTCTCATGTCAAAAAAATTTGTAAAAAGATATCAAGTTTTGCCTACGCCCTAAGAGAAATAAAAAAAACTGTAGATGAAAAAACTGCGATAGTTACATATTATGCATACGCGCACGCATGGTTCAGCTATGGAATCTCCTTATGGGGAAATAGTACAGATTTAAATATAATATTTATTCTACAAAAAAAACTCATCAGAATAATTGCAAACATAGAACAAACAGAAAGCTGTAAACCTTATTTCCAAAAATACCAAATTCTAACTCTACCTTGTCTATTCATATTCGAAACTTGTAAATTTGTTAAAAAGTATCCAGACTTTTACACAAGACGTAAAGATAACCCAGCACCTTACAAACTGCGGCACAACAACAGACTGAATTTACCCGCGTCTCGAATGGCCCTATACGCAAATAGCCCCTATGTACTATCCATCAAAATATTTAATAAATTACCTGAGAATATTAAATTACAGACTAACATTAAACAATTTACTACACAATTGAAACAATTTTTAATAAATAAAAGCTATTATAGTTTAAATGAGTATCTAAACGACAAAATATAGTAAGAAGGAAAATAATAAATAAACAAAAGAAATAATATACCTAGGTAACTATATATGCATATATTATGTACTAATATTAATACAAAAATGTTACACATTCATTGGAGTAGTAAAGCTTATGAGCGTCCTCTCTTCAATTGCGGTACCCTTTCAGGGTCTATAATGATCCAACTTACCTATAACACCTTGTAATATTTATGTACCTACATTATAGATGCAATAAATGATTGAGTATTGAGTATTGAGTCCACTGCTGGACAGAGTCCTCTCCAGTTTTTCGCCACTACAGTACGGGTTCCTTCAAAAAGGTTGTGAAGAGGTTTTTAAAGGGTCGGCAACACACGTGTGGTACCCCTGGTGTTGCATGAGTCCATAGGCTGCGGTAACCGCTTAACATCAGGCGGGACGTAGGCTTTTTTGTTACCCTAGTGGTATAAAAAAACAACAGTTATATAAACCCCTGACATATCCTCATGACTATGGGCCTATGACCTTCGATCATTGCCCGGTACGGTGATAGAGGGGCCTTTGACCTTCGATCATTTCCCGGTATGGTGATGCAGGCTCTTGAACGCAGCAATTAAAACTTATTGTCAAACCGATTCGTATTTTCCTGATTGCCTTTACTGAGTAGCCGGACAATGGGCAGGTAATCAATTTGTCAGACGGTGACCTACACGAACATACGAAAGTAGACTTTATAGTAATGTAGCATATTGATGTACTGGCCTTCCGTTGCTTGGTGGAAAACGTAGAGAAGCCCAAGTCAGGCCAAGGAACTACAATACGAACGAGTAACTAAATCTCATTGTCCAATTGCTACCGCCATACTGACCTGTAAGAGGTATATTCAGTAAGGCACTGTGTATGCGCCAAAAGATTCAAATCAAATCAAAAATCTCTTTTTTCACTCACTTATAAATCGTCAATATTGAATACAGTAAATTAAAAGGAATTAAACTACCACTGTATGCGGAATGCAGCTTCTATCGAGAAGAACCGGCAAGAAACTCGACAGTTACTCTTTTCAATGCCAATTTTTCTTATCATCATCATCATCAGCCTATTGCAGTCCACCGCTGGACATAGGCCTCTCCAGTTGTTCGCCACTCAGGGCAAACATCTGGAGGATATACCCATAATCGCCACGCTGGGCAGGCGGGTTGGCGATCGCAGGGCGTAGCTTCTCGCTCCGGTGACGCTGCTGCCCGTCATCGGTCTGTGGTATTTAGCTACGCCTTCAATTGTGATGGTTATACCGCCACTAGTCGGTTGCCAGCGCCTCGTTTGTTATTCGGCAGGATGCACCACGTGCAGGTGAGGTTGGCTTGGAGCGGAAAGATTATGGGTCGCTCCCTTACATCCCATAATACATAATTTTTCTTATATCATATTACATCATTCATATTTCATTAAAATTAAAATAATAAATATAAATAGGTCTGAGAAAAGTCTTAGCGGTTAAGAGAAAAACAATATTTCGTTAGCATTCACTTCTTAATGATTCCAGAAATGATGGATCGTCAAATCAATCCTATAAATAAACGTTACCGACTTCCTAAGTAGACTTGACGTAACAGGTGTGCCGCATTCGTTGAACCTCTTGACAGTTTCTCCGGAGAATGTTTCTCACGCGCCAACGTTTTCCTGCTCGCTTGTTCACCGCAAAAACACTTTCTTTAGTCAGATAACGGTGGCACAGTGTAAATGGAGGCCGTGAAACTACCTAAATTTTGTAATGGGCATAACAGTATGAGTTTGGTACGAAAAGTCTATATCATAAGGGTTCGTTTCTCTTTGAACAACTACATATTCCGCCCTGCGTTTTGTTTTTCGTCGAAATATAAACTTCTGAATAGCTTTTTTTCTCCTTTATCTACTAAGGCGGTAAACAACAAGCCTAAACCCCGCCTTCTGTTGAGTTGTTACCATAGCCTATGGATGCCTGCAACATCCGGGGTATAGCTGTCTTCTTCTTTGTCCTAGCCACTTCCCATTATTTGGGGTCGGCTCTCCTCGTTCTAAAGCGCCAGGATGCAGCTGTCCTGGGTTGTCGAGACATCTGTTTGGGCACGCTCTAAGTCCTTGGTCACTGTGGACCACCAGGTGGCTAATAGGCGTCCTCTACCTTTCCTCACATCTGGCAAGGCTAGGGCCTGCTCTTTCGCAACATTGAAATACCAGGGGTATAGCTGTGATTATAATTAATTTGTAATCTGCTACGCTAGTGTTAATGATGGTGCCAAAACTAATTTCATCTTTTATTCTAAGTCCCTTAACGTCGAGCGATTGATGATGATACCAGTGGAACATAGAACATATACATACAGACGAATTGAACCAGAACCTCCTCATTTTTTCGAAGTCGGTTAAAAAAGAACCTGGTGGATGAACCAAAGAATTTCATTCAGATTACAAGCCAAGGTTCTTAACCAAATATTGATCCGTGAAGTGGAGCTTCAAACTTGGTAAACACGTAAGTAGTTTCAAACTTTGAACTAACATTCACTACTGTCACATTTTTAAGTATGGCGTCGAATCTTTGTCACTTCAATGAGAGGAGCAAAAAGGTTTGATTGGACCAGTGAAATGGTTTCACGTAAGAAAATGACATTTCAATCGAAGTTGTCATGTTGCGTATGCGTCAGACTCTCAAGCGGAAGAACTGGGAAGAACCTACTGCGTCATAGTACAGTCAGTAGTTTTGTTAAGTCGTATGTTGTTAAGGAAACATAAAGTACCTATAGCTGAAATTGTAAATATTATAAATAGGAAAAAACACCCCAACTCATCATCTTAATGGTTGTCGTCGAAAACGACTAAGGAAATAAATGAAGGGTCCACTGCAATAGTAACAATTTCAAGTATTTTTGGACATCTAATGATGATTGTCCAAAAATACTTGAAATTGTTTTGGTTATTGTTACTACTGTTCCACTACTGAGCAAACGCGTCCCCCAGTTTTTTTCTTCACACATCCCCATAGCCAGCAATGTAAGATAGGTAGGGCATAGCGAATCTTCGCTCGAATTGAGCCGCCCGTCCGGGGAAGGACCTCCACCCTATAGGGTTATTCTATAGAATACCGCAGCCAAATGACCTCTGGGTCGTGTTTCTGCCGGTGAGTAGGGTTTCCGGAGCTCATGGTGGGGTTAGGGTTGGGCCGACATGGCGGTGGCAACTGACAGGTAACTGGCCAGTTACTTGCCAGTTGTCACAGCGGCTTGGGCTTCTCTTTCGTTTTCCATCAGGCGTAGGAAAGCCATCATGTCGAGCCACAATAAAAAAAAAAATGACCGGAAAAAGGACTCTACCAGTTAACCTTTAGCCTAGGTCATGCAGAGAGCAGATACTAGACTATGGGTACTAGACAGCTGAAAGGAATATCAGGAAACGGGCAGCAGCGTTTACCCGAGTACAAATACTACTGCGATCACCGACCCGCCTGCCGAGTGTGGTGACGGAGGCAATCCCCCCCAATTGCTAATCGTAACATGGCTGTGTCCAGCAGTGAACGCTCGCAGGCTGATGATGTAAGAGACCTGGAGGTTCGCGCGTCTCATGCCGAACACAAGGATTCACATTTAAAATACTACTAGCTGTGCCAGCGGCGTCGCACGCGTGGATATCGGGTTTCAAAAAAAAACAGACTTCCATATAATACCTATCTATACTTAGTGCCTAAGTTTTGAAAACCGGATTCAATTCCATGCAGTAGTTCTCGCGTAATGCGCGTTCAAACATAGAGATAATTTTTTTTCCCGTTTTCCCAACACTTCCCGTCACTGCTCTGCTCCTATTGATTGTAGCGTAAAAGTATACTATAACCTGCCCAGGAGTATGAAGAATAATCGTACCAAGTTTCGTTAATATCCGTCCAGTAGTTTTTTTTTCTATAACGAACATACAGACAGACAAAAATTTTACTGATTGCATTTTTGGCATCAGTATCGATCACTAATAATTACCCCCTGATAGTTATTTTGAAAATATATTCCATGTACAGAATTGACTTCTCTACAGATTTATTATAAGTATAGATTGTAATAGTATAGTCCTAGTATATATATATAGTCCAGCAGTGGACTGATGTGGGCTGATGATGATGATGATGATAGATTATAATGTAAACAACATTCCAGCAGCTAATAAAATAAGTAAGGACTCAAATTTCAAATGTGTAATAAAAGCTTTTACGCAACGTAAGGTCACTTAGCATCGGTTTAGCGACCTCACGACAAGGTCACGCCGTCGGAAGTGGCTAAGATACGCGAATTACATTGAAAAATGCAATCTAAAAGCTAGCATCGGAATCTTAGTCTAAAAGAGTGATTCTAGTGTTCAGATATTTCCTTTTGAGATAGGTACCTCTCACAAAAACAGATCATTCAAAGGAATTCTATGGCGCGTATTTATATATTTGTAGAAACTTTCCAATTACTTTATCAATGGGTTCAAGATCTTAACTCTTAACAAAAACTTTAAACTACTGTTTACTTTCATTTGTCTTAGTAGGTATTTCTGTAAAATACACTTAAAGAAAATAATAAAATAAAATGGCTTCAGATCCTTATTACCGACCTCGTGCTAGCTACGATGTCAATAAACGTTATCAGTTTTTCGTTTATACTCGTACGTACGAGTATAATGTTATTTCCTTAATAGAATAAATTTATATATTAAAAAGATTAATTTAACATACATGGAAATCTATATAAAAAACTGCACATAAACTTAACTTAAATATTAGTGAAAAGCAGCCGTATCGTAAAGCCTAAAATGTACATATATTTTTTTTTCTGTATTCGTTTCAGTTGATATACCACCTTATGTGTGTATGTAAACAAGGAATCAGTGATGTTTTATATTTGCCTTTACAAGGACACGGCTGTTTGTGCCGACAATACAATGTATTCATTCATATCTGTATATCAAATTGAAGAGAGGATTGTGCGAACATTTAATATGTGTTTATTATATTTAAAAGTATGTCATTTTAACCGTCAACGGACGAGGAGGTACGCCCTGCGATCGCCAACCCGCATGCCCAGCGTGGCATTATGGGTTGGTAGGTTTGCCCAAAATGGTTAATAATAACTGGTGAGACCAATGTCGTCCAGCAATGGACTGCGATAGGCTGTTGATGATGATGTCATTTTTTTTAAACAACTGGACTGCAAAAGAATTTACGATGTTTTTTATAATAGGTATGACATTACACGTACGGTGAATGACCTAATTTTGTTATCATTATCTACGATTTCGCTGTAATAATAGCGGTTATCTGATTAATACACGTCTCATTCGTGGTAATAAACTTTGGTGACGTCAAACGGTAAAGTAAACTTTGGTGGGATGTCTCATGATTGGGTACATCACAGTTTTGTGTGATCCGTTTGGATCACACGCAAGTCAGATACTCAAGTGGTCATTTACGCATTTAGTCAGTCAATATCACTACATAGTTTAAAAAACAAAGTCGCTTTTCCTGTGTGCCCTATGTATGCTCTAATGTTTGTAGAATGATAGGTAATTTATTAATTTTTTTTTATATATAAATTAAATTAAATTTGAAAAGTAACAACTCATGTATAACCTATTTATATATAAATGTATCTTGCCAAAGTTGAAAGAGCGGAGTCTCCTAACACAGGTGTAACACTTAAAAGGAGACTCCAGACAGTGTTGATGTATTATCTTAAAGTTACTGAATAAAGATTTTTCATTTTCATTTTTATGCATTCACTGTAAAATTGTAAATACCGTTAGATTATAGGTAATTCGTCTTGCGAGTTTGTAAACTGTCGAAATATTGTGACCCGTAACAGCTGCTTACAATTTAACGTATTATCGGGTTAATCGGTAAGGAGATTTGGCAGTAAAATTTTTTTCTCCATTTTCAACTATTTGCAGAAGCGCCCTTTTTCCGTATGAGGGCAATATTGTGGTCTGACGAAATGCGTAAATATATGACCACTTGCGTATTTGACGATATGCGTGTGATCTCATAAAAGGAGCACAAAAATAGGCTTTATAAAGAACACTAAAAGATAATCCTTTTAAACGTTGCATCATAAAAGACGACATTTCTTTCGTGTTACATATCAACGGCCATTGTATAAATTTCATAATATTGTAAGTAAAAAAAAAGAAACCTATTACATTGAAGGGCGATGTCAGGATGTTAAATTGACTTGTTTCACGATACATTACTGAATATCCATTTCCACCGTGTCCGCAGGGACAGATGTCAACAGACTACAACCCTCGTCACTTGGGAGAAGGGGAAATCCATCATTGAATTTAACAGTATGACACATTTCACGTGGCAAATTAACTGACCTCGCGTGTGTATCAAATAAAGAGTGACTATGTTTGTGTTTACCTGCGAGTACATACAAAACTCAAATACATTTACACACATACATACATACATAACGTCACGCCTTTCTCCCAGAGAGGTAGGTACAGACCACGTCCTTCCATTTGCTACGATCCTGGCACACAACTTTTGCTTCGTCCACATTCATCAATCTCTTCATACATGCTCGGCGGTTTAGGGTACTTGGTATTTTACCTTTTTATAGGACACGTTCTATTTGGCCATAGTCCGTCTAGTTCTTCCCCTTTCAACAGATCCATTTACGCTCTCGCTGTATATTTTCTTGGTTAATCTACTTTCATCTTCCTAGGGATAAATAATCAACGTTGCGCTCGATTTTTGAAAGAAATCTCAATATCACGCTATATAAATTCATGAAACTTCGTCAATTACTGGAGGTTGGCCGTCATGGTTTTGTACTGCACGAATCAAAGAGGAAAGGAGTCCCACCAAAGGAACCTACAGCTGTGACAGACCAGAAGTGGCAGGGCAGGGGTTAAAAAATCATTAAAATGTGAAGTTGGTAATTTGGATGAATAATGTTACTTGAAACTTGAACCTTGTCTCCCTATTTTCGGTTAGGCTCTAGCCCCTCATTGAGAACTTATATCTGTTGATGATGAAGATATGTTAACATACAGTTTGTTATTCTAATAATAAATAATTTCAATCCAATTTTCTGTTGTTTCAGCAAAAGGACTGTGTCTCCGAGTACTATACTGAAGAGGGAGCAGAAGTGGCTGCGCATGCTGAACAACTGGGAGGCGTTCATGAGCAAGAACTACAAGAAGGTGCGGGAGAGATGCCGGAAAGGTGAGGAAAGGACCAATCAATCAATCAACAGTTAGAATTTGGTGGGGCCCTGGGCTGAAACTACTCAGGGGCCTACATACCTAAGTACTATTCTAATAGCTTTGGCCAAAAAACTATTACTGTTTTAGTTGCAGAAAATCTCTAGTAACCTCGGGGCCCTGGGCTGCAGACTTAATAGCCCTTGGCTAGATCCGGCCCTGTAAGCCTTTACGTGCCGTACAACCAGACACAATAGAATAAAATAAATAACCAAAGACATGCCACGCTGGGCCACACAGCGCCACCTAGCCCCAAACTAAGCCGAAGCTTGTACTATGGGTACTAGACAACTGATAAACTTACTTAGATACATTTTTTTTGTAAATAAATACATATTATACTTAGAAAACACCCAGACCAATACAAACACACATGTTCATGAACACAAATGTTTGTAGGTACTGTGCGGGAATCGAACCCACGACCCTTGGCTCAGATGGCAGAGGTCACTACCAAATGAGCCACCGAGCCTGTCAAATACTTATCATCGCTTGAGAACACCGGTAACAACCATGGCAATTAATCATCCTAAGATAGATCCCTGTCTATTTCAGGCATACCAGCGTCAGTTCGTCCGAAAGCGTGGCTGTACCTCTGCGGCGGTCAGCTCCTGCTGCAGAAGCACCCCAACGAGTACGAGGAGCTGCTGCAGGCGCCCGGGGACCCCAAGTGCATGGACGACATCAGGAAGGACCTGCACAGGCAGTTCCCCTACCACGAGATGTTCATTAGGGAGGAGGGAGTGGGGTGAGTTACAAGTATATATAGTACCACTTAATGTCGTTAACTACCAAAAAATAACATTATTTTCTCATATGGGTGTTAATATTTGTATTTAAGTATTTATTTGTGGTACCTTCGTTGTTCTGATACCCATAACACAAGTGCTTAAGCTACTTACTTTGGGATCGGAGCAATGTATGTGATGTTGTCTGATATTTATTTATTTATATATTGCCGATCATATTATAAAAGCATTACTACACCAGTCGTTAAACAAAATGAGCGTTGGCTTTTGTCTCATAAAAGTAACACAACGCGCGTGTCTATTAATGGCTTCCAAATATACGTGTAGGAGAGCCTTTGTTCTTCGGGAAAGGAAATTGTAGATGTGTTTGTCTCACACCTGCTAGATATTGGCTGCAAACCATTCAAACGACACATAATTATTATCTATTTCGGGATGTCACTTAAAAGGTCGAGTATGTGTGGCTTTTTAGGGTTCTGTATTCCTAATGAATAATAACTTTTTAGTTTTTTTGCAAGTTTAAAGTGTAGTTGAAATGTCTGTTGCAGTATCGAGACATCAATATTAGTTAGTAACTAATCTCGGTCCAGAACCAAACTTTCGTCTAAAGCAGTGTTTCCCAAACTTGTCGGGACCGCGACCCATCTACCAGAAAGTTTTAAGTTGGCGGCCCACCTTGTGTCATGAAGACAAACAAAAGCTGCTTTGTTTGCTGCCGCAGTATTTACGCGTTTATTCTTATCTTAGTTCACCACCATTCCATCATCATCAGCCCATTGACGTTCACTGCTGGACTTGGGCCTTTTCTAAAGCTCGTCACCACATCTATTTCAATGATCGATAGTAGAACAGTTACATTTTTCTAATGCAACTTTTATTATTGAAAAATACAATTTTTGTTAATATTTTTTTATACAGTCGTACTAGCTAAGGGCGGAGATGCGCAGATATAAGCTGAGGCTAACATGAATTTACCAATGACTTTGCCCAAATCACATAATGTTTTCTTCGCTCCGCTTCACTCGGATGATGTCCTATGGTCAAATTTTGACAGTTTCGCGCAGCTCCGCTCGTGTCTAAACGCGCCTTTTGAATCTTGAGTCAGACCTATCATTCATCGTCAGAGCATCGCAGTCCACTGATGGACATAGGCCTCTCCAGTTGTTAGCCACTTTGGTCAAACATCTGGAGGCTTTACCCATAATCGCCACGCTGGGCAGGAGGGTCGGCGATCGCAGAGCGTAGCTTCTCGCTCCTACGTTACCTGCCATTACACATTAGAATTGGGAAGTTCGCATTGATACTCCTTATCGTAAGGACCTTATGTATCTGAAAGCGGTTGGTTTGCAAGCTTTGTCATAGTCTGCGGAACCCTCCCATGATCGAACTGCTGTTTTGACCACTTTTTTGTTCAACTTGATTCTGCACTTTATGTTAATTAGTAACAGGTGAATCGTTTTAGCGAACAAAAAACCTACTAATGTTAGAGCCATTTTACGTTTTTAGATTTAACTAGAGACCCGCCCATGCTTCGCATGGATTCAATACTATATGCATATACATATTATGCACATAAACCATCCTCTAGAATCTCTCTATCTATAAAAAAAACACCATTACATGGATCGTGGGTTCGATTTCCACTCGGGACAAACATTCGTGTGATGAACATTTGTGTTTGTTCCGTGTCTGGGTGTTTATATTTGTATTTAAAGTATATATTTGTGGTACCTTCGTTGTTCTGATACCCATAACACAAGTGCTTAAGCTACTTACTTTGGGATCGGAGCATTGTATGTGATGTTGTCCGATATTTATTTACTTATTTATTTATATTTAATCAAAACATTTTGACTGTAAAACATCCTACAATAACGTACCTATTCACTTTAAAAGGAATGTTCTCGAGGAAAAACAAAAAATAGTTTAACATCTACGCAATGCCGTTATGTAAGTGTTCTCGTATAGAATGTTAATAGTGAAACTTAGTTGCCTGCAAGACAAGCTATTTTTGACAGAACCGAGTAACACTAAGTAATTTGAAAGTGAAACTAATTAATGATTTAAACCTGTGTCAATTGTACTAGTGTGTCTTTTGTGCTGTAACTTTCGTGACGGTTTTCTAAATAGTTTTAACCATAGAAATGTATTGAGGATGGAATGGTTTAGTGGGAAAAACGAATGAAAAAAGGAAAAATACGTGTCTTTTATTTTTGAATAAGCTAAAAAGCTTACCCGTCTTTTGACGGACTAATTAAATTTTTTAGCCATAATATGTATTTAACGGGGGCTCCCAAAACGCATTGTTTTTTTTCCATATTTTGTTCGATATTACTGCTTCCCTTCGTACGCGATTCCGACTCGCAATTGGCCAATTTTTTATATAAGTAAACGCATGCGTTTATCATCTAAATTAATTGTGGTTGTTAATAAGAATATTTAATTGGCCTTTAAATAAACCACGATGACGCATTTTAGGGACTTTTAAATAGTCATAAAGGTTTGACCAGAATATATTGAGAAACATCATCTAGTAGTTATTACATATAGGGGAAATCCTTGTATCCGCCTATACCACAAAACTATACTTATGACTAACGAATACTATGACGTGAAGCACGAAAAGGCAAATTTTATTTTTGTTTTTATCATCATAAGCCTATTGCAGTCATAGCTGGACATAGCCCTCTCCAGTTGTTCGCCACTTAGGGCATCTGGCGGATATACTTTCTATATTTAATTTCTATATTTCCCCTTTATCGCCACTCTCTGGGCAAGCGGGTTGCCGATCGCAGGGCGCAGCTCCTCGCTCCGGTAACGCTGCTGCTCGTCATCGGCTTGTGATATTTAGCTACGCCTTCTACTGTGATGGTTATACCGCTATATTATTATATCGCTATATAGATGAGAACTACCAGAGTAGTTCTCAGAGCAGACTCTGGAACTCCAGAAAGGAGGCATATGTTCAGCAGTGGACACATAAGTGCTGAGAAGAAGAAGATATAGATGAGATAGACAGCGAAAGATGATGGGACGCTCCCGTCTTCTACGACACCCACAGAATGAGATGCGCTGGTCCTATTTTAAACCTGGAATTAATCATCGTTTCTCGCCTATGTTCAGCAGTGGGTTGATGCCCACTGCTTAACATAGGCCTCTCCCAATATAGCATAGTACGTATGTTTAAAACACCCAACTAATATATTCGACGTCTTATTTCAGACAACAAGAGCTGTTCTCTGTGCTGAAAGCCTACTCGGTGCTGAACCCGAAGGTGGGCTACTTCCAGGCGCAGGCGCCGGTGGCGGCGTTCCTGCTGATGCACATGCCCGCCGTGCAGGCCTTCTGGTGCCTCGTCAGCATCAGCGACAAGTACCTCAGCGGGTACTACAACCCTGGGCTAGAGGTGAGACTGATAAGTAGACTCTGATCCTGTAGGTGGGTTACATCCAGGCCTTCTGGCTTTATAATAACCTTAGCTGTTTTAAGCAGCTTTTTTAGAAGAAAGGTAGGCAGGGAATAGCTACTAAAATACTGGGACCTCCGTCAAGCGCTCTGCGGGTGGTGTTCGGGTTCCCGTGAACTAAAGCCATGACACCACGAGCGTGGCCCGTTCTATATACCAAGCATCACAAGACTCGCATTATGGGCAGAGCCGTCTTTAAACTATTTCAGGCCCTGGGCACATTAGGATCATGGGGCCCCTATGACCTAAATATCAGTTATCATTTGGTAATCTGGCAGGAACTAGGGATCCCATTCGATCACGGGGCCCTGGGCACTTGCCCATAGTGCCCAGTGGAAAGAGGGGCCTGATTATGGGCAACCGACGGAAGCGGCCTGTTGGCCAAGCTCACTCCCAGTCAGACAATGATTAAACTCTATGCAAGACGGCATCTGCTACCTGTATTGATTCTATGACTGTCACTTTCCTCTTATTTTCTTTTTCGCAAAAAAACGCATTTTTTAAAACTTTTTTTTATAGTAGCTCGACATAATGGCTTCCTGATGGAAATCGAAAGAGAAGCCCAAGCCTGTTACAACTGACAAGTAACTGGTTAGATACCTGTCAGTTGCCATCGCCATGCTGGCCTTACCCTAACCCCCCCATGAGCTCTGGAAACCCTACTCACCGGCAGTAACACGACCCGGAGATCACTTGGCTGGTCCTTCCCCGGACGGACGGCTCAATTCGACCGAAGATTCGCTATGCCCTACCTCTCTTATGTGGGCTATGTATTTGTACATAATTAGCTATAAGTAGATAAGATTAGGTATACTACCGCATTAGATTAGTCTGTAAGGGTAGTGTATTTTAAGTTTAATAAATAAATAAATAAAAAATAAAAAAATATGGGCTGATAACAGAAAATATTTGTGTGAAGGTGCTCCAACGGGACGGGGATATCCTCCACGCGCTGCTGCGGCGCACGGCTCCGGCTGTGCACAGACACCTCGCCAAGCACAAGGTGGAGCCTGTGCTGTACGCCACCGAGTGGTTCCTGTGCGCCCTCACGCGCACGCTGCCCTGGGACAGCCTGCTGCGCGTCTGGGACTGCTTCCTGTGCGAGGGCGTCAAGGTGAGCCGGTACCAGGAGACTAGCACAAGCTGGAGCCTGTGCTGTACGCCACCGAGTGGTTCCTGTGCGCCCTCACGCGCACGCTGCCCTGGGACAGCCTGCTGCGCGTCTGGGACTGCTTCCTGTGCGAGGGCGTCAAGGTGAGCCGGTACCAGGGGCCAAGCACAAGGTGGAGCCTGTGCTGTACGCCGCCGAGTGGTTCCTGGGACAGCCTGCTGCGCGTCTGGGACTGCTTCCTGTGCGAGGGCGTCAAGGTGAGCCGGTACCAGGAGCCAAGCACAAGGTGGAGCCTGTACTGTACTCCACCGGGTCTGCATACCCGGAGGGATTCGATGTAACCCCACCCCCAGAGCGAGGCAACTCTGCACCACCCATTGTGGGCGGACAGCTCAAAAAGTTGTAGTCAGATGCGTTGGTAGAATTCTGTGCTCATTTCCGCAATGCGTGTCGTTGTTGTAGTCGCTGTAAGGCTGTCAACTCGACAAAAAAATGTCTAGCTCAGCGGTTCTCAATCTTTTTTGGTGACGGAACCCTTTTGGATAGCAAAATATTTGATGGAACCCTACAATAAAACAAAGGTTGTTAAGTATATTTATTTATTAATAAGCATAATTGGATGTAAAAGTTACTTATTACTTACTTACATAACAAGTATAATAATAGTGAATCGGGATACGCCGCGTCACAATGGTCGACTAGAGAGAGGTGTTTTGATTTTTTTTCTAACTTCTTGCGGAACCCCGACAGGGGTATCGCGGAACCCTAGGGTTCCGCGGAACACACTTAGAGTATGGCTGGTCTAGCTAATCGTCTGTAAAAGATCCCGCCCGTTATACAACAACCTTCACCGTTTATTGGATGAAACTTATTTTATGTGCAATTAATTGTGTCAAAAAAATAATGCCAATCATATGGGTTGCCAATCAAAATTTAGTACAAAAAAATTGTCCAATATTGTAATGGAGAGTGTAAGTTTAAAATGTTGCAATCTCCCTTCTCAGGTGCTATTCAAAGCGGCGCTGGTGATACTGGAGGGCGCGCTGGGCTCCACCAAGGTGCGCAAGCGCGCCGCCGGGCTGTGCGAGACGCTGGAGGCGCTGCGGCACCCGCCCGACCACGTGCTGGCCGAGGAGTACCTCATGTACCACATGCAGCGGCTCAGCCTCACCGAGGAGGACTTCGAGTTCGAGCACCAGCGGCAGACCGCCCGCCGCCGCGCAATGCCCAACAGAAGGTAGGCTAATTTTTCATTTTTCCCACTTGCCCCTCTAAGGCGGCAGATGGGAATTGTAATTCCCAGTAGCCCCCGTAAAGGTGGAAAATGTTAATCAAAATTCCCAGTTGCCCCTGAAAGGGTAGCAGATGGGATTAAGAGGTCCCAGATTCCACTGTGCAGGTGGTGGATGGGGTTAGGAGGTCCCAGTTGCCACTGTGTAGGTAGTAAATGGGAAACAAAAATCCCAGTTGGCACTGTGAAGGTGGTAGATGGGAAACGAAAATCCCAGTTGCCATTGTGAAGGTTATAGATAGGATTAATAGAAGTTGCGCGCTGGCGGCTTATACGAGACGCTGGAGGCGCTGCGGCACCCGCCCGACCACGTGCTGGCCGAGGAGTACCTCATGTACCACATGCAGCGGCTCAGCCTCACCGAGGAGGACTTCGAGTTCGAGCACCAGCGGCAGACCGCCCGCCGCCGCGCGATGCCCAACAGAAGGTAGTAATGCTTGAATTACACCTTCTTCCCACTTTCCCCGCTAAGGTGGAAGATGGGAATATAAATTCTAAGTTGGCCCCGTAAAGAAGCCAAATCGAAATAATAACGGCGCGCCGCTGCCCTATGCCCGACGGAAGGATTTTCCCCCGCAATGGTGGCAGTTGGGAGAAGAAATTCCCCGTTGCCCCGAAAATTTGGCAGGTGTGAATAGAGATTCCCAGTTGCCACTGTGAAGCTGACAGATGGGAATATAAATTTCCAGCCAATCCCAGACCAACCATCATCATCATCAGCCTATTGCAGTCCACTGCTGGTTATCCCTACTTCGGGTCATCAAACATCTGGAGGCTTTGCCCGAGCGAAAAGATTTTACGTCGCTCCCTTACATCCCCTTGAATCAACTTGGATCATATAATAATAAAAAATAATTCCTCTTTCCAGTGGCAGCTGATTCAGCGACTGCTCATACAAGCGTTATTCAAAGAATAACGCAAGGGACCTGTTCCACACTCTATGAGTATGTGAGTGCAATAAAGACTGCCAAGCTATTGTGTACCTTAAGTGCTTTGTGATACGGACTACGCAGCGACACGCGACCAATACGATACGACTGACCACTGCTGAGTGTGCTAGTGTAAGGCGAAACTGTTCTGAGGCGTGATTGGACGATGAGGTAACAGGACATGCAACTTTCGATCGTATGATCATTGTATTAGATGTGATTTTTAACTGCAACTGTTACTATTCGAAATATAAAATGGTGAAGAGAGCGGGTTGTGTAAACGAGTTATCACAATTATGACGGTGGGCTATACGGATGATGACAAGGTATGAAAATAAAAAATAATTAGTCCGTCTCTTAGATAACAAAAAAATATAAGACCCGTATTTTTTGTTTTGTCGAAATAACAAGAAAATACTTAGATATAGCGCATTAAAGTTACGGAGTGGGGGCTAACTACGTCACGTTAGAGTATATTTTGTACTCTAACGTGACGTCATGTGACATTTAAAATCAATGTATCTTCGTAAGTTTTTGAACAAGAGGCAAAATAAAAAATACGTATCCAATATTTTTCATTAATCTATCTGATGGACATTATATTATTTTTTAGTCATCATCCCTATTGTAATAGAGTTGATTTTTCAACTGCGATTTGTTTGTAGCGCTTTTTTCTCATTTACCATCTGTATTTGAGGCTGAGGTATTGTTTTAAAATGCCAACTGAAAATATCAGACGTGATTCATAAATTCTATGTGAGTGACGTGAAATTTAAATCTGCCTTGTTTTTGATTTGCATGTTGTAAAGAAAAAATGTAAAGTTAAATATATAATATGTAATATTTTTCTTAGCACTTCTCGCAGTTAGATGTAAGAAAGCATGATGCAAGAGGCAAATCACGCCTGTAGAAAAGATTCGTATCGATTAAGAGAATCGATATAAATAATATCAATTGGAGTAACACATTTCCATATCAGAACGATAGGATTTGACGAGATCTAAAATTTTATTTTATTAAAAAGTTAATATAGAACCTTTAATTTTTTTTAATGCTACTTTTTTACATCAATGATGCAAGTGTTTATCGAATCATAAGTGTTTAAAAGTAGAACTTTTATCTAAATAAAATTTCTGCACGTGGTTAGAAGCACAAAATATTTTTTAATAATTTATATTACGTTTCCTTCATTATATTACTTGGCCTTGTTAAACAACAAGTCAACCCCAGAGTTATATTTTTTATTTCGTTTTCAATTATAATATTTTACATCTGTTCGTATTTCTGCGAATGTTGTTTAATAATGTATTTACTCCATATATTTTCAAGTGTGTTTATTGTATTACATGCGCCCCTTGCTAAGTCTTTTCGACCTTTATGTACTCGTCAGAAAGTTAAAAATCCTAAAGTATATCAAATTGTAAAGTGTGAATATTAGGTATAATGTGGCAATAATTCAGCGGATGCAGGCGTACACCTTATTATGTCCTTATGTCTTTGTATTAAGGTCGTTATTTGCTTGTAACCCGCTGTCAATATTAGATGCCAAAATCTACGACTGATGTAAATGGAGAATAATTACTAATTAATTAGTGATGCGAATGAGGTTGTAGATAAAAGTAGGAAATTGCAAGAATAGCTTGTTTTGTAATAAAAGGTCAAATGATTAGAAATGTTTGTAAAAGTGTTCAGAACAACACTAGGAAGGTACATGAAGTAGCCGTTTCAATGGAATTTGGTATATTTAAAAATTTTAAGGACATTTGATGGTGAATTAATTGCTAATCACTGTTAAAACATTATTCAAATTATAATTGCGTTTATAGACAGTGCTCAGAAAAAAAGATTTGATTTACCAAAATATTAATTCGTATACAAATGAACGAAGAGATACGTAACATGTTTGCAAATTGGTACAGATTATAACGAAAAAAGTATTCAATAATTAAAATACTTGTTCGCAAGATTGTCGATTTATACACACAGTGACAATTAGGGTACTGTTAACATCAGACCATCAATTGATCAATGGAAGAATCAATTGGTCGATGTTGATGGATAGTGATGGAACAGAAAAACTATCGATCGACATTGATCAATTGATTTTTCCATCGAGCTTTGTCACCGAGGGTCTGGTCTTTAGACCCTTAATTAAGGTCACCTCAGAGTTGCACATACAGTATTTTTTTTCTCCCGTGGGAGCGAGAGAGTGAGTGTTGTGCGTGTATGTGTGTGTTAGTTTAGTATATTCTCACTGTATATTCTTATTTATTTTTATTGTAATTTTTTTTTCCTATTTAAATACTTTTCATGGTGTTTTGGCAATATTAGATACCAACTATCTTACTTACTTGCTTGTTGTCATAGCGACTTGGCTTCTCTTTCGATTTCTAGATAGAAATCGAAAGAGAAGCCAGTATTTTGTGCTACTATGTATAAATAACTTTGTATTATGTGTCAGATCACACGAGTGTTAATTATTTTTCCAAACGACTATTTATGTTTACTAAAACCACAAGAAAGCCTAGACATTAAGGAAATTATCAAAACATTAAATAATTGTGTGTAAAAATATTTCATAATAACATGTGATAGAGATTGTTATTATTACATATCTCCTAAAGTTGTGTAAATAAACCTCATTCTTAAAAAAATCTCATAAAAACGTTTACAAAAAGTACAATTTAGAATTATCACAGAGAAGTCGATACTTAATAAAATCCTTTGTCTATCTTCAACTGCAGTTTAAATCTTATATTTACAGAGCCTTCCTGATAAATAACGTTATTTAATGTATATTATAAGTAATAGTCAAATATAAAATCAGTGCTAAAAAGATGGGGAAGGTTTTTATTTACAGATGTGCATAATCTTTCTTTCATTACTATTGTATTTAAAACTAACCACATGGATAAATCAAATACTGTAATAGTAGTTACTACACATTTAGAACATAAATGGCAATAATGAAATTTATAAATATAATTTATCTATGTCAAATTGTAAAGTACCCTTTTTACTTTACTATATCAAATTGTGATAAGTTTCAGCTATACTTTTATAATAATAATAATTATTATCAGATGACGAATGATTTTCGTTGTTATTTATGAGAGAATCCGGGCATATACGTTCAAAGTAAAATATAGTCAAATGACTTATTTTGAATGTAAATAAAAACTCAGTATACATTGTCTAACCATCACTAAATGCTTAATAAGTATCTAGTTATTAATTTAGTTTGGTTTAAATATAACTTTACCCCCCATTTTAAAGGAGGGTACTCTACTTCAACCCCACAGTACAAGATCGACGAATATGATAGATCTTTATTTTTTACAGTTTACATGTAATAGATTTACTTATTTATCAATAAATGAATATATATTTTCTGACTGCCCTTAATTCAATAGTATTTCTCATATTAGAGTTTTCTGTAGATGAATTAAAGTTTAAAAATAGTCTCTATCTAACTACTTTAAATGCCATTTTCCAACAGTGTAAATAGTAATGTAAAGGTAAATCTCTTATGATTACAAGACAATGTTTCAGACAATTCCGTCTTCATGAAAATAAAGTAGAAATAGTTAAAGTTTTAAAATACGCTTCAAGTTTGCAATGATTCGGAAATTTCATGTAAAGTTTCTTTACTATTTTAGCATACAAACAAAATATGTTTCCTGTTTGATGAACTCGAGTCTAATGGCAGCTTTCATCTCTTATTGATGAGTTCTGGAAAGCCTTCCGGAACTTATCCATCGGATTTGCGCTTGTAATAATATCAAAATTAAAATAAAAACTTGTATACTATTTTTCGCCCCATATCTACCTATAGGTGTTGCTATATGTAAGGTTACGCATCACATAATATCATGGTCATTAATTTGTCCTATAGTCACTTTTACGTCTACGTATTATTATTTTAGTAACTGCCAATTACTTTCCGTCGGCCACCGGACGTATTTCGAATGTAGGCTATGATTTAGTGAATAAGCTCGTATTGGTGCATAATTTTGTTTTTACCTTATTTATATTATTTAATTAATGTAACGATTAGGCGTAAAGCTTGGAACTTTGAATGAATGTTGTGAATGAGTTAAATATCTACAGTTTTATTGTGAAAGAAAAGATATGCGGAAAGAGCGATGTGAAATAAGTTGTCATTTATTTGCTGAATTTCAATAAGATAGAATTGATCATAATTTAGATAAAAAAAAAACGAAAATCTAAAGATAAGACGTGAAAATGCAATTTAGAATAAAAACAATAATATATGTTTTGATTCAAAGTTTTAAGTAATTAGTTTAAAGGGATGATTAACAAATTTCTGAGTGTTGTGTGTGATTTTTGTTTCCTTTCAAATGGAGAATTTTAATTCAATGTTATTCATGTAAACAAACTATGTTATTAGTATATTTTTGTTGTTTATTTTCTCTAATTTTAGTAATTCTCACACCATTTTTGCATAATATCCAATCGGAGTTGCTGTCAAAAATGATATGTTCCATGAAATAAGATTGTTCCATGTTCCATTCACATTCCACGATTCAGACTGCTATGTTGAATATTGACTGTTAAAATAGATAGTCTTGGGTATTTTTGTACAGTTGCTGAGAGAAACATGATGATTACTGCAATATTCGTGTTGTAAATAAATATAATACAAAAGTATTTTTTTTTTCATTATTTGACGTTCCCACCCGCTTATTTGATAGATAGGTATACTTAATTGTACACCATGCCAATTGACTTTTAACTAGGAAAGTACAATATAATAGTTGGACAATACCGTGTGGAGTAATCGGAACAATCCTTTGGCCCGATGTAGCCATAGGGATGCTTGCACTCGACTGTCGTTGACGTCTTGCATTTTAACGCCAACGGAAGGTATATACAGCTAGTTATAAAAATATTCAAAACTACACGCACAATTGTCATCTTCTTTTTCCAAATTGTGTTTATAATCTAAATATGTAAACTGTATAAAAACCTGTTTCGGTACGAAACGAAGTTAATTATTAGTGCTGCCACTAAATAACAATATTTTTTATAGGCAAGACATAACGACTTCCCTACGCCTGATGGAAAGCGAAAGAGGAGCCCAAGTCGCTGCGACAACGGACAAATATAAATAAAACAACACTATGTAAATACAAAATTGTAATAACCATTCTTAGGTACAAACAATACGCCGTACAACCTGATAGATAATAATTATTAGGCAGAAGACTGGATTCGATACATACGTCACTTTATACGACTGACGGGGAAGAGACACGCGTTTAATTGAGCACCACATTCTCTTTACCCGTATGCACTGTAATAAAAAAAATGTAGGACTGTAAGACCGTTTTTTCACGCAAACTCATCTTCAAAGATTTTTTTAAGAAATTAAGTTAAGTCGTTCTTTTATAATGGGCGCGATGTACACTTTCAATATTTATCTCAAGAATATCACAAAGTATAGACAAGATTAACTGTTTATTAACATAATTTTTTGAAGATTTAATATATTTTTAATTACAATTTTCTTAAAAAACAGAAAAATTTGTTCGTTGCAAGTTTTGTACCAGATGTTTTTGAAATCGGTCTGAATAATCTTTTATAATGTCTATCCTATTATGTTTTATTTTTACAATGGTAGTGTAAAAAAACTGATATGATATGATATATGATGATGATAATGTCTGAAATAGAGGCGCCATCACATCAATGTTACAAAGTTTTAACATTATATTTCATAGGGCTGTGTGTGCAATCCACAGTTTAACACAATGAACGCCATATGAGTCAACGGTGACTCTGAAACAATAGTTTTTCTAGTTTGTCTATTTTCTTGAAGTGTTAATAAAACTAAGTGCATACGGATATTAACACATTTAACTGGTCACACATAATTTCTACAATTCTTAAGACACATGACTTCACCCAACATTTTAAGTGATTAAAATTCTTAATACTAATAAATATGTATTCTCAAACATTTTTGGGTTAAGAGACTAATATTGCAAAAATATTGGCAGCATACAATGTATTAATATTGCGAAAAATAAAATTGTTATTTTATGACACACATTGATATTATACATGGTTTCATGAAGGGATGTAAGAAGCGACCCATCATCTTTTCGCTCCTAGGTACGCTCACATGCCCGTGGTGCATCCCGCTGAATAACAAACGAGGGTCTGGCAGCTTCGTCTACTACGCCTTCGATGGTGGCGGTATAACCATCACCATCGAAGGCGTAGCTAAAAACAACAGGCCAATGACGGGCAGAAGTGTCATCGGTGCGAGAAGCTACGCCCTGCGATCGCTAACCCCTGCCTGCCCAGCGTAGCGATTATGGGATTATGGAAATACTCCAGGTGTTTGTCCAAAGTTGCGAACAACTGGAGAGGCCTATGTCCAGCAGTGGACTGCGATAGGCCGATGATGAAGATGGTTTCTTTTACTAATGTCTTCTTTCATTGCATTGAACTTTCTTAAATTTATTCACACAGTCAACATTTAAAAAAATAATACTAGCGCTCTAGTTTCTCTCATCCCCACGAATTCAATACAATAAGACCTTCGGACTTTGATTTTTTCTGCCAGTTGTGACACTTTTACATAAGAAAATTCCAAATCAAACATTATCTAGCACTAAATTAAAATACATAATCATATAATATAATTGAATCGGTAAAAATATACAGTATTTAAATCAAACATTGAACGCGTATACATAAGTGTAATGTGTATTTATTGTGTATGTATTTACAATAAAAATTGTCTAGCATTAAAAAACTACATCTTAACAATTTGCCTCAGAATATACAGCGCAAAAGGGAATTGTCGTTGTGTAAAAATACGTTTAAAATGTTGTCCCTGGGTTAACAAGAATTAATTTGGAGAGAATTAGTAAGTTTTATTCCTAATTGTGCTGTATACATAGGCGCAGTTAGCTAAACGGAAAGTCATCCTTTAGTTTGTGGGTACATATATTTACCTAAAAACGCGATATAATACGGTCGAAGTATAAGAAAGAAATTCTAATAATAATAATAAATTATTTTATTTATTTTTTATCATTAGAACTACTTTTATTATAGTTGTTACATACTTTGTAGTCTTTAAATTATCCCTAGAAACATTTATCTAATCCCATACACATTAAAATCTAGGGAATGTAAAAATGGCAGTGTCCTCATACAATTAATACATTTCGCCCATAAGATACCGCGTCTAAAAGATAAAATAATGGTGTCGCGAAAGCGGGCACCGCGTCGTTTCAATACCATCCGACTTAAAGATATTGTCACAAAATGTAAGACCCCTCTCCGATTCGCCAACTGAATGATTGTACTATATTTGCGTTCAGCCTGCCGTGGAAGCATATTGATTTATTAACATACCCTTCTTATACTGTAAGTAGTAAATGCTTTGATAAAATGTTATGTTAAAACAGTGCTTTTTGTTTAAAACTGTAGATATATTTAAAATGTTTAATCAAATTAAGCATAATGACGGAGTTATTCATTTTAATATTGTCTTTTCTAATGACGTGCGATTACATAATGTTAATTTAACATTCAAACACAAAACTAGTAGTAAATGAAAAAATATCATAAATTGTGGAAAATATTTATCATTAAGGCATATAGAAAGCGACAATACTTCCTTACGTACCTATTTACAAATGTTTTTATTGACTTTAGAAACACTTTTTGACAATTTCCGTTTTCATAAAGATCGAAAGCAGATTTTATACTATTTTTATTTTAACTAGATTCAGGATTTTTTAAGTGTTAGGTTTAGTTATTTTATATAGCTTTAGTCTTGTCATAAAAAGTAATCGTAATTTGTCTGCAGTCAAATAATTTAACACGTATGTACACTTATACCTAATATAACATAACTGGCTAGTAAATAGTACGTTTTCGTCAAAGCTTCAAATTAAAGGGAAAATCAATAAAATATATATTGGATTATGCAAAACTTATTTTAGTTTTACATTAAAAAGGGTGTCATTTCTGTCGACGCAACTCTAAGAATACCAAAGTAATGGTTAAAATACTTGGTACAAAATATTTGTACAACTTTTCGTAACATCTTAAGTCAAGTCTCGTCCTAAAGGTCTAATAAATTTTTAGCCATAGGTACATCTAAAAATAATAGAACCAACGGGAATTAGTAAAACAATGTCAGTTATAGGCCGATTTCATTTAAAACACAAAAATGGCTTAATTTTTCTATAAAATCTGACTTAAATCCTTTTAAAAAAAACTTGATGAATTAGTAAAAATAAAATATGGACTTATTCTCATAAGGCATCGCCTAAGGATCTCTGTAAAGTTAAGAAAGCATTTAATTGGATCAAGATTAGTAACAAAACATATTATAAATCATAATTATTTAACATGTTATATTCTTGTGGATGATTATATAACAATGTTCAACAACTTTTACGCTTGTTTATGTTACAAAAGTTATAGAACATTGTTATTAACATACTATGACAACATGTTAAATAAGTTTTATAACATGTTTCATAACTAATCCAGACTCAACCTTTATGTGAAAATGAGATCACATTCTAACTACATACATACACATTCGAAAGAAAATCATTCCCGTTTACCTTTAAACTTCGATAATCACATGGCATTCGATAAAGTCGAACTTTTGAAACGCGTCATTGACTATAGATCAATATTATGTTTCACTATTAATCAAAGATCGATACATGAGCCTATCGATAAAAAAAGTTTACAATGTACCTCAAGACAAGTCGATAGCGTAGTTACTTAATGTACTGGTATAAGTACATATTTAGACGTATATTAAGATAAGTTATTTTACTGAGTACAAAAGCCAAACAACTGTTGTTTGTTGTGACGAAACGCATCCGACTGTAACAAGTGTAGTTGTCACCGTAAAATTGTAAATGCCGTGAGATTATAATCTCTCTTGCGATATTGTAAACTGTCGAGAGATTGTTAACCTTAACAACTGCTTACCATTTAACGTATTATTTGTTACAGTTCACAATCTTTCGGCAGTTTACAATCTAGAGATAGATAGATTATAATCTCACGGTAGTTACGGTGCCAACTACACTAGTTACGGTCGGATGCGTTTCGTTACATCAAACAACAGTTGTTAGGTTTTTGTACTCAGTAAAATAACCTAATCTTTCGACAGTTTACAATCTCGCGAAATAGATTATATCTAATCTCACGGTGTTTACGATTTTACGGTGCCAACTACACTAGTTACGGTCGGATGCGTTTTGTTACATCAAACAACAGTTGTTAGGTTTTTGTACTCAGTAAAATAACCTATTCTAGTCCTTACCTGAAGTGACTCTCTGTCTTAACCTGTTGGACGCCGGGGACGCTTATTGTCGTCAATAACGATAGATTTTCTATTGTCTCATTTCTCGGCGGTCATAGGATTAATTCAACCGCCGAGAATACACAATAGAAAATCTACTGTTATCGACGCATAAGCGTAAACGGCGTACAACGGGTTAATTGATTGGCCTTATTCATCAATATTACTGTTTAATTGAAAACAATGGGAAGTAAAACTACAGCGTGTGTTGGCGGGACATATGCAAACGTATAATAACTTTAGACCATCATAGTACTACATAAAAAATTCTACTAAACTATAATAGGCCATTGGATTGGACACTAAATGCACTACGAATCGAAGTCTCCCATTGGTCCATAACCATTTCTAGGCGCATGCTATTGGTCGGTGAAAACGTGACTGGTTATTGGACCAATGAGCGAATGCGATCGGTGGACCAAATCCAAACGTATTTTTTATAGTTGCACAACTTAGTGGCTTCCCGTTGCCTGATGGAAAGCGAATGAGAAGCCTAAGTAACTGCGGCAACAGACAAAAAACCAAATCGATTGTACGTTGCCACTGCGATGCCGTTTTGTAAATCTCTGACTGTACATCGACTGATCCCTAAACTTGTTCCGAAAGGTTACTTAACAGGTGTTTCGTAGATGTCTATAAAAGACTTTCTAGATGAACATATTGAAACCTTAAACTTATTGGAACTGTATAAATAAGACTAGATTTTTTTTTATAAATTTGCTATACCAGGTGGTAAAGTATAAAATTTTATTTCGTTTGATGAGTCAAAATCTATATTGATTTTTATTATTTGTTCGAATATAAAACTTTATGCTCAATCCACTGGAAGGAACTTACATCAAATGATTTAGTTAGATCATCTAAGGTTTTTTATTTCAGTCTATTTGGCATATTTTATGTCACTACCAAATGGGCTATCGGGACAGTCGCGTTCGTACAAGAGTGTTTTAAAAGATACCTTATGTAGCAATTAAAACGGTTTATTATTTCGTATTTTTCGAATGCTTAAGTTCGATTGCATATGTCCTACCAACAAGTATCGCACATACAATTTTAATGAAATGTTAATGTATAAACATTCCAAGAAAAATTAGTATTGAAAAGAGTAACTATAGCGTTTCTTGCCGAATTTTTAACGGCACTTGAGGATTTTTAAGACTCTTTAATAAAGTAACGAAGTAACTCAAAATTTTGGAAAAATGAGGTTTTGTGAAATTAAACCATTACGTTCCTATAAACCACTGTAGACTAAAGACAGTATAGGACCGTATTTTTACATAAACTCATATGTCTAAAATTTCGAGTTACGTCGTTATTTTATTAAGAATGTGATAAATGCTTGTCTCAAATCTATAAATAAAGTCATACATATTATCTGATTTTGATCGAAAGGCTCATAACGACCAACACCCTACCTACGCCAAAAAAAAGAAACCTAAAAAATACACGCAACTATGTACAAGATATGTTTCATTAAAAACAGCACTAGAATTTACACTTCACATCACACAAGGCCACTATTGGATAAGACTTTTCAAATATTTTAATTTCTTTTTCAGTATATTCTTAATGTCATTCACCATATCCTGTCGTCCGTTCTTAAGTTTATGTTCCACTGGGTTTTGGTACTTGTCTAATTTCAATTTTGACAATTGTTCTTCTAATGTTGATTCGAAGTTGTATTGCGGTAGGTTATCGAAGATTTCTTCTAGGACGGTGATGCAGTTTTGTACACTTTCGTTGAGTTTGTTCAACAGTTCCGTGGTCCGGAGCTCGTCGGGGGATTGGCTGGTCTTCTTCTTCGATTTCTTGGTACTGGCTGGTGCGACCAGCTCATTGCATACTCCCAAGAGGAAGGTGGCGATGCCTATGAACTGGAATGGAGATGTATGTTTTTTTATTTTATTTTTATTTACTTTATTAGAAAAACATACAGCATCTTATAACACTTATGGACTTAACAATAATATGATTGACACATTAGCCTAATTAGTTTCTACAAATTATAGTAATACACATCAGTTGAATAAGAGACGCGCTAACCATTAAAAAAAGGTAAACAAAGAAATGAAGAAGTCAAATAAACCAAATTACGTAGGTTTACGTGTTAGTGCCTTCAAAAGGCAACGGAAACGAGCCATTCCTACATGTTGATGTGAATATAATGAAAAAGGTACAATGGATTTCGGGATTATTCGTAAGAAACAATTCGTCTGCGTCTGTGAAGAACCTTCTAGATTTGAAAAATATTTCTGACTAGAAGCTAGTTAAGTATATAATTATTAAGTACTAGCAAACCCGGCGAATTCCGTTTCGCCACCAGATGGCTGTTGAAATTTTTTTTCCTTAATTTTCTTTGCTATAAACCTCACGGAGCCCGAGACCTTTCTAACAAATGCAAAACCGTGGAAATCGGTTCGTGCGTTCTGGAGTTATAGCGTCAGGGAGGAAAACCCGACTTATTTTTATATAGTAGATATAATTTTCATGGTACACTCACTTCTAAATAGTTGGACAAGTTCTCCAGCGCGCCCCGCAGGCCCCACACGGGGTCCTGTACCGCGGGGTCCCCTAAGCCGGGCCGCAGCTGCGCGGGCGACGCCGCGACCAGCGCACGCGCGCCCTCGCACAGCGCGTGCGCGTCGGCTGCGTTACCGGCCGCCAGCTCGCACACCACGAGGAACAACGCGGTGTACAGCTCCCGGTATGGGACCGGGGATGTGACGAAGGCTGAAGAATAGAAAGGAAACATATATACATTTTTTAATTTTTAATTGAAATGTTTATTAATTGTACGAGCTACGTCGTACATGGTGCAGCCGTCAGCAGCGACCTACATGCAGCGACCTGACCGATGGACCCAGCGAGTGCAGCGTCGGCGTTCTACACCGACGGCACACAACCCAAGACCCTCGACAGTGTGCATACAATTAACTTTACTATAAATAGCATTGTTTTATCATAATTAAATAGATTTCAACCGTCTGTGTTGGGTCTCATTTCCCCCCGCTGCGGCCAAGACACCTTTAGCCGTCACTATGATCAGTCGCGTGAGTCTGCGCGGCTGGCAGCGGGTCCACACCACCTACCTACCGTTCCGTCTCTTCCCGCTCGCTACCCCGGGCATCCCGGGAGCGAGCTCCCCACATCTATTATTTATCTAAGTATTATATTTACACGGTTAGGCGGGGCTAGGGCTCTAGGGACTTAGCGTCTTAGGGGTAAAGGGACTCTAGGATCACTAGGGAGTTAGGTTCCCTTCCTAACCGCATATATTTCTGACTGGCGGGACGCGGTGCCTTACAACCACCGCTCCTGCCCGGACATTTAGACCCTTGGCGGGTCGGGAGGAATCTCTCCTGCCCGTACATTAATATTTAAGAGAGGTAGGGCATAGCGAATCTTCGCTCGTATTGAGCTGCCCGTCCGGGGAAGGACCTCCACCCTATAGACTACCGCAGCCAAATGACCTCCAGGTCGTGTTTCTGCTGGTGAGAAGGTCTCCGGAGCTCGTGGGGGGTTAGGGTTGGGCCGGCATGGCAGTGGCAACTGACAGGTAACTAACCAGTTACTTGCCAGTTGTCACAGCGACTTGGGCTTCTCTTTGGCTTTCCATTAGGCGTAAGGAAGCCATTATGTCGAGCTACTATAAAAAAAAATCCAGTAATACAATACAATCAAATCATTAATCTTTAAAAGTTATCAGCTGCCGGTATTACTCAATGTCAAGGTTCTCTTGCCACTCGTCAATATCCACCCTTTTTGCTGCCGTCCGAATGAAGTAGCGACCATGGATAACAATGCATTGATATCAAGCGGCAGAATATCATTGATACGAAGAAGGAAAAGCGTTGGAGATAGAATAGCGCCCTGTGGAACTCCGGAATAAACAGTGAAGCCCTCAAATCCCAATTTTTGTCGAAGGAGACACCTTATAATGACACTGAACGCCTCCAGTGTCATTATAGGCCTCGTCCAGCCGTCTATAATGAGGAGCTGATGATAGAAGTCGATTGTATGCTCACCGATGATTCTAGAAGGGAAGGGCGCCGAGAGCCGTATCGGGCCGGGCGGGCGCAGCGCCACGGCGTCCCGGCAGCGCTGTACTGCCTCGGGCAGCGCAGCCACGGCGGCGCGCAGCTCGTCACACTTGGCCCGGCTGCCGGCCGCCTCCACGCACAGCGCAGCACACGACACTAGCGCGTCTTGAAGCCTCAGATGCGCTAGGTCTTGCTCGAACGTGCGCGCTTTCAAGTCCGGTTCTAGCGCTTCGGGAGGTTCGTAGCTCACGATCGCGTCTAGGTCGCGATTGTCACTGTTGAACATACGATACATTTAAATTACTATAATAATTTACTCTTCAATAATTAGTACACGGTTCAAGAGCGCCTCCTTAGGGGACAGTCTCACGTGGGCGCGGCATGCAGCACGGGCGGCACGTGGCATAAAGCATTAACACAAACAATATACAGCATTGGCCTAAGAACGCTTCCCTGGGTGACACCTTGGCATGTACTGAAATGGGAGCGGCGTGCAGCGTGGGCGGCAAGACGTGAAAGGTAAATCGTATAAGTCATTAACACAAACAATATAGGTACAGCGTTGGTCCAAGAGTGCCTCTCTGGGGGACACTTCCACTTGCGTGGGTGGCGCGTGGCACAAAATCACTAATACGAACAAAATACGGCGGTGGTACAAGAATGCTACCCTGGGGTACACCATGTCGCATACACACGTAGGCGCGGCGCGTGCAGCACCTCCCTCTTCACTCACGTGGGTTGCGTGTGGCATTAGTCATTAGCACGAACAATATACAGCATTGGTCCAAGCACGCTACCCTGGGGTACGCCGTCACTCATGTGGGCGTGGCGTGCATCGCGGGCGGGCCGGCGGACAGCGCCAGCAGAACACTGTACTCACGTGGGCGGTGAGTGGCATAAGTCATTAATACAAACACTATACAGCGTTGGTCCAAGGACGCTACCCTGGAGTACGCCGTCACCTACGTGGGCGTGGCGTGCAGCGCGGGCGGCGCGTGCAGCGGCGCGGGCGAGGCGGCGGACAGCGCCAGGAGGACTCTGTACTCACGTGAGCGGCGCGTGGCATCAGTCATTGACACAAACAATATACAGCGTTGGTCCAAGCACGCTACCCTGGGGCACGGCGTCACTCACGTGGGCGCGGCGTGCAGCGCGGGCGGCGCGTGCAGCGGCGCGGGCGGGCCGGCGGACAGCGCCAGTAGCGCTCGTCGCCGCGCCGCGCCCGCGCACCATCCGCAGCGCTCCAGCCGCACGCCCCACTCCTGCAGCTCCACCAGTTTCTCGAACGTTCCGTACTTGTACGCGTACGTTAGGTGCTCCACGCTCTGCGGAGACACAAATGGTCTTGTAAAAATTTGTAAAACCTTATATACCAACTAGCACCTATAGTAACTATCGGTTTTCTTTTCGGTCGGTTCTTCCCGATAAGAAAAACACCTTTCCGAACACAGTGGTAACTTTTATTTGTATCTACATAATATGACGATTCGAGTAGATTGATGGGGATGTAAGGGAGTGACCCATCATCTTTTCGACAAGCCACCCTTACCTACCAATCCATCCTGCGGAATAACAGACGAGGCTCTGGGAATCGACTGATGGTGGTACAACCATGACGATTAAAGATATAGCATATACCACAGGCCGATGACGCGCAGTAGCGTCACCGGAGCGAACGGAGCGGCCGCCACCAGTCGGCCGCCAGCGCCTCGATTGTTATTCGGCAGGATGCACCACGGGCAGGTGAGGTTGGCTTGGAGCGAAAAGATGATAGGTTGCTCCCTTACACCAGCTGATGTGCTCAGTACTCACATCCTTGGCGTGGTGCGTGTGGAAGGCCTTGGTGTCGGTGAGCAGCTGCAGCGCGCGGGAGGAGGCGCAGGCGGGCGGCAGCCGCGCCGCGTGCAGCCAGCCGAGCGACACCAGCTGATGTGCTGTGTCTCAGCTGTCAGTGCCGAGCTACTTACGTCCTTCGCGTGGTGCGTGTGGAAGGCCTTGGTGTCGGTGAGCAGCTGCAGCGCGCGGGAGGAGGCGCAGGCGGGCGGCAGCCGCGCCGCGTGCAGCCAGCCGAGCGACACCAGCTGATGTGCTGTGTCTCAGCTGTCAGTGCCGAGCTACTTACGTCCTTCGCGTGGTGCGTGTGGAAGGCCTTGGTGTCGGTGAGCAGCTGCAGCGCGCGGGAGGAGGCGCAGGCGGGCGGCAGCCGCGCCGCGTGCAGCCAGCCGAGCGACACCAGCTGATGTGCTGTGTCTCAGCTGTCAGTGCCGAGCTACTTACATCCTTCGCGTGGTGCGTGTGGAAGGCCTTGGTGTCTGAGCAGCTGCAGCCGAGCGACACCAGCTGATGTGCTGTGTCTCAGCTGTCAGTGCCGAGCTACTTACATCTTTGGCGTGGTGCGTGTGGAAGGCCTTGGTGTCGGTGAGCAGCTGCAGCGCGCGGGAGGAGGCGCAGGCGGGCGGCAGCCGCGCCGCGTGCAGCCAGCCGAGCGACACCAGCTGATGTGCTGTGTCTCAGCTGTCAGTGCCGAGCTACTTACATCCTTCGCGTGGTGCGTGTGGAAGGCCTTGGTGTCTGAGCAGCTGCAGCCGAGCGACACCAGCTGATGTGCTGTGTCTCAGCTGTCAGTGCCGAGCTACTTACATCCTTGGCGTGGTGCGTGTGGAAGGCCTTGGTGTCGGTGAGCAGCTGCAGCGCGCGGGAGGAGGCGCAGGCGGGCGGCAGCCGCGCCGCGTGCAGCCAGCCGAGCGACACCAGCTGATGTGCTGTGTCTCAGCTGTCAGTGCCGAGCTACTTACATCCTTCGCGTGGTGCGTGTGGAAGGCCTTGGTGTCTGAGCAGCTGCAGCCGAGCGACACCAGCTGATGTGCTGTGTCTCAGCTGTCAGTGCCGAGCTACTTACATCCTTGGCGTGGTGCGTGTGGAAGGCCTTGGTGTCGGTGAGCAGCTGCAGCGCGCGGGAGGAGGCGCAGGCGGGCGGCAGCCGCGCCGCGTGCAGCCAGCCGAGCGACACCAGCTGATGTGCTGTGTCTCAGCTGTCAGTGCCGAGCTACTTACATCCTTCGCGTGGTGCGTGTGGAAGGCCTTGGTGTCTGAGCAGCTGCAGCCGAGCGACACCAGCTGATGTGCTGTGTCTCAGCTGTCAGTGCCGAGCTACTTACATCTTTGGCGTGGTGCGTGTGGAAGGCCTTGGTGTCGGTGAGCAGCTGCAGCGCGCGGGAGGAGGCGCAGGCGGGCGGCAGCCGCGCCGCGTGCAGCCAGCCGAGCGACACCAGCTGATGTGCTGTGTCTCAGCTGTCAGTGCCGAGCTACTTACATCCTTCGCGTGGTGCGTGTGGAAGGCCTTGGTGTCTGAGCAGCTGCAGCCGAGCGACACCAGCTGATGTGCTGTGTCTCAGCTGTCAGTGCCGAGCTACTTACATCCTTGGCGTGGTGCGTGTGGAAGGCCTTGGTGTCGGTGAGCAGCTGCAGCGCGCGGGAGGAGGCGCAGGCGGGCGGCAGCCGCGCCGCGTGCAGCCAGCCGAGCGACACCAGCTGATGTGCTGTGTCTCAGCTGTCAGTGCCGAGCTACTTACATCCTTCGCGTGGTGCGTGTGGAAGGCCTTGGTGTCTGAGCAGCTGCAGCCGAGCGACACCAGCTGATGTGCTGTGTCTCAGCTGTCAGTGCCGAGCTACTTACATCCTTGGCGTGGTGCGTGTGGAAGGCCTTGGTGTCGGTGAGCAGCTGCAGCGCGCGGGAGGAGGCGCAGGCGGGCGGCAGCCGCGCCGCGTGCAGCCAGCCGAGCGACACCAGCTGATGTGCTGTGTCTCAGCTGTCAGTGCCGAGCTACTTACATCCTTGGCGTGGTGCGTGTGGAAGGCCTTGGTGTCGGTGAGCAGCTGCAGCGCGCGGGAGGAGGCGCAGGCGGGCGGCAGCCGCGCCGCGTGCAGCCAGCCGAGCGACACCAGCTGATGTGCTGTGTCTCAGCTGTCAGTGCCGAGCTACTTACATCCTTGGCGTGGTGCGTGTGGAAGGCCTTGGTGTCGGTGAGCAGCTGCAGCGCGCGGGAGGAGGCGCAGGCGGGCGGCAGCCGCGCCGCGTGCAGCCTGCCGAGCGACACCAGCTGATGTGTTCAGCTGTCAGTACTGAGCTACTCACATCCTTGGCGTGGTGCGTGTGGAAGGCCTTGGTGTCGGTGAGCAGCTGCAGCGCGCGGGAGGAGGCGCAGGCGGGCGGCAGCCGCGCCGCGTGCAGCCAGCCGAGCGACACCAGCTGATGTGCTGTGTCTCAGCTGTCAGTGCCGAGCTACTTACATCCTTGGCGTGGTGCGTGTGGAAGGCCTTGGTGTCGGTGAGCAGCTGCAGCGCGCGGGAGGAGGCGCAGGCGGGCGGCAGCCGCGCCGCGTGCAGCCAGCCGAGCGACACCAGCTGGATGTGCTTCACCTCTAGGCGCTGGTAGATGCTGTCCGCTGCTAGGGCGTTACCTGATAAAAGGGATGAATAAGAAGCTACTTTTCGCATTTCCATAAAAAATACGATATCTTAATTTTTGCAATAAAGGATGACTCTTAAATTTTATCTTTTACTATGCGCGAAAAATTCGGCAAGGCTACATCCCGCCTACTTTTTTTTTTGGAGTTGGGGCGCCGTAGCATCTAGCTAGAGTATTGAGGAGGTATATGCAAAATTTCGAATAAATCATGTCATGAAAATTGCAAAAAAAACAAAATTTCATTAATTATTGACTTTTGTAAAGTTTTTATAATTACGTATTCAGGTTCGGTGACTCTATTAGCTTTTAAAAGGATTCCCTCGACTAACCCGTCCCAATGTATAGTGTAAAGTTCCTTACCTAGGAAATGGTATAACGTGACCAATAGCAGCTTGGCATGGAAATTGGCGGGAGAATGGTGCAGCACTAGTTCTAGGAGACTGATGGCTTCCACCACTGGCTTCGAACTCTTCAGCTGCATCGCTGTGGACAAGGTTTTTATTTTTTTTAGTGGCACAGCATGGTAGCAGCATGCCACTCGCCTGACAGAAAGCGAAAGAGTAATTACAAGCAACAGATAAGTAACCAATTCAATGACTGGTCAGTTGCCAATGCCATGCTGTACAACGACCAACATCTAATCCCGATACTGTTTTTACGTGTTTCACTAAATATATGTTAGACGCCAGGCTGGCAGGAAAACTCATCTGCATTTAATGAGATACTAGTAGTTGAATAGCTGAAATTTCAAGAAATCCTAAGGGATTAGTAGACTTAGTTTGTAACTACAGTAGCGCTGCGTGGCCCCGGGTCACAAACCGGCCTGCCCAGTGTGGTAACTAAGGTAAACTAAATGACAATGACAATAGTTATGGGGGAAGCCTATGTCCAGCAGTGGACGTTTCAGGCTTCGGAGCTCGTGGGGGGTTAGGGTTGGGCCGGCATGGCGGTGGCAACTGACAGGTAACTGACCAGTTACTTGCCCGTTGTCACAGCGACTTGGGCTTCTCTTTCGCTTTCCATCAGGTGTAGGGAAGCCATTATGTCGAGCCACTATAAAAAAAAAAAAAAAGAAAAAGGCTGATGATGATAATTATATGACAAAATCTAGTAAAACCTCACCTGCATAGAAGTAGTGATGCGCAGCGAGCACTCCATAACCGTCAGCCGGGCAGAACTCCGTGAGCGTGGCGGTGACGAGGCCCCGCGCGGCGCAGCGCGCGTAGTGGCCGCGCAGGGTGTCCGCCAGCGCCAGGCACTCCGCGCCCGGCAGCGGCGCGGCCGCCGTCCGCCACGCCGCCAGGCACGACACGTGCCGCTGGATGTCCTCCGTCTGTGCGACAGTGGTCAGTATGCCTTATTATTTTTTTTATAGTGGCTCGATATAATGGCTTCCCTACGCCTGATGGAAAGCGAAGAGAAGCCCAAGTCTCTGTGACAACGGGCAAGTTACTGGTCAGTTACTTGTCAGTTGCCACCGCCATGCCGGCCCAACCCTAACCCCCCACGAGCTCCGGAAACCCTACTCACATAAAAAACACCCACCCCTAGTTTGGGGCTAGGTGGCGCTGTGTGGCATGTCTTGGGTTATTTATTTATTTAATGATTCACAATCTACTTACATTATCCGGCTCAGTGTTCTCATCGAAGCCCAAACACGTCAGGAACTCCCTCGCACGCTCTTCCCTCTCCTTCTGCGGCAGCATAGCCAGATACGGCCTCAGATCCGGCACAGCGCAGGCCTTATTCGCGAACACCCTCAAATACTGCACGCAAAGCGCCACTCCACTCCCCAACAACGACGTAGGGTCCCCATCCACAGCCAATCTCTTCCACAATTGTAGCCTGGCCAAATACGGCCCTCTCAAAGTCTTCCCCGTAGACATACTCTCCACCAGCTGACATATAAACTCGTGACATTTCTCAGCCGTATCGTCAGCGGTGCTCTCCCCACTGGAATCCCCCTCCTTCATCAACTCGAAGACAGAATCGAAGTATGGCATGTAGTAATCCCACCTATCCTGGTTATCCCAAAGCAGCTCTTTGCATAGCAAGTTCAACCGTCTCCATTGGCCTAGTTTCTTCAGAAACGGTATGGTAGCTTGAGCAATAGACCCAGGTACCAATTGCGCGTATAACGGGGATTCTATGAACTTTAATATGTCCTCCCATTTCTCTTGTAGTTCCAAGATCATAATGTACAATCGGGCTTCCTGTTCCGCCTCCATTTTGTTTTCTGTGATGAAGTTGTCCACCATTCTCTGTGCTAGTGCTAGGAGGATGCCCTTCTTGTTTGCGTCTTCTGACGTTTTTGCCTGTCAAAAAAGAATAAAAAATATTTAATGTGATGTGATACACGAAAAACGGTTCAACAACTAAAATTAAAAAAAAATTGACACGCTAAAACATTATTTATATCTTTTAAACGGCTGAACCGTTTTTGATCAAACTTACTTCTAAACACACTCATTTCAAAACCATTCAGGAGTTGCGATGCCACGGACTAACACGTCAAATTTACAATACTCTACTTTTTGTGTTAAAAAATGAACCTCATCAAAGAAAATCTGGCCCACATTTAGAAATATTACCTAAACACTCAAAACACGTTAGGCGTGTTCTTGCTGTGGGTACATACATAGATTAGGCTGGACACGCGGTGCGTGTCTTAGGCCCAGAAGTAGTAAGGGTTCTTGGGCGCCTGCTTGTAGAGCGTCATGGCCTGGTATGGGACCCTTCGTGGTCGAGTTGGCCGATATTGTTTCCCTCACCTGCAGCACAATACTCATGACGGCCCAGAAGTAGTAGGGGTTCTTGGGCGCCTGCTTGTAGATTGCCATGGCCTAGTATGGCACCCTTCGTGGTCGAGTTGGCCGATATTGTTTCCTCACCTGCAGCACAATACTCATGACAGCCCAGAAGTAGTAAGGGTTCTTCTCTTACACTTCAGGTATGGCTTCAGGAGTTTGATTCACACTTGGCCGGTTACTTAGTTAGGATGGGCTGGATTGCGCAACTCATTTTGAGTGTGTGGGCCAGACTATACTTTACCTTACTTGTTGTTTCATTCCAGCCAACCCAACTCATCTAGATGTTCATCAACCTCAGCTGGCGCATTCGCATGCCGAGAATGCCCTGAATGTGCTGGGCTGGCCAAGGTGTTTAAACGTGTATGCCGCCACCTAGCTGAATGTTTCCTCCGCGTCTTGGCACGCTCTGCTCAAGGGGTTGTCCGTGATGCCTAGGTTTTGGAGGTGGTTGTTGTATGGCCGCAACGACCTGCCTTAGTTGGGGTCTGCTTTGGTCCTGGCCGGTTTCATGCCTCACCTGCAGCACAATACTCATGACGGCCCAGAAGTAGTAGGGGTTCTTGGGCGCCTGCTTGTAGAGCGCCATGGCGGCGCGCTGCTGCGAGCGGTGGTCGCCGACGCGCACGTACGACATGAACAGGTGCGAGTGGAGCTCCTCGCTGGTGGGGTCCACCTTCACTGCGGTCTCGTACAGTTCGCATACTTTGTGTACTGCGGAGATAAAACAACTTAAAGTAGGGTTGAGGTTCTAAATCTGGGGTAGGTATAATACCATACAATAAGTTAAGTCAGCTTTTTGGTGGAGGTAACGAAGAAAGTCGTTAAAACGTTAATATCTAGAATAGTCAAATCAACTAGGAAACCATGGAGGTCCCCCCGCCACCTAGACCAACTTGGAAATGAGAATCTAAGTTTTTACCAGTCTTATAAGCAGCCTTTTGGCCTTGCGTAAACACAAATACAAAACAATTGCATTTCTATAGACAGACCGTCTTGAAAAACGAATATTTAAGGATTACATTAACAATTGTCATTATCATAATAAGAATACTTTACTATTCATAGAACATGTAAAGATTACATATTATTACTAAAATTCATTAAGCATAGGTCCTTACCTTGAATTTAAAATAATATACAGTCAACATTTGCATATTCTTCCTAATATTTGTGTTTCGAATATGCATCCATACTTATTCACTTATTAAAGTGTGCATAAAATTAAAGTTTGTTTAAAACTAAAATTTTGTATAAGTTGTTACTATTTCTATGTACATAGGTACTATGCAAATTTGTATGTTTAATAATTACTTTTAAATTTTAAAACATAATTTTATCATGATATAGATGGCTGTGAAGTTTCGAAATGTATCACATAAATAACTTTAGAAATAACATTGACCAGGAACCAGGATTCAATAATTCGGATTTCACAAAGTCAAAAGTCAAAGTCAAAATACCTTTATTCACATAAACTTAAAATAAGCACTTATGAATCGTCAAGTAAAAAATAATGTAAAAATATAAAAGGTAATGTAAGAATGTGAATAAAAGCAATTTAAAAGAAGCTACCGCCGTGTTCGGAAGGTAGATTTCTATCGAGAAGAAACGGTAAGAAACTCGGTAGTTACTCTTTTTAAACAGTTTATGTCTTCTCATAATATTTAAAAAATTAGGTATTCTAATAAGAAGTTAGTTTAGTGCCATACAAATCCAATAGTAGTATTTATTTATTGAAAATTATTTTAAATACAACAATATTAAATTTCTTTTATAGCAGTTGTATGGAGCTTGTAGCTTTGACGATTTTGTAAGTGTTTTTTAAAAACTATATGAATAAAGATTATTTTGACTTTGAGAAATTATTTTATATGTCTATGGAAACTGAAGGTTGTCCGGAAGAGATCACTATTAGCATTATACTAACACTAGCTGTGCTCGCGACTTCGTCCGCGATGAATAGTTATTTTTTCCCCGTTATTTTTTACATTTTCCATTATTTCTTCGCTCCTTATAGTTGCAGCGTGATGTTATATAGCCTAAAGCCTTCCTCGATAAATGGTCTATTCAACACAAAAAGAATTTTTCAATTCGGACCAGTAGTTTCTGAGATTATCACATTCAAACAAACAAACGAACTCTTCAGCTTTATAATATTAGTTAAGATTACATTGTAGTAATTAGGTACTCCTGAAATTTGTTGTGTATTATGTTAAACTGTATGTATAAAGCATAACATGCATTACCCATTGGCTGGTAAGTAATTTGACAGATTTGGGAGGCATGATGTGTGGCCGTGGTTGTCTAGCTGTATTGTATGTTTATATACTTTTGTATGTTATTACATTATCTGTGTTATATTGTGTTGCCAATAAACTCACCTCTATTCTCTTTTTATTTTGAAAAAATTGCATAAGCATACCTATATAAAGAAGGAATGGGAAATCTGAGGGTAGAATTGGTTTAAAACTACTTTGTAAGTACTTACACTGTTGAGACTCCCGGTACGATATCGTCATCGCCTGCAGTGTGGTGTCGTCGCACAGTTTCTCATTGGCCAGTTCATCCAGCAAAGCCTGAGCCTGCTCATTCTTGCCTAACCTAAAAAGTGCTAAGGCTTTGAGCGCCCGAGCCGCCTGCAGGGAAGGACTCTTTTTGAGCACCTTCTCCGCTTCCTGTAGCGCTTTCTTATTATTCCCATTGTCCAGCCAATCTGTAGAACACATAAATCGATTTATTTCGACCGATAAACTTTTTGCACTCCAGGGGAGGTCGCCCGGAAAGTAGTATCAAGTTCTAATATGGGGTTTACCGTATATCGGCCTTAGGCGACGCTCGACGATACCGCCGTCATGCATGTGCTGTGGCCGCACCGCCATTTTTCATTTATAAACACTTTTTAAGCAAATTTAAATGCGCTTTCGGTTCTTTTTTGGCTTTTTTCAGCACGTTTGTTTTGCGATTTTTGTCTTTGGTTAGGTCGATGACAGTGACAGTTGATATTAGTGTTGCTATTCGACAAATTAGTAGTTCTGCGATATCATATTTCTTGGTTAATGTCATGTTTTAGAAACCAGAAGTGAGGTTAGTTTTCAATGGTTAACGATAAATTACTAGGCAAGAATTCAACAACAAAACAAAGATCATCCGTCCAGGACAACCACAAACCACCCAGGAATCACAACTACGACTATTCCTGGCATTCCCTGGTCTTCAATCCGATATTCCCATCGTTTCAAGGCTCCAGCAAAGTTATTCTTCCACCCGCCAAATCTCTCTTTAAACCAAATCGTTCCATAGACTGAACTAGACTTGCGTCTATCACAGATGCAGAAACCATAGAGCCAAGGAATCGGTAACACGGCCGTTCCTGACAGCTGCACGTCCTCGTCAGCGTAGTTTTCTTCAACTTGGACTTCGGCAACCAAGATGAAAACGCTTTCGTCTTCGGCAAATAGCTCTTCATTGACTCAGCGCCAAGTCCTCGATCTATCTAGAACAGCCTACATAGAACAACCTACATTTCGTCATTTATCATCGTCAAAAAGCAAAATTAGAATGTCACACATCACATCATCATTGTAATACTTACATAGCCAAAATGTCGAGGCTAGAACAAAACCACACAAGTCATAGTGTCACGGTCATAAATTATTAGAAAAGCCATAACGTCAGGGTCATAACATAATACACAAGTCGCATTGTCGGTCCACCGAGTACAAGAACACATAATACACAATCCACATTGTCAGTGTTACATGAACACATAATACATTAGCCAAATGATGGGGCAAGATTTATGTTTACACTTTTGCAATCATGGACTAACATAGATTAAGCTTTTTGTTACTTACCAATGGATCTGTATAAATGAATTCATCGATATTATTATAAAAACACATAGTACATAGGCCAAATTGTGGGGCCATATATAAGTTTAGATCTTTGCAATTATGGACAAACATAGATTAAGCAAAATTTTGTTACTCACCAATGGATCTGTATAAATGAATTCATCGTTATTATTATAAGAACACATAGTACATAAGCAAAATTGTGGGAACCATATCAATGTTTACATTTTTGCAATTACTTATGTACTAACATAGATCAAGTCAAACTTTCGTTACTAACCACTGGGTTGGTATTACCTGAATAAATGAATTCATTATTATCATTATAAGAACACAGAACACATAGTAGGTACATAGTAGCCAAATTGTCGAGACTACAAGAACACAATACATGAGCCAAATTGTCGAGGCATAAAGAATTCGTAATACATGAGCCAAATTGTCGAGGCATAAAGAACACACAATACTTGAGCCAAATTGTCGAGGCATCAAGAACACGCAATACTTGAGCCAAATTGTCGAGGCATTAAGAACACATAATACATGAGCCAAATTGTCGAGGCCCAAGAACACTTATTACATGGGCCAAATTGTCGAGGCACCAAGAACACATAATACATGAGCCAAATTGTCGAGGCCCCAAGAACACGTATTACATGGGCCAAATTGTCGAGGCACCAAGAACACGTAATACATGAGCCCAATTGTCGAGGCCCAAAAAACACACAATACATGAGGCAAAATTAAATATGTCACCGATGTTGAGGGTGCTAACTCGGCCCAGGCGCAGCCACGCATATGGCGCGCTATGAGCGCAGTCGACGACACGGCGCGCTATGAGCGCAGCCGGCGACACGTGGCGGCCGTCTCGGGCGCAGCCACGCGTATGGTGCGCCCTGAGAGCAGCCGTCGACACGGCGCGGCCGTCTCAGGCGCAACCACGCGTATGGCGCGCCCTGAGAGCAGCCGTAGACACGGCGCGGCCGTCTCAGGCGCAACCACGCGTATGGCGCGCCCTGAGAGCAGCCGTAGACACGGCGTGGCCGTCTCAGGCGCAACCACGCGTATGGCGCGCCCTGAGAGCAGCCGTCGACACGGCGCGGCCGTCTCAGGCGCAACCACGAGTATGGCGCGCCCTGAGAGCAGCCGTCGACACGGCGCGGCCGTCTCAGGCGCAACCACGAGTATGGCGCGCCCTGAGAGCAGCCGTCGACACGGCGCGGCCGTCTCAGGCGCAACCACGCGTATGGCGCGCCCTGAGCGAAGCCGCGAGCACGGCGCGCCCACGGCGCGGCCGCGAGCACCGCGCGCTCTCGTCGCAGTGGCGAGCACAGCGCGCCCACGCGGCGGCTGCGAGCACTGCGCGCTCTCGTCGCAGTGACGAGCACAGCGCGCACCCGGCGCAGCCGCGAGCACTGTGCGCGCTCGGCACAGCGCGCACCCGGCGCAGCCGCGAGCACCGCGCGCCCTCGGCACAGCCGCGAGCACTGTGCGCGCTCGGCACAGCGCGCACCCGGCACAGCCGCGAGCACCGCGCGCCCTCGGCACAGCCGCGAGCACTGTGCGCGCTCGGCACAGCGCGCACCCGGCGCGGCCGCGAGCACCGCGCGCCCTCGGCACAGCCGCGAGCACTGTGCGCGCTCGGCACAGCGCGCACCCGGCACAGCCGCGAGCACCGCGCGCCCTCGGCACAGCCGCGAGCACTGTGCGCCCTCGGCTCTGCCGCAGCCCTGGATACGGCGCGACCGCCTCTCGGGCGCAGCCATGCATATGGCGCGGCGACTCTAAGCAGCCGCACGTGCAACGCTTGCCTGTCGACATAGCCACGAATATGATTAGCAAAGTACATTAAAATCCGACTCGGCCTTACCTGACCATGATCTCAATACACACTTACAAACAATCACAATAATAAGCACAACAAAAGATCATTTCCAGATCATATCAGCACACTCTCCACATCGTACGTACATCGTACACACGTATTGGGTGGAAATGTGGTGATTTGTATCACAATCAGACAATTACAATTTCAAACTAGGTAGGTAGGTGCCCATAAAATCACTTTTACGTCGTTAGTCGAGCAGATCACGATCTCTAAACACATCTCTATAATCGACTAAAAGCAAACACGAAAACTGGAAAACTTATAAATCGTATGGCAAAAGCGGTAAAACAGGGCAAGGTTTATCCCACTTCTGATTTTAGAAACCAGAAGTGAGGTTAGTTTTCAATGGTTAACGATAAATTACTAGGCAAGAATTCAACAACAAAACAAAGATCATCCGTCCAGGACAACCACAAACCACCCAGGAATCACAACTACGACTATTCCTGGCATTCCCTGGTCTTCAATCCGATATTCCCATCGTTTCAAGGCTCCAGCAAAGTTATTCTTCCACCCGCCAAATCTCTCTTTAAACCAAATCGTTCCATAGACTGAACTAGACTTGCGTCTATCACAGATGCAGAAACCATAGAGCCAAGGAATCGGTAACACATGTGTTACCGATTCCTTGGCTTTATGGTTTTTGTATCTGTTGACAGACTTGCTGTTCAGTCTATGGAACGATTTGGTTTGAAGAGAGTTTGGCGGGTGGAAGGATAACTTTGCTGGAGCCTTGAAACGATGGGAATATCGGATTGAAGACCAGGAATTGTCGTAGTTGTGATTCCTGGGTGGTTTGTGGTTGTCCTGGACGGATGATCTTTATTTTGTTGTTGAATTCTTGCCTAGTAATTTATGGTTAGCCATTAAAAACTAACCTCACTTCTGGTTTCTAAAATCAGAAGTGGGATTGGATTGAATACGCCCTGTTCTACCGCTTTTGCCATACCATTCATAAGTTCTCCAGTTATTGTGTTTGCTTTTAGTCGATTCTAGATATGTGTTTAGAGATCGTGATAACTCTGCTCGAATATCGACGTAAAAGTGATTTTATGGGTACCTACCTACCTAGTTAGAAATTGTAATTGTCTGATTGTGATAAATCACCACCTTTCCACCCAATACGTGTGTCGTGTACGAAAGTTTGTAGGATCTTTTGTTGTGAATTTGTGTGTATTGAGATCATGGTCAGGTAAGGCCGAGTCGCATTTTAGTGTATTTTGCTAATCATACTTGCGGCTATGTCGACAGGCAACGCTTGGAAGGAAATGCTCGCCACTGCGACGAGAGCGCGCAGTGCTCGTAGCCGCGCTGTGGGCGCGCTGTGCTCGCCACTACGCCGAGAGCGCGCTGTACTCGCAACTGCGCCGAAGGTGCGCAGTGCTCGAGGGCGCGCTGTGCTCGCTACTGCGATGAGGGTGCGCAGTGCTCGCGGCGGCGCCTGTGCCGAGGGCGCGCGGTGCTGAGCGCGCGCGGTGCTCGCGGCTGCGCCGGGTGCGTGCTGTGCCGAGCGCGCACAGTGCTCGCGACTGTGCCGAGGGTGAACTGTGCTCGCGGCGGCGCCTGTGCCGAGGGCGCGCTGTGCTCGCCACTGCGTCGAGGGCGCGCGGTGCTCGCGGCTTCGCTCAGGGCGCGCCATACTCGTGGTTGCGCCTGAGACGGCCGAGCCGTGTCGCCAGCTGCGCTCAGAGCGCGCCATATGCGCCCTCAGCATCGGTGACGTATTTAATTTTGCCTCATGTATTGCATGTTCTTGGGGCCTCGAAAATTTGGCTCATGTATTACGTGTTCTTGGTGCCTCGACAATTTGGCCCATGTAATACGTGTTCTTGGGGCCTCGACAATTTGGCTCATGTATTACGTGTTCTTGGTGCCTCGACAATTTGGCCCATGTATTATGTGTTCTTGGGGCCTCGACAATTTGGCTCATATATTACATGTTCTTGGTGCCTCGACAATTTGGCCCATGTAATACGTGTTCTTTTGATGATTTTGAATTTTGCATGTATTATGTGTTCTCGTAGTCTCGACAATTTGGCTACTATGTGTTCTGTGTTCTTATAATGATAATAATGAATTCATTTATTCAGGTAAAACCAACCCAGTGGTTAGTAACGAAAGTTTGACTTGATCTATGTTAGTACATAAGTAATTGCAAAAATGTAAACATTGATATGATCCCCACAATTTGGCTTATGTACTATGTGTTTTTATAATAATAACGATGAATTCATTTATACAGATCCATTGGTGAGTAACAAAATTTAGCTTAATCTATGTTTGTCCATAATTGCAAAAATCGAAACTTATATATGGCCCCACAATTTGGCCTATGTACTATGTGTTTTTATAATAATAACGATGAATTCATTTATACAGATCCATTGGTAAGTAACAAAAAGCTTAATCTATGTTAGTCCATGATTGCAAAAGTGTAAACATAAATTTGGCCCCATCATTTGGCTAATGTATTGTGTGTTCATGTAGCACTGACAATGTGGATTGTGTATTATGTGTTCTTGTACTCGGTGGACCGACAATGCGACTTGTGTATTATGTTATGACCCTGACGTTATGGCTTTTCTAATAATTTATGACCGTGACACTATGACTTGTGTGGTTTTGTTCTAGCCTCGACATTTTGGCTATGTAAGTATTACAATGATGATGTGATGTGTGACATTCTAATTTTGCTTTTTGACGATGATAAATGACGAAATATAGGTTGTTCTATGTAGGCTGTTCTAGATAGATCGAGGAATTGGCGCTAAGTCAATGAAGAGCTATTTGCCGAAGACGAAAGCGTTTTCATCTTGGTTGCCGAAGTCCAAGTTGAAGAAAACTACGCTGACGAGGACGTGCAGCTGTCAGGAACGGCCGTGTTACCGATTCCTTGGCTTTATGGTTTTTGTATCTGTTGACAGACTTGCTGTTCAGTCTATGGAACGATTTGGTTTGAAGAGAGTTTGGCGGGTGGAAGGATAACTTTGCTGGAGCCTTGAAACGATGGGAATATCGGATTGAAGACCAGGAATTGTCGTAGTTGTGATTCCTGGGTGGTTTGTGGTTGTCCTGGACGGATGATCTTTATTTTGTTGTTGAATTCTTGCCTAGTAATTTATGGTTAGCCATTAAAAACTAACCTCACTTCTGGTTTCTAAAACATGTTTAAACATTTAATCTATATCTATATATATAAAAGGAGAAACTGACTGACTGACTGACTGACTGACATATCAACGCACAGCCCAAACGGCTAAACGTAGGCACTTGAAATTTGGAAGGGACGTAGCTTAGGTACCGTAGGGGTGCACTAAGAAAGGAATTCCCGAAATTCCCACGGGAACGGGAATTAGCGGGAAAATCCTTTTGTATGAAAAATCTAAACCGCTTAAGTTAGACGCTTGAAATTTGGCATGCAGGTACCTTAGTAAATATAAAGTTTAGTTATGGCTGTATTTTGAGAAATTCCCACGGGAACGGGAGTTAGCGGGAAAAAACTTTTGTATGTATAAATTTAAACACGCGGACGAAGTCGCGGGCAAAAGCTAGTATATATATATAAAAGGAGAAACTGACTGACTGACTGACATATCAACGCACAGCCCAAACGGCTAAACGTAGGCACTTGAAATTTGGAAGGGACGTAGCTTAGGTACCGTAGGGGTGCACTAAGAAAGGAATTCCCGAAATTCCCACGGGAACGGGAATTAGCGGGAAAATCCTTTTGTATGAAAAATCTAAACCGCTTAAGTTAGACGCTTGAAATTTGGCATGCAGGTACCTTAGTAAATATAAAGTTTAGTTATGGCTGTATTTTGAGAAATTCCCACGGGAACGGGAGTTAGCGGGAAAAAACTTTTGTATGAAAAAATCTAAACCGCGTAAGTTAGAACGCCACGCGGACGAAGTCGCGGGCAAAAGCTAGTTTTGTATAAAATCTGCTATCTATGACTACTTTTAATATAAAACTTTTAATACCTATTCACTAAAATCTTAAAATCCAATGCGTGTTCTGAACGCGGAGATAGCAGATCGATTTTAACGCCATCTATTGACAGTATTTTGTGATTGGTGAAATATTGCGGTAATGTGGATACAGATGTCGCTACTTAACTATACTTTATCATGGAACTATTGTACTCTAGGTAGAGTGAAGATGGGTATTGTAAATTTTATATTGATATAAGATCTATCATAAGTTCCCTAAGCCCAAATAGACTACCTTTACGGAGTAAAAATATCCAATCTAATGCACGTTCATTCATGGGACTCGAACCCGGAACCTTTAGGCGAGAAAAGTAACCATTACGCCACTTACAACATTTCGTCACATTTAATAATTTTATTATTATTTATGTACCTAGGGAAGTTTCAGTTTGTAATTTTATTTTATTTATAATTTTGGACAGTAATTTAACACAGGTAATAAAACAATCCAGGAACATGGTTGTAAACATTTTATTACAAAATAAATAAAATTTACAATATTAAAAACCTAACTTAGAATTAAATAGTCGACAGTCATCCCACAATCACACCTCCATTCGACAAACGCATTCAAACATCACTATCAAGGCAGTGGTAGGAGACTTCACTTAGCCTATAGCCTCATTAATACAATACTAATCAGAACACCTTCACTTCGCGCGAAGATCAACCGTTTCAAAGCCCGATTCAGGCAAATGGTGTCCTTTCTGTGGCACCAACTCAGGCGGCTGTTCCCTCGAGAGCGACGACCTCTTGTGCCTCGGGGGAGGCACGGGGGCGGCCGGCACTTTGGACTTGAGCAGACTCTTTATCCTCATACCTCCTCTATAATAGTACAGGTATATTCCAGCGAGTACAGCGAGCGCAACGAAGAGAGTAACCACAGCAATGACCACGCCGTACCAAGCGCTACCAGTGGATTCTTCAGGAGTGGGCAATGTTGGCTTCCTATTCGGAGGCACGTACGAGGGTCTAGGCCTTCTAGTAGTAGTGGCAAACTTGTCTCCAATAGCTATATCCGCGCACGCCCTGAACTCCTCCTGTGGTCCACAGCCGACAGCTTCAGTCCCATTCTCGCATTTACCCCAATTGTTACCGGCTATGTACCTCCATTGCATAACGCAGTGTGCGCATTCGAACCCTTCAGGGAGTCTATACTTCATCTTGTAGACTTTGTTCCCGTCGCGAGGGTAGAATCTGGTGTCCTCCCTCCCGTCTAAAGTAAGAACGTTTTTGTCTAAACACTCCTGTGTGGTGCCTTTAAACTCGTCGCAAACACGGAACTCGAAGTAGCCGTTGTGGCTGGCGGTTAGCTCCACTTTGATTGTGATGGGGTCTTTAGGCGCGTACCTCCTTACTATGACGCCCTTGTAGAACCTGCCTCCGTATTCATGAGCGCGGGGCTTCGCCGCATCCCAAGCATCACCGCAGATGCCGCATTTGCCGTCATTCTTGTTCCATTGCCGGGAGAAGCCGCCGCAGTAGAGTTCGTGGTCGTTGTAATTGTGGGGGGTGTCGAAGCCGTAGCGCCAGGCGGACGCGCGGGAGGGGGGCTCCACCAGACGCCCGTGGCCGCTGGCGCCTCTCCAGACAATCGTTAATACGACTGCGCAGCACCATATTATCTGGAACAAAAGATACAGTGGGATAAGTAATTATATCTTTATGCATAGCTTCAATCAGACGACTAAAAATATACTCGTTCCTACTCCCGAGGCATTTATGTACCAAACTTTACCGAAAGGGATACTCGAAGTAAGTAGGTACAAACTAAAGTTACGGGGTCTTCACCACACCACAGATTAACTTTTATTACCTACCTACCTACTCGTATTGTTAAACCTCTTTGATAGGTACCTTTAACAGACAATGCAATAAGTTTGTGGAAAATCGCACTGTCGACGTAACTTTTCAGAAATTGTATCAGTTGATATGGAATAAATATATTTAATGCTTTATCGTAAGTATGTACGTAAATTTAATTAAAAAAGCAGTAAGTTATAGGTTTTCTTTTCTAATTACCTGCTTAACTACAATGATGCTGATTCTTAATTTGTTTGGAAATGTTTGTTTTGAATTTCAAAACATGAAGTTATCTAATAAAATATTACATATATGTATTTAGTCATACTTAATTTAAAGAAATGAATATAGTTTTAATTAGGTTTAAAGTAGGTATGTAACTGAAATATGCATTGCAAATGTTTTTAGATTATTAAACAACAATCATTGCTGTTCACTACCTTTTTATTTTTATTGTTTACTACTAACGTACCTATGTAAGTATCTACTTACCAGGTAATTAGCAATGCATTCATTAATATGGTGTAGGTTCAAATTTATTACTTTTTGTAAGAAGAAAAAAGCTGTAGTTACCTACTTATTGTTGACTGAGTATGAAAGTACTTAGGTACTTATAACGTGATGATGACTTTATTAACGTCGACGAAAATCGTTATCCAATAATGGAACAGTCATTACGACTGCACAGCATCGTTACTCAGAGGTGAATGACACAGATTACGTAAACGCAACATACCGTTTGCTACTGATACATCCTCTATTACGGCGTCTCGCCGATGTCTGATCTTGACTTTGTCATCACAGATAAGGAAATAAACATGTCCGTTCACTCTGTAGGTAGATAAATTATGCGTTCTATGACTAAGCTATTATATTATTTGTTTATTACATACCTAGTTGCTCCATAAATTCAAATTCAAATGGTTACTAAATGCAGAGCTGGTTTTATTTTTAACTTGCATTAAGACTTGACTAAGTACACAATTAGCACAGCCGTCGTTGGAGGACGTCAAATGGTTTAAGCTGGTATTTTGAGGCACCTGAGATAGGAACAGACTCCACATGAGGTCTGACATTGCGCTATATAAGGCTTAAAGCGGAAGCTTCACCGTAAGAGCGTGCAACAAACGTAGGTACAATGCGAATTTCAATTTTGAAAATACATTGGCGGCGTTTGGACCGCTGCCTCCAGTATGGAAGTCAAGTGCCTAACTAATAAACCACCGAACGCTCCGACCGGGTTCAATAAACACGATTTTTCACCACATAAATGTTCGTTCCGGGTGTAAAATAGTTTTCCAAACAGTGACAAAGTAGCTACATTACATTTTGATTGATATTCAATCAGCACACTAGGTAGATAGTGCTACATTTCCCATAAGAAAGTTGTTTCTCGTGATCGGCACTCACGCAATTTTTGCCGGTTGTCTCCGCTTAACAGGTATTTCGTGAACCCAATTGCAATTCCGACATTGCTATAAGTGGAAATTTCTGATTAACGCGTTGAATTATGGAAATTACGTTCACGAATATTCTCGTAGATCCAATCTGGGTTGGATGTAGGTATTTTGAAAAGTATGATCTTGATAAGAGATAGTTCTTAAGAGGTTGATTGAAGGAACAGAGAAGCTAACCCGTACACAAACACAGGTAGGTACCCCAAAACATATTCATAGACAACACAGTCATGACGTACTTACATAGTACAGAGTGCCCGTCGCCATAATAAAAATATAAATAACCCAAGACATGCCACACTGTGCCACACAGCGCCATCTAGCCCCAAACTAAGCCGAAGGTTGTACTAAGGGTACTAGACAACTGATAAACTTACTTAGATACCTAATTTTTTTTTTTGTAAATAGATACATATACATAGAAAACACCCAGACCAATACAAACAGACATGTTCATGCACACAAATGTTTGTAATGTGTGGGGATCGAACCCACGACCCTTGGCTCAGAAGGCAGGGGTCACTACCAGTTGAGCCACCGAGCCAGTCGTTAGTAAATGCGCATATTGTTTTTAGTTTTCATAGTTATGTATTGTTTGTCAAAATGGGTGTAAGCAACATGTAAGTTGCGTCACTTTTATTTAGTAGTTAGTGTTTACTCGTAATAGGCATCATCATCATCATGATGGCAGTAGGCAGGTATTATTTAAGTTACCCAGTCCAAACACCTTTTTAATTAATTAGTCAAACAAGACAATGATCAAACCTCTCTCACAATGATTAATATCATCCATACAATCTGGAAATATTATTATTGTTATGGTCAACTGTCACAGACAATAAGTAGTCATTTATCCATGGCGTGCTAACTCGTATAATTTACTTTCACCGTTACCTAAAGCGTCTTTTATTATCTGTGTGTGTGTGTATGTCAAACCACCACAGAATAAAAAAGTCTGATAAAGGTTATAACATCGAATGGTAGGGAGAGCAAAAGGTTTTCATCGCTTCGTTTGTGAATTTCGTAAGGATTTTTTTACGGGACGCCTGCGTTAGGCCGGGGTCCTATTACGCCGGACCGGCAGATAAATTACCGGAAGGCCTGAATTGTATGAAAAATGCCGGGCTCGGCAAAAAAACCGGACTCGGGATAATGTGAATAGCTTCATACAATTTGTACCGCCACTAGGCCTTCCGGCAATTTTACCGGACTGGCAGATCTGCTGGTCCGGTGTAATGGAAACCCGACCTTACGGTTATGGTCCTCACTCCCATCTAAGTGACAATGACCACTCATTCTGAGGAGGGTCGAGACGTCCGTCTTCCTCGTCCTCCTCGGCTCAGTTACCATACGTTTAGCCTATTTGTTACCAGTCTAATTTCGATTCATCATCATCAGCCTATTGCAGTCCACTGCTGGACATAGGCCTCTCCAGTTGTTCGGCACTTAGGGCCAACATCTGGAGCATATACCCATAATCGCCACGCTGGGCAGGCGGGTTGTATCGCAGGGCGTAGCTCCTCGCTGCGGTGACGCTGCTGCCCGTCATCGGTCTGTGGTATTTAGCTACGCCTTCAATTGTGATGGTTATACCGCCACCAGTCGGTTGCCAGCGCCTCGTTCGTTATTCGGGAGGATGCACCACGGGCAGGTGAGGTTGGATTGGAGCCAAAGGTGATTGGTTGCTATCTTACATCCCGATTATCTAATTTCGATTATCTATCTACCGATTATCTGTCTAATTTCGATTACATCTGTTTAATCGTTGCTGTCAACTGTAGTAGGTACATTACCCTTAATCCATTTAAGCGTAAGTAATTGTCATACATTAATACCACTTTCACCGCGTCGTATGCGTACTCTTGCGTCACGATGCACATTTGTCAGTGCAGTTGCCCCATTGGGCTTTTGCCCAACCTCTGGGGCAAACGATGAGGAAGAGTCACGTGTGGAATGATTAGAGCTATTAAAGCAGTTAGAATGTGCAATCTCGATCTAGGAGTCTCATGTTTGGCAATTTAGCAAGCAACTATGACTGCCTTAGGGTGTTACCAGATCGATCTATCAAATGTAAGTATTTTTTAAAGTTTCAAGGAAAATGTGCAATCTAATTGAAGTTAAGCGTCTTTGTCAAGCTCGAACGCTGATAAATAAGCTTGTACAGATTTGTGTATGGGTGTTGTTAACAGACTGATTAATACCATTAATCAATCGATCGATGACATCGTTTGGTGGAAGAATCGATTGGTCGACCTCGATCAAAAAGTTCAAAATGAGTCATGTTTTTAGCGGACACAAGACCGTTCTATCCTTAATATATTTTAGTGACATGTACAATATTTTTATTTAAGCCATAATTAAATACTTTATCTCTCCGTTAAGCACGCAGACTTTCCTAATTAATTACCTACTTACAAACTTAATTGATCAAGCCAGACTGTTTAGAAACTATTAGGGTAAAAAACAGCAGTTTGTTCACACGGTAATTCTCACCATGACATAATCTGTTCTGTTAGTGCGAGCCAAAGGTGCATGTGAATTGACAACTATTAATATTGAATTCTACCTCGTATAGTAATAGTAAACGCTACATGAAGTTATTACTACTTACTACCTATATAACCTATGAATTATTATCAGTCAACATCATCATGGTGAGCATTTAAATCTATACTTATAATAAATCTGTAGAGAGGTCAATTCTGTACATAAAATATTTTTTCAAAATAACTATCAGGGGGTGATAAGTGATCGATACTGAAACCAAAAATGCAATCAGTAAAATTTTTGTCTGTCTGTCTGTCTGTCTGTCTGTCTGTATGTTCCTTATAGAAAAAAAAACTACTGAACAGATTTTGACGAAACTTGGTACAATTATTCTTCATACTCCTGGGCAGGTTATAGGATACTTTTCATCACGCTACAATTAATAGGAGCGGAGCAGTGACGGGAAGTGTTGGGAAAACGCGAGAAATTTAAACCTGTATGTTTGAACGCGCATTACGCGAAAACTACTGCATAGAATTGAATGCGGTTTTCATCAATGTATTGCTAGAGGTCTAACTTAAAACTTAGGCACAAGGTATAGATGGGTATTATATGGAAGTCCGTTATTTTTGAAACCCGATATCCACGCGAGCGACGCCGCTGGCACAGCTAGTAAATAATAAATAAATAACCTAAGACATGCCACGCTGGGCCACACAGCGCCATCTAGCCCCAAACTAAGCCGAAGCTTGTACAATGGATAAACAACAACTGATAAACTTACTTACATACATTTTTTTTGTAAATAAATACATATTATACATAGAAAACACCCAGACCAATACAAACAGACATGTTCATGCACACAAATGTTTGTAATGTGTGGGGATCGCACCCACGACCCTTGGCTCAGAAGGCAGAGGTCACTACCAATTGAGCCACCAAGCCAGTCCAATATGGTCTATTATGGTCAATTTTTTATTATGAAAATAATAATTGTGTTAGATTAGACTAAATGTTATGGTTCTAAATACCTAAACAATTTTTCATTTTCTCTTTCATCGAGATCGCATCGATATGTAAGTACATACATTGCTGCAATCCCCCAATAAGAAGCTTTTAGCACTTATTTAATCATATTGTTAGAAGTTTGGTTCTATAAAAAATCCGATTTACTTAAATAAAAATAATAAATAACCTAAGACATGTCACGCTGGGCCACACAGTGCAATAAAGTCATAAACTAAGACGAAGCTTGTAATAATGCATAGCAGGTACCCAGATCAATACAAATGAATGGCGAATCTATGTTCATGCAGACAAATCAATGGGTACCTACTGTGCTGGGATCGAACCCGCGACAATTGTATCAGAGGCAACGTTCCAAGTCACTGAACCAAGTTAGTCGTCTTTTGTGCTATTGCTTTTACATAGTTTTGTTATATTATAATACCTACCTATACATTCTTTTACCGTTAAACCAGCCCTTTATTTATACAGTGCACACTGATACTTTTGTCTCAATAGCTTCGCTTCGAAACACCCGAGACTTTCTTAACACACTCCGGACGGAGTAGTTCTTCAGTTTCAACACGATAGGCGATAAGGCGAACCTCCCATTTCCCTAGTACAGAGTCCCATAAACAGTTACTTCACCTAGAGTGCAGTGGAGCGTAATTTTGTCGCCAGCTCAAATGCAGGCTTGAGATACCAATAACAGCTTTGGAGCAAACAACGCGGTCAGCCGGGATAGAATGGCGCATCTACCGTTGCGAAACGTTTCTTGAGTAATCTTGCAAGGTGTACTCGTATGTATCTTGGCCTACTTTGAATGGTAACTAAGTAACTACTACCCCCGTGTAGGAGCTTCAAAGGGCCACGATCGGTAGACATTCTTCATTGTACACCAAAGAGTTGACTTTAAACTTGATACAAAGACAATTAGGCGGTCGTATCGCTTTCAGAGATCTCTTCCAGGAAACTAGAGTAGAGGATAATTAAAACAAGGGATACGGGTGTCAATTGACCTTTTTAAGAAAGGATTTATTGCGTAGGTAGGTGTATATGCCGGTACCTAATTGCCGGTACCTATATGCATTGCCCTGGCCGTGGTGTGTCGTAAGACATGCCACGCTGAGCCACACAGCGTCTTTGAGTCCCGAACTAAGCCGAAACTTGTACTATAGGTACTAAAAAAGCGTTAAGAAGCCTTAGGTAGGTACATACATCTAAAAGTTAAAGGTTCTTTGTTATTCGAAACAAATCAAACGTTTAATTTTATGAATATGTAAAATGACACTTAAAATTGCCGAAAAAATCATAATTCCTCTAGGAGAGGAATGGGGGTTACCTGTGCTCTGTCAAATCTGAAGGCGTTGTCTAACATCTGCTTTTCAATAAAGATATAGAGGATTATTTATATAGATTCTACTCGTATTTGATACTAGAAATATTATTCGAATTGCCATCATAAAAAAGCGCATTCACAAAATAACACTTTCTTCAAGAAAAGTTCTATTAATAATACTAACTTTCTAATTTCTTTATACCTTACACGAGACTTAGTTCGCTTGACTTTAGACCTCAAATTAGTGACAAATATTGTCGCGGTCTCTCAGCGAACTGAAAGTAAGTACTTAGTCAACAATAAAAGTATTCTATTTTTACTCGACCATGGCATACTTACACACGCTCGATTATTCCGTTTAAAACCGAAACTTACTTTGCACAAATTTCGCAACTTGGTTTTAAACGTACGCATTTAGAGAAAACAATAAGTTTGCTTATCAACTGGAGATTTACGAGCGGTGCTGGTTAGAATAGTTACTGATAAATTAACTGTGGGTCCGAACTGACTTATTCAGTTATGTTCAGCGCATGTCCATAGAAAAGTGCATTTATTCAGCGTGGCAAAGTAGAATAAAGTAAGTAAGTAAACACAAATGTTTAAATCATGCTACCAGCGCTGTTGCGTGGAAGATCTGAAGTTGCTAGTACCTATAGTTCATTCGCGTTAAGAAAATAGTGACTCATCACCGACTGCCGGCCAAGCCACACCCCCTAGCCAATTAAAACGCTAGAAATTAAAATTTTCTTAACGCGAATGAACTATAGTACTCACCACATTCCTAAGACTAAGGGGGGGGGGGGGGGGGATCACAGCTTTGTGCCCAATACCGTACTTTAAAAAACACGGTTCTAAACTGCCCGACCAAAAATCGATCCCGGGACCTTCGGATCTTTTATCATTTACATGGTTCCTATATAACACTATAGGTATAGCGAGGGGAACAAAAGTGAATGTCTTAAACCTTTGTATTCTCCGTAGAATGCATCACGGCCATTTTCCACAAGTCACGTCTAAGATCTGTTTCTGATTGAAACGCGAGACCGCCAAAAAAAATGTAACATTCTCGAACGTGTGAAACGCAGTAATCTTCTAAGAGAGGATAATAACAAGTCAGTTCCCACCAAATACTTGGTCTGATCGAGGTTAGTCTAAACACAAGTGGAGCGTTCTCACGAGGTTGTGATGCAACACTGGTCCTTACTTGGATCCCATCAACGAGGAAAGAAAATGGTTTGAATGGTGAGTGAATGTGTAGGTAATAATCCGATGTCGATTATCGATGTAGATCGCCTATCTATAGTAGGTAGGTACCTATTTTTTTTTATAATAGCTCGACATAATGGCTTCCCCACGCCTGATGGAAAGCGAAAGAGAAGCCCAAGTCGCTGTGACAACGGAGAAGTAACTAACAGTTACCTGTCAGTTGTCATCGCCTAGCCCTAACCCCCTAGAGATCCGGAGACCCTACTCACCAGCAGAAACACGACCTGGAGGTCATTTGGCTGCGGTATTCTATAGGGTGGAGGTCCTTCCCCGGACGGGCAGCTCAATTCGAGCGAAGATTCGCTATGCCCTACCTCTCATAAATATAGTAAGACCGCCTAAATTGTACTTCGCTGGAACTTGGCTGACACGCTCTCGCGTCGCGTGTCTTGATAAATTCATGTCTATTATCCTACCTAGTTTTAAGTCGATTGTATGGTGTACAACAAACACATTGTAGACACAAGTAGGTATTTATGATGTTTTTAGCCATTTTTTTATATTGGCTCGACATATGGCTTCCCTACGCCTGATGGAAAGAGATAGAGAAGCCCAAGTTGCTGTGACAACGGGCAAGTAACTATTATAGTTAGTTACCTGTCAGTTGTCACCGCCCAACCCTAACCCCCCACGAGCTCCGGAAACCCTACTCACCGGCAAAAACACGACCTATAGGCTGGAGGTCCTTCCCCGGATGGGCGGCTCAATTCGAGCGAAGATTCGCTATGCCCTACCTCTCTTAAAACATGTCAAAATCATAAATAAAATAAAATAAATTGATGTTTCTTTCTCGATTCGACATAACTTACATAAAGTATGAATGGGAAGGTTTTTTTGTGGTATAACAGTAGGTATGTTAAATATACTATGTGCCTAACATAAGCTTTGCCCGCGACTCTTTCCACGCGGTAGATTGTAGAGCATATTTAATTATTTAGGCTTTAGTTAGGTATAAAAATATGAAACTTCCGTACAAACCTTTCGTACCTATAACGAAGTAAGAGTTCAAAAATATGAATTTACGCACTCATAAACAAAATCGTATTTGACACATTTAGCGTCCGGTTGAGAAGCTGACCGAAAGCCAGACGTGTTTTCACTTTCATACCGTTTAGTACACGATTCACGAAGCACGCCTCTCTCGCATTAAAAACTGGCGCGGCGCTTCGCAAAGTTCTATTGAAGGGCTTTGGTGGTTCATTAACCCTTACTTATTATTACAGCCCCACTCTTTCTTTTTGACTATCCTCTACCCTAAGGTTGCTTGGAGATAGAGGAAAGAGAGATAGCTTATAGCGATAAGGCCGCCTATATTGTACAACAAATGTCTACTGTACCTAGTTTTATGAACATAAAACTAAATTTTTTAGAATTAATGGGCCTTATCACTTTAGGCGATCTCTTCCAGACAACCTTAGGGTAAAGGATAGATTAAACAGAAGGGGTGAGGTATGCTATCGACTGATGAAATAGTAATTGATGATAGTCAAAATATAAATAATACTCGTAATAAATTAATTAATACATAAGTAAAATACAAAAATAAATACATAGGTATAGAAGATGCTCTACCACGCTAAAAAGTCCTCTAATTTTAAACGACCTCGATTACAATGTAATTATTTTTTTATGTTACTAATTGTTTGTAAGTATATTGGTTGCTATTTTATTTTGTATTTTGTCTTTATCAGTTTTGTTGATAGTTCTTAAGATAATGTGAAATTTAACCGAATTTACTATATCCTAGTACAAAACTAAGCTAATGTTTGTCGTACTTATCTCTCCATCCGAATATTACTAAGTATAAGGGCTAGACTAATTATGCTAATGTACCTAAATAGCTGACAAATACTATGCCGTAGCATTGCACCTTGCTAATTATAAAGTAGTTAAGTATATTAGTGCGTAACAATGCGTTACATAAACCTACTTACAGACCTAATTAGGGTTGCCAGGCTTTGTAACCCAGTATCCACAGAGCCCTGCCCTGTATCTAAATATATTTAACTCAAAGGTGACTGACTGACTGATATTATAGTGATCTATCAATGCACAGCCCAAAATACTAGACGGGCGCAGCTAGTAGTTAGATAATTTGTATAAAAAGATATTGGACAGATGTGTATTTATTTATTGTAACTAGTTAATTTTCTAACGGTGAAACAAAGAATCGATTCAGGAACGTAACAATGGTTTGTACCATTTTATTAATTTTCATTGCTCGCATACAGATGTATGCCACTACTTCTCACATAATGAAAAGTGTAAGAGAAGTTAAAGTTGCTGTGGCGACCGACAAGTAGGTATATAACTTGTCAGTTACCACTGTCAACATGGCCCGTAAGACTATGTTCCATAAAGTTTTCCCAAACAAAAAGCACCCCAATCTTAAACCTGCTACTTCTGAAGGAAGACTTCCCACATAAGACTTGTGTTGGCAAATTACAAAAATCCTAGTCCGTCTTTGTAACTCGATTGATCGTTTGTTTCATCTACCTATTTGTCATTAAAATGTCAATAACTGGCCTACTGTTACAACCATACTGTACAGACCGTATCAACTAAAACACGAATTTAAATATGTTTGGCCTGTTGTGCCCTATATCAATAGTATTACTTCGGTGGTCTGCGATTTCTTGGCGTTTTATGAGGAACCTAACGCCTTTTTTGTGGAACCAACTTCCTGCGACAGTCTTTCCGAACAACTACGACTTGGGAACCTTCAAGAAACGAGCGTACTTATTCATATTTAAAAGGCCGGCAGCGACCCCAGAACTCGATTTATGTTACGGGTGTCCATGGGCAGTGTCGACTGCTTACCATCAGGCATCACACTTGCTCGTCTGCCACCTCTTGCATAAAAAAACTAAGTGAGATTCTTATGTATTAGGTACTTAATAGTGTCCCGTCTTTATCCAGACGCGTGGCAGCCCTAGTATGAGTCCCAAATGCGTTTCCTCGTTAGGAATGCAGTGCACTTACTCAGGTCCACTTCTAAGGAATAGGTCGGTGCCGGCAATTTTGATAGAATTAGTCACTCACGCGCGATGTATGACTAACGAGACAGGTCTCGTAAGAAGTAATAAAGCGATAGTTAAAACATTTGATTGAGGTTTGAAACGACTTTATATAGGAGCATTGCAGTATTTATTGATTTCAGAATAATTTTTGACATCCTGTGTCAGAGACCTTGTGGTACTTATTTACCTACACAAAATTTTGCTTTGGTCAGTGATTTGCCTTGCACAAGGTCAATTGGGTTGTATCCGCAAATTTATTGGAGGATCAAAATAGGAAAATATAATAAAAATCAAAAATAGGTAACATTTATAAGTAACTAGCAAACCCGGCGAACTCCGTTTCGCCACCAGATGGCTGTACATTTTTTTCCTAGTACCTTTCTAACGAATGCAAAACCGTGGAAATCGGTTCGTGCGTTCTGGAGTTGTCGCAGTCATCTGGTTGAATCTCCTATTCAATTGAATCGCTAGCGCGTTCATTGAATGGAGACATTCAATTGAATGACTAGACCCAACGTTGACTAAACACGCGTCACTTAACGTCCAACTAGGTAGCGGATTGAAACAAAGCTCTTTGAAAAGAGCGGATGTAAAAGCAGTCAGGTGATTGTAATTTAGTTCATTCTTTTCCCACGCGGCGTTAGTAGTCACTAAAACCAATATGGCGTCAAACATGGTCAAAAAGATATGAACAGTTTTGATATTTTTTTGCTTAGATTCACTGTAAACTGACTTATTCGTTAGAAAATAGTGTGACAGCATGGATTTACCTATTAATACGCCGCCGCCGGATACTTTTAAAGAAAAATTATAAACTAAATATTACACAGTCGGCTTTTACCCATTCAACGACTATGCTAAAATGACGTTCAGTCAAGAAGTTGAACGTTTCAATCAATAACTTGACGAGTTGTCCTTTAGGCATTCAATTGAATGTCGTCATTCAATGAACGCGCTAGCCATTCAATTGAATAGGAGATTCAACCAGATGACTGCGACAGAGTTATAGCGTCAGGGAGGAAAACCCGATTTTTTATATACTTAGTAGATAGGGATGTTTCCAGGGTCAAAATAATTACATTATAATTTAATCCGTATTTTAGATTATGAAAATATACATTGGACACGTATTTCTCCCATAATTTCAACGGGCTATAACTTTGTAATTTTTGTCTCATTTACAAATAAAAAATACGTGCCTTTCATTTTTGAAAAACTAAAAGACTGTAAGTATTGTCAATCGAGGAGGACTGGACGTTTCGCAGGCTGATGATGATGACATAATCTATTGATATAATGTATGCTCTTACTCAAGTATTCACTCATAAGCACTCTCTTTTTCTTTTATATCTAAAACAGTACTTACTCGTACCTCTAGACGTAATTATCCTACATCTTAATATTACTTACTAAGTTTAATGTAAGCAATCATGCCGTAAGTTGGTATTAAGTGCAAAAGTCACACGTACAAGGGTCATTAAGAGCTCACGAGTAAAAACTGTTTTCTCTGCGCGATCAGTCGTTGGCCGATAATGGTTGTTTATTACTGACCTAGGTCGGCCATTTTCTAAATACCGGCACAATGAAGATTAGAACAGTGGGGTATAGACATTTTTTATATGGAAAGTCAGAAATCTTACCTGCCCTTCCTTAATAACACTGGAAAAGACATCATATTAAAGTAGAAATGCTTTATCTTTTTTAACCGACTTTAAAACAATGGAGGAGGTTCTCAATTCGACTGTATTTTTTATATGTTTGTTACTACATATCTCCGAGAATTGGGAACCGATTTGAAAATTCTATTTAAATGTTCGAAAGGGTGTTAGCTACCTTTTTCCGAGTCGTTTTCGTTGTCACAAAAAACCTTCGGTCGAATTGAGCCGCCCGTACGGGGAAGGACCTCCACCCTATAGAATACCGCTGCCAAATGACCTCCGGGTCGTGTTTCTGCTGGTGAGTAGGGTCTCCGGAGCTCGTGGGGGGTAGGGTTGGGCCGGCATGGCAGTGGCAACTGACAGGTTAATAACCAGTTACTTGCCCGTTGTCACAGCGATTTGGGCTTCTCTTTCGCTTTCCATCAGGCGTAGGGAAGCCATTATGTCGAGCTATTATAAAAAAAAAATTTAAGTCGGTTCTTTTTTTGCTTAAAAATGCTGTTATTTTACTTAACAATTTGACAAAGCATATTTCGGGATCAAGAAGGCTTTTTTTTTAAGGCTGCGGCTCCACTAAGGTGGAGTAGGGTAGAGCCGAGACGTCCTGTGGCATGATTTACCAATACACATTCAGGATCAAGCATCGGTTCCAGCAAAGTACCTGAGGCGGATGGGTGAGCAATTAAAACACTTGGATGTTATCCGCACTCAGTAAAAATATAATAATATAAAAATACAAATTAATAGGTTTACGCAATAGGACAATGACAGCAGAAGTGAAAAAGTAATATTATGTTCTTAAACAATTGACGGCTGCAGTAAGTAGGTTTTACTACCAAGGAGGTAGCCACATACCTATTAGATTTTTTCTTCTTTTTTTGTGCTATTTTTTATAGAAGCCCAAGTCGCTGCCTTGTTATTTGTCAGTTGCCTATACACTGCCATGCCTGAAATAAGATAGCCCGGGCTATACACTGACAGATCTCACTGGTTCTTATTGTATTGTGGCCGTAACCTGTTACCACACGCACGCGAAGGCATCATGTGGCAACCTTTGCCTTACGTGCGGTGCATACGGACAGACGGACAATATCGACTCAGATTAGGCTATTAAATTAAATTATTTCAGTTCTAGTTGGGCAACAATACCATTGTTGTCGGTCGAAAGTATTTGTTTGGAATTTGTATGAGTCCGCTTTGATTTGTTTTGCATTTGAATAGGTACATTCATATACTTACACTAGCTGTGCTCGCGACTTCGTCCGCGTGGAATAGTTATTTTTTCCCCGTTTTTTTTTTGACATTTTCCATTATTTCTTCGCTCCTAATAGTTGCAACGTGATGTTATATATCCTAAAACGTCGACATCTTAAGATACGATGTGCTGAGAACCTATAATTGTCCATGTGGTTCCCGGATTTAGAATAGGACTATCCCATCTCATCCCGTAGTGTCGTAAAACTTGACTAGGGGAATATCAGGAAACGGGCAGCAGGGTTTACTTCGATAAAAATGAAACTTAATGCGATTACCAACCCGCCCGGCAACCGTGGTGACTAAAGCCGCGACCACACATTGGAGATATTTGCACCAACGTAACGTTTTGCGCCCAATGCACCAATGTGTGTATCGGTTCTTTGACACAATGAAGACATTGAGCGCGTTAGTATTGGACATTGGACAGTTATTGGGCGCAAAGTTGAATCCAATGTGTGGCCGCGGCATAAGGCAAATCCCCCAAAAAATCAATTGTCATTTTTGGTGCGATTTTTGGTAATAATATCAGAAAAACAAGTCAGCTTTCAGCTTTACGTAACAGCCAAAGAAATCACTTGATCGTGATCGCGCTTTTTTCAAAAACACTCCAATCTGTTTACGATTCTAGATCGAAAGTGAGTGAAAGTGTTTAAAGCTCTTTTGTTTCATACTAACGTATTTAATTGTTTTGTTTTAACGAATGAATGAATTAAAAAAAGGAGAGCGTAACTTTTTTGGACTAAGTAGTTCAAGTTTTTTTGTCAATGACTACGGGCTAGGACAGAGAGACGAGTATTGTCGTTATTACTAAAATATTTTTACAATGTAACCTTTTAGCAGTTAGATATTATAGTGTAGAAGATTATAGTGTTTGATAAACTGCTGAAACAATAAGTATTATTTATTTTACAAAACAGATACCATTCAAAATCGGTTAGTTAACCGGTTGGCTAAGTCTGCAAGTATTTAGGTAGTTAAGTAGATATTTTTATAACTTTTTCAGGGATAATCATTAAGTGTTCAAGTATTTTAATTTAAAAGTTTTTATTATTAGAAATATTCATAGAACTCGGAAAAGAAACCGCTATCGGATTCGACATTGACCTTCAACGAAAGGAAAGTGTACAAATGTAGCGTATTATGCAAATCTACTGTTACTCGTATTATAAATTTGAATATCCGTCTTAAAATTCGCAACTACAATTTCTATTTTGGATGAAAAGTAAATTTTTGGAGAGTGTGCTACGGAGTTATTTGATATTATCCCCCTGCGATCACAAATACCACTGGTGGTATGATCGCAGTTATCCCCCCTGCCCCGTTTCGCCATCGGACGAGCTGGAAGCAAGGAGACACCGATTTACGGTGCAGGTTTTATAAACTTGCACGAAGTGCTTTGCCTCTACGTTTAAAGTGCGAACAACTAAGCTATGGAGCTCTTTTACCAAGTAGGTACGTGCGTGCTGTACGAATTCCACGATAGATGCAAATCTTAAGATATTTCTGGTGCGTTCCATGTGTAGATGAAATTTTATATTTATAAGTAAATTTATTGTGGGTATGTAATGAAATGTTGTGAATTTTCTAACTAAAAAAAACCGCCTTAAATTGGATAAAAGACTGATTAACAGTCTTTAATTCGTTTTAAGGCGGGTTTTTTTCGCAGAACCTTAATTTTACTTCATTACTCTTCCTAAGAAGATATACGTTCACTACCACCGAAGTATGACCTGAACTAAACTGGTTGTCGATATACATGTACCTACTGTAAAGCTCTCTTAATCTCTACGTGGAAAGCAATGGGTGTCAACATTTTCCCCTTCGAAGAAAGGCTGTAGTTAGCGCCAATATTATAGTCTGTGGTGAAGGTTAACTATACAAGTTATTAATGCTATGTATAAGCCGCTTTCGAGCCCATTCGTCGTCTGTTGGTAATTTCATTGCTACATTACTTCGCTTTGGTATTAAAGTTATATTTATATCAGTTTCACTGGAGTGGCAATGACTGAACAGGTTTATAGGTAAGTACAGAAAAGTGGCATTAATGATCAAACGACTATACATCAACTTACCCCCTTGTACTATCTAGGTACTAAAGAAGCCTTTCTTTTCTAACTATGACCAACCACCTAAATTGTACTACAAAATTATGTTAATTTTATATCACCTGTACGGTCTGCAGTAAAGAATATCTATCCATCTATAGATAGAGTGGCGATTATGGGTTAAGCCTCCAGATGTTTGACCACGGCGGCGAACAACTGAAGAGGCCTATTCCCAGCAGTGGATTGCGATAGGCTCATGATGAAGACGATACATCTATCTACGATGATGTACGAGACGGCCGCCTCAACCTACACCGATGTCAAATCTAATCAAACTTTTAAAAATCCTGCACACCATAAGGCCGTTGTAACCTTGATACATTTCTGTGCTAACCACACTATGTATTTTAAAACATTCTTTTTTTTTATCTAAGCTGGGAATTACAAAATCTGAATGATCAAATCTGAAATCAATAATCATTGGCTCCCTTTCTGGTGAGAGTCTTCCGTTTCCCCGCAGTCCGGTGATCACAAGACTCCCTCAGCTATCATCGTAGACATTTAGGTAAACGAAAAAACTTTACCAACTATATATGTAATTACAATCTGGGAAAACATTCAAGCCATTGTTTCTATAATTTACATATCGCTTGACCAGCATCACACACAGGACGTTGGATAACAACAAAAATTGCATAACGACAGTTTTTTCTCATGATTCTTTATAATAGGTACCTACTTCCCATCCGGTTTTACTTTCTATAAATAACTATTTTACAATTTAATCACACGTTGACACGAACAAAGATGTCAGATTATTTATACTTACATTAGAGTAAATTGAGCGCTTAAGTATAGTAAGGTACCTACTATTTGCGATATTAACATAAAAAGTGAGAAAATATATTTGGAATTTATTCATAAAATAATGGTAGGTAAGTTTTTTTGTAAAAGGGTACTTGACCCCAAAGAAGAGCGAGATCACCCAACAAAAACCGATTCACTGACTCTGGACTTGAATTTTTGTGCTCATGAACACATTTTGTGTTCATCACAGTCTTCTGGGAAAAACAAAACGTTTCCTTTTTAAACTACTTCATACAAGGAGGGGGTTCTGAATTAGACTGTACATAATTTCCTTTTGTTGTAATGTAGGTAGGTATGTTACCACATATCTGCAAAAGTTGTGAACCGATTTGGATAACTCTTTTTTGTTTCAAAGGGTGTACTCCCTAGTTGGTCCCATGGAAGAATTGAAGTCGGTTTATTTTGTTAAAAAATGTTGTTATTTTTCTAACAGTCAAGCCAGCCTTGTCCTCAACATCGGACTACAGGGGAGCGGAAGGCTCATAAAACAGTATACATCCTACTTTCCTACTTAATATTATAAACGCGAAAGTTTGTTTGGATAGATGGATGGATGTTTGTTCCACTTTCACGCAAAAACTACTGAACGGATTTTAATGAAACTTTGCAGGAGTATAGTTTGTACATCAGATTAACACATAGGCTATGTTTTATACGAATATTCAGGCGGGCAGAGCCGCGGGCAGCAGCTAGTACCTAATAATTTTAGTCTAAATTGGCATTGTGAACAGCCTTGCAGACTTCAAACAGTTACTAATGTCCCATACGAAATTAAAACTGCCAGTTTAATCACTTAGTATGGCAATGAAATTACAATTTCATAAGTAAAAGAGAAACAGCATTGTCGACAGCTGCATGGTTGAAAGGGCACGGTGGTTGCGTAAGCGCAGGCGGTTTTCAACTTTACACACATAGACTTTAAGGCTCACTTATGTGCAATGGGCCACACCAGGGCATACCGTTGCGTTTGTACAAAAAAGTATACAGTTTTCAACTTTACGTCTCAACATTTAAGGCTCACTCATATGCAATGGGCTAGACCAGGACTAGACGATGCCACTTTGCGCAAACGCAAGCTATTTACAACTTTAGGTAATAGATTTAAGGTCCACTCGTGCGCAGAGATTCTGGCCTGTTATCAGTCACGGCAGAACATGCGTTTCCTCGCTCACTCTCACTGGGCGAAATTCAGGAAGGATGTAGAGAACCAGTCTTATTAGGTACTAATTGCTGTTCATTGTGGCATTCCATGGGTCAGTTGCCTTAGGCCTGTTCTATGGCATCTTGATTGAATACTCGTCAGGTTTCCCGTACCTACACATTGCTACACATCAGGCTGACTATAATAAATCTGTACATACCTACTTGTTACTTGCCCGTTGTCGCAACGACTAGGGCCTCTCTTTTGCTTTCCATCAAATGGGCATAGGATGCTGTGCTTCTATTTAAAGAAATATCTGGATCATTCGTGATCATGTACCTGGTCTTATTAGACCTTATTACCACCTAATAAAAGTTTGTTAATTAACAGTTTCGAACGACTTTAGCGATAAGACCGCCCTAAATTGTACCTACTACCTATGATGTAGATGTTAAGCTTGTAATGTTTCCTGTATTTGGTAATAGGTACCTATTTGTTTCTGTAACAATATTCATTTTAATTTTCATACCCTCTAATAGGTAAAGTTTAGGAATATAATTCTTACCTATAATAAAAATCGCCATACCTTATTAAGATATACGCTTAAAAAACCTAATGTTGATTAATTCCTTTAGCTGCTTTTGAATAAACTAATACCTAACTAGGTACTTACTTATTATTATTGTTTAGATCATATAGAGTTGAAAACTGTTATGAAAGGCGTTTCACTTTCAATTAATTACATGTTACACGTACCAACTTCTACCTTTAATATTTTACTTGCGAAATATTAAGTAGGTACAGACCAAATAGGGTTGTTAATCAATTATAACATTTTACGTTTATGCATGAATGTAAAAGTAGTTTGGGCAAAACGTAGTGAAAGTGTAAGTTGAAAATTAAGGAACACACTTTGAAATCGTGAAATAAGTTTGACAGATAACGTGTAGGGATTAAAACCAACTCGATCACAGTAGGTAACTTCATTTATTTTTACTTGTTTTTACTTCACTAACTTACATTCACATTATACATTGGTACTTTTACACAATTACGCGGGCAGCATTTTTAGGACTTCTGTTCATCACTACGGTCGAACTGCTTGTGTCTGTAAGATCAGCCTTTTATACTGTTATATTGCAATCTCAGCACAATCCACACCAGGGTAGTGGTGTGGGTTGTCACTGTCACAGAAAAAATAAGAAATGGTAAGGCAAAGACATCAAAGCGTATAATGCCATATCCGTCGACACTGACACCTAACAAACGAGAGAGAGAACTCTCATCATAGTCACATGTATTTTCAATCATGTGAGTGTCAAGAGGAGATGAAATGTGTAATTTGAGCAATATTAAGGGTAAACTTTTCGTCGTGATGTAGGATCCGTGTGTACATATATAAACCTTCCTTACAATCAAAACTCTAATCCGCAATCAGTAAGTCTAATGGACAATAGCTCATTCGCACTGAGACAATAATGAGGATATACGACTGACACAATGGGTCTAAAGGATGCCGGTCACGGATCCCTCTCGGAAGTGGCCTTCGGATTCGGAAGACGACTGATTGACGATGTCGGAGTGCTGCGGAAAACGACACACACACAGACACACGACAACTTTATAAACACTTGCAAGTAATCTTAATAATATTGCAATTATTTCGGATAGCATGGGGGTTGTGTCTTTGGGGACAGGATAATGGCAACAAATTTGTGTGGATAATTATTTAATAATTAATATAATAATGCAATACAAATCAATATTTCATAACATGACAGATCTCACCGTCATCTCAATAAGACACCTCGCTCTATGACTCCATAAAGAGGACGCATATCGGCGCTCATAGTGTCGAATCCCTCCCGGACATCCCGACCATCAGACAGAGTGCTCGTAGCGGACCACCCCGTCGGGTTTAGGTAAAAATAAAAAAGATAAATATATATGTCACCGGAAAATAGCAAGAATCGTAAGTTGATCAATTTCCTAGGTAGTTGATTAACTTCCGGAAAATAATAAACGGCAGTTGAAATGTATTATTTAACGTATGTATTTTAGTAAATTGATCATTTTACGGGGTCTTGCCGTAAAATCATCCGACGAAGGTGAGGTGAACGTTGATTGGTTCAATGGCTCACGTGGCGTTATCCCGGCAACCAATCAGGGAACAGTGTATTAAGTTTCGGGTAATAGTGCACCGTTAAATAGTACATTGAGCAACGATTGGCCCATTTGAGGACGATTTTACTTGTGTCAATATCGTAAATTATTAAATGACTGTCAGGCTACCGTAAATTGATCAACTAACTGAAATCCATTGCGTTAAATAATACATTTCAACTACCGTTTGTTATATTCCGAAAGTTAATCAACTACCTAGGAAATTGATCAACTTACGATTCGTGCTATTTTCCGGTGACATATAGACTTAGAATAATATAGATACCTACCTTTTTTACAGATACATATAGGTACATACTTTTTTCTAGAGGGGAATTTATTATGTATAGGCATGGTGTACCTATGTCACTAAAACTTGCAGGGACTCCGAGGGCCGAACATCGTATCGCCGCATCACTGCCTGCCCTTACCAGCCACAGATGACAGTCGGCCGGCACTACTGGTTCGGGGAGGGCAAAGACCCAAGACTTTCAGAGAGCGATGGAATTAAATTTTTACCTGAATTTCAATATTTTTGGTGACAACATTACTAAAAACATTAACGAAATAATCTATCGTTCAGTTCATCCTTGAAAAATTCATACACCACATCAGTACCTATTTACTTAAATCATTGTCTTCTATCATAGTGTTACAAGTCTATTCACTATGGCCCTGACTATCACCATTTCTACCTACCTAGCCTAATCACGTATCTATGGTACAAAGCGACGAACTAACGAGATAGCATTCACTATTTTACGGTGGGAAAACGGCTTTTAATGGACAGATCTGAATCTTTCTGGTCTAAAAACTGGCGCTATCTTTTAGGATATTGCGTAACATTTTGTTGACTACCTAAGCTATAGCTAATGTTATTCAACTGTGCTTAATCGTTAATTGGTTATATTATACTTAGATTATTTATCTAAAAATATAAATACTAGCTATGATCGCGACTTCATCCGCGTGGAATAGTTATTTTTCCGTTTTTTTTTACATTTTACATTATTTCTTCGCTCCTAGTTAGTTATAGTTGCAGCGTGATGTTATATAGCCTAAAGCCTTCCTCGATAAATGATCTATTTAACACAAAAAGAATTTTTTAATTCGGACCAGTAGTTCCTGAGATTAGCGCGCTCAAACAAACAAACTCTTCAGCTTTATAATATTAAGTTTAGATTATATAAGAGTATCCATCTATCTATACAGGGTGGCCGGATGATGAAGGAGGAGGATGAGGAAGAACTATGAAAACTCACGGACGGATAATTAGGTCCGGGGGTGATTCGGATCAGACATAGGTACATTGTGGGTGTTTAGATTTACATTTTTTTGCGTCGATCTTTCGGCCACCCTGTATATCCCATGTATCTGACGAGTAAAATATGTACATATTTACTGTAAGCAAATTATAATAGTTATTGTCACACTCTCTGTAAAATACTAGTAGGTAGGTACTATACCAAGTCATAAAATTGTTTCCGTTCGATTCAGAAAATATTTTAGTTAGTTGGCGTGACGTAGCTTTTTAGCAATACTTTCAATGTTTATGACTTTTATACAACTTTCATCCTTATTACAAACGCAGCAGGGTGTAAACATACGTTTTCGTCATACAATTTATCACGGTCACGAATTTCGTGGCGACCTTCTGAATAGTTAAGCAGGTACTAACGAGCTGCTGAAGTATGTACCACAGATAGAGTTACAAAAAACTGTCAAAATGTCAGGATAATAGACTCTATAATACCTATTGGACACTAAAGTTGAACGTTTTTTAAGAGAGGTAGGGCATAGCGAATCTTCGCTCGAATTGAGCTGCCAGTCCGGGGAAGGACATCCACCCTATAGAATACCGTAGTCAAATGACCTTCGGGTCGTGTTTCTGCCGGTGAGTAGGCTTTCCGGAGCTCGTGGGGGGTTAGGGTTGGGCCGGCATGGACCAGTTAGTTACTTGTCAGTTGTCACAGCGACTTGGGCTCTCTTTCGCTTTCCATCAGGCGTAGGGAAGTCATTATGTCGAGCTACTATTAAAAAAAAAAACGTTGTATGGGGAAATTTGATACAAGGGCGTTAATGTGTATCCGTTTGTACGTAATATGTATATGTCACCGGAAAATAGCAAGAATCGTAAGTTGATGAATTTCCTAGGTAGTTGATTAACTTCCGGAAAATAATAAACGGCAGTTGAAATGTATTATTTAACGTATGTATTTTAGTAAATTGATCATTTTACGGGGTCTTGCCGTAAAATCATCCGACGAACGTGAGGTGAACGTTGATTGGTTTAATGGCTCACGTGGGTTATCCCGGCAACCAATCAGGGAACAGTGTATTAAGTTACGGGTAATAGTGCATCGTAAAATAGTACATTGAGCAACGATTGGCCCATTTGAGGACGATTTTACTTGTGTCAAAATCGTAAATTATTAAATGACTGTCATGCTACCGTAAATTGATCAACTAACTGAAATCCATTGCGTTAAATAATACATTTCAACTACTGTTTGTTATATTCCGAAAGTTAATCAACTACCTAGGAAATTGATCAACTTACGATTCTTGCTATTTTCCGGTGACATATACAAATTCGTAACTAAGCTTACACGCTTACTGGTGTGAAGCCTCACGTTGATTTCGCGAAAAAGCCGTGATGATTTAATTTGAGCTTAGACACGACTTAGACTTAGTAATGTCGTCATAAAATGTCTGTGTGATGTAAGGTTACCTACCACTTGTACAATACGGCATACGTACCTACCCACAGTATCTTGACGTATTTTATCTTAGTCAATTGTGCTTATTATAGACAAATACATAGACAAAACGTTTATTGGTACCATTTTTAAACACACAAAACAGAACGAAAGTATAGAATACCTACAAAAAAATATTAAGAAACCATGGAATGCAAAATAACAATGTCCCTACCTACTTACGAGAATAATATGGCAAAATCTATGCCTACCTATTAATGCATATTTTTATTAAAAAATCAACTGTGACATAATATAGCATAATTATACGAGTCAGTCAAGCAAGATGGCATGTTTCGATTTTCTAAAGGCTTTGGTAAGATAAAACCGCACATTTTGTGTTAGCAAAGTAGGGTCGCTCTCGGTGAAGGTCAATGACCCCTGATGAACTGTCAGTGATCAGCTGTTACTACTGTAGCTTAACATAACCAATAGATTATTTTATACGAAAATATCACTTTGTTTATTTTATTTTTCCACTATATTTTCTGTATAGAAAGGAATCAATAATACCAACAGTTGGTATTATTGATTCCTATTGAAAATATATATTTTATGTAGTACGTATCAATATGCTTTATTTCGTAGCAAAATATTAAAAATACACGTGAGTAACATAATAAACATGTAATTAAAAACCAATTTACTAAGAAGCGCTATCAATTTATACTGATGCCTCCATAATAGTCAATACGAATTGTCGTGATAGATATACCTGTTTATAAATATAATAAGTAGGTACATACTCGTATACATAATATAATACTATGACGGTAATCATATCCTACTGATTACTAACATACCTACCTAATACTCGTAAATGCGAAAGTTTGTTTGTATGTAGAGACGTTTTTTATTCTTCACGCGAAAATTTTAACGTAAACTTTGCCTTCTGACTCAGTAGTCGTAGGTTCGATCCCGGCACAGTACAAACATTTCTTGCTTTTTTCGTGTACAAATGTCTCGGTGTTTGCTATGTATAAAATGTTTTTTAATAGCCTTTACTGTCCCGCTGGGCAAAGGCCTCTCCCAGTTTTTTCAAAATGTATCTATTTTCAAAAAATAATAAAAAGTATGCTAACTATTATGTTTGTTTATCTAGTACAAGGTTCGGCTAAGTATAAAACTAGATGGCACCGTTTAGCCAACTACTTTTTATCTGCTCTTACAATAAATATTACTACCGCATATTAGATCTTCATAGCCCGTGGAATGAAAATCAGTTACATCGATCATTCTAAAATTATTCAACAATTTTTCCACTTCAGTACACATTCAGTTTCTTTTCCTACTGGCTGCAGCGTTCAGTTGATGTTTTGATCTGTTAACCGCAAACCACATAGGGAGCGAGACGAACAATCAGCTAGAAAGTTTTCAAAGAAGCTAAATATACGGAGGTAAGTACCTGGGGCCCTACTACAGAAAACGAAAACGATCGTTCGTTGAACGGATCGCGTATTTGTGCCCCATAAATCCCTCTCATTTGTCCCTCCTGTGTTCGAATATATGAACTAAAATTCGTCAACGTCGATATTCAACAATTTAATTGATACAGTAGAACCTCGATAACTTAAACCTCGGTAACTTAAAAACCTCTATAACTTCAAAAAATAATATGTTCCCTTCCCATCAGAGCCCAAAACCTCTCTAACTTAAAATTCGCAACCTCTATAACTTAAATAAATAATCTCTGTATTAGCCTCAGTAACTTAAAGAAATGGTTCCAAAACCTCTATAACATAAAATTATTTGTCAATGAGTCATTTTGAAAAAGTGCGCAAACAAATGGTTTCGGATTTTATTGCTTGCACGTGTTCACTAGTTAAATTGTTAACGTAAACAATACAATAATGTCACCTATTGTCTGCTCTAAGACAACTAGGCCTACTTAGATGATAATTTTTTGATCACTGTCATCATTGGAAACATCGCTTTACCTACTGTGTGATAAAACTGACTTAAAATAAGTTCAAAAAGAAAACTAAACTTATATACGCTGATAAATTAAAAGCTATGGAAGCTGAAAATTGATTGAAAAGGAAATAAGTTCGGCTCAGTTTGGGATACATGAGAGTACATTGTCAATTATCTTTAAAAAAGAATCTGGAATCTTGAAGAAACAAGAACCAGGAGAAAGCCTTCATCGTAAAAGATGAAAAATTGCCTAATTTTACATACCTACCTCTATTTTAACCTATCCCTAACATAGACCCTTGATAACTTAAAACCTCGATAACTTAAAAAAATATGTGTTTCCCTTGGACTTTAACTTATCGAGGTTCTACTGTATATTAGAACACGGGAGGGACAAATGAGAGAGATTTATGGGGCAAAAATACGCGATCCGTTCGACGAACGATCGTTTTCGTTTTCTGTAGTAGGGCTTCTGTACCTTTTTTCTGTAGGAGGAGGACAATGGTGCAGTTACCAAAATCACAGTGCGCTTTGCTTTGCCTCCACATTCATTCAAAGAGTGCATTATAGCCAATATTTAAAAGTTTTTCGAGGATTCTTGTGCAAAAGCAGATTTTTTTATGGAAGTAAGTACTATGGCACGTGTGTAATATAACGTCATATTGATCTTGGGATCTTCTCTCTGCCTCCTCAATAACTTTTAAGTTTTTTAATTTAGATACTATAAAGGGTATTTTAAAAAAATCTTCGTGACATAATTTTATAGAGGTATAAGCGTAGGTAGGAAGGACGCACCAGTAAGCTGTGAATCCTACTAATAATATAAATGCGAAAGTTTGGATGGATGTTTATTCCTCTTTCACGCATTATTTACCGAAAAGATTTTAATGAAACCTTACAGTAATATAACTTATACGTTGGATTAACACATGGGCTATGTTTTATACGAATACCCACGCGGGCAGCAGCTAGTTCCATAAATTTTAGCCGTAGACAGGCGGTAAGTACGAATAGATCTTTTTCTTTACAAACATGGCATCGCGCCGCTCCCTCTGTGGCCTGAGCATTACAATTTGTAGTTACATAATGGATGTGCGGAAATAAATACCGTTTTACTGAACATAATCGGTTTTTTGATCTATTTTATGGCGTGTACTCCGATTACGAAACCTTGATCTCGTTAAGGTTATCAATCAAATTAAGACTATGAAATTATTTCGCGGTAAATTGTGTTGTCTTTTCATCATTGCATTACCTTCTTTTATAATTTTGATGAGAGGTAAATAAATACTTAAGTAGCTAATCAGATTCTAAATAAATTAAACTACCCATCTATAGGTAAGTAGAGAGCAGTTTTTCACTGAAATGTTTTTAGCTTAACTGAAACTCGGCTTTAGTTGCAAGTAACTTTAAAAAAAAAATTACATGGTTTTTTTTTAAATTTTTAACATTGTGTTAATGGTCACGGTACACAGTAGGAACCTATTTTGTCATCATCAGCTAATTTATTTAATAGTCAGAATACAGATGATGACAAGGTATTAAAATGAAGAAAAAAATTAGTCCGTCTCTTAGATAATAAAAAAATAAAAGACCCGTATTTTTTGTTTTGTCGAAATAACAAGAAAATACTTAGATATAGCGCATTAAAGTTACGGAGTGGGGGCTAACTACGTCACGTTAGAGTATATTTTGTACTCTAACGTGACGTCATGTGACATTTAAAATCAATGTATCTTCGTAAGTTTTTGAACAAGAGGCAAAATAAAAAATACGTATCCAATATTTTTCATTAATCTATCTGATGGACATTAAATTATTTTTTAGTCATCATCCCAATTGGAAAGAAAGAAAGTTCTTTTTTAAATAACAGTTTTAGAGCCTAATCTGTGGCCTAGATTAAGGAATTAAAAAAATATTGGTGTTACCTAAAATAGGTCTGCACCTAAAATAGATTTTGGTGGTGGTGATGGTATTGAGATAGCTGCACCGATCACAGATAATATAATAGGTACCTACTTACTACTCGTAGTAACTGTAGCTTTAGAAGCCTAACTTGAATACAAGACTTAATGAAAGTTGTTTGAGTCAGTTCGTTTGGTCATATAAACCTGCTTAGCTTAGATAAGAAAATGAACTGGCCTCACACTTATCTGTCACACTCTTACATCTTTTGTATTGAAGAATGAAAGGAAAAGAAAGCGAAAAATATAGCTTTGCTTTGGTCCATGTAGGTTACATCACATCATCTCTCTTCAGAAAATTACACTTCCTCTACCTACAGGTTGTCTGGAAGAGATCGCCTACTAGCGATAAGACGGCTTAAATTGATGTTGAAACAGGATGTTTACTACCTTTTGCTGTAAATGTTTGTATTTTGTGCAATAAAGAATGTCTAAAATGTCTATCTATCTATCATTCATTATGAACAGCTTATTCTATATTATTTCCCCACCGAAGGGCTCCATAACCTGCTATAGTACCTACTTACCTAATACCTACTTTTAAAGGCTAAGTACAACTACTTCTAACTAGGCTTTTCTAAAGTTATATCTACCTATGTAAATACTGAAAATTATGCGTAGTTACCTATCCAATTTTTTATTAATTGTGTATCATGTTCATTATTCTTTCTAAGACATACCTAAATAAGTACGGAAGAGTAGGTATACAAAAACATCCGGGTACAGTCTCCCTTGGACCACTTTAAAGGCGTTAATACATCTTTAAAACATCGCATGGAGTTCGCAGTAACCATAGAGACCTCATGCATTTTAATGTTATTGACTTTAAACCATGTTAATGTTCAGACATGTGTAGGTTCTCTATTCTCTGTGGTTCATACTCTCTCTTGTTCCGTGATATGTAGTATGTAGACTAGACCAAGAACTAGACAACTGTTTTGACAGTTCTTTTTTCTAAATAAATACTTAAGTATAGCATCACCGGAACGAAGAAGCTACGCCCTGCGATCGCCAACCCGCCTGCCAGCGCCTACGCTGGCTATCTGGACGATATACCCATAATCCCTAGATTATGGGTATATCGTCCAGATGTTTGTCCTAAGTGGCGAACAACTGGAGAGGCCTATGTCCAGCAAGTGATGTCGCGGCGCACAGTGCGTCTACCTATGTTCATGGACATCTATGTCCTATGGACTGCAATAGGCTGATGATGATGAGGACGATTCTTTTTCGGGGATCGAACACGCGAACGCTGTGTTTGAGGCAGCGTTTTACTATGTTTGTCACAGTCAAATAATTAACATAAGTACGGATATCATTGAACGATGTTCATGTAACCATTGCGTTCTAAACTTCTAATATATGATATCATTATCATTAACAATTTTATTAACAGTTTGTTCCTACTTATTTGAGTTATTGGCTACATAATTTATAGAGAATTATTCATTACTTACCTATATCCGAAATGAAAGTAATTATTTATGTTTGAATATAAATCTTTTTGGTTATAACTTGGTTTACATAACACCTGACTCGATACTGATGCCAAAAATGTAACCAGTAAAATTTTTGTTTGTCTGGCTGTATGTTCGTTATAGAAACAAAAACTGGAGAGGCCTATGTCTAGCAGCGGACTGCGAGAGGTCGATGATGTCATAAGCAAATAAATAAATATACATATTATATTTATACGTATATTTATACTAATTCAGTAGGTAAATTCCGATTTAGTTAATAGCTCACCTCACCCTTTATTAACTGGCTTCGAAAAAGGAGGAGGTTCTCAATTCGTCTGTATATTTTTTTTTTTTGTCAAAAGGGGATCGCTTATAGCGTTAAGGCCGCATAAATTGTGCAACAAGTGTCTTTTATAGTAGGTACCTAGTTTTAAGTCAACTGTATGGAGCGCAATAAAGAATATCTATTTATCTAAAACGAAAAGCTCAGCTGATGCCGCAGGAGTTTAAGAGGTCATGGGTTTGAATCCCGGATCTCCTCTTTATGTTAACACGAACAAAAACTCGCACATCTGTTAGATACTCTATTGCTTTAAACAATAGGATAAACTGTTAAATGTAAGATTGCCATTAGGCTTATCAAAAAACAAGTCAACATGGACAAGACAAAGGGCACAAGCAAGTATTTTTTGTTAATCTAATATTAAAGATTAGTTACCTATACTCGTATTTACTTTCGCTAGCGTGATTCCGATTTGTCACAAACTTTTTGTGTCGGTGCGTACCTATGAATTGTTTTCCGGAATAAAAAGCGGTTTATATATCGTGAACTCATAACTTTATTCATAAGAATTCAATTAAACAATTCAACAAGTAGCGTAACAAAGAAACTTTCATATTTTTTCATGTTAGTATCGATTTGTCCAAAAAACTATCGATTATAAAATAACTGGAGCAAATCACTATTTTATAGTGGACTACACAAAAATGAAGAAGAAAATTCATACTTTCGTGACTTTCCATTGAAAATATCGCTAACTATCACCCTTCAGTGAAGTAACAACCGAATTTGTCGTGTTGAATTGAAAGTGCATCATAAAACCGCCCTGCAAAAATTTCTCTATAAAAAGACCTTGAAACCAGAGACTTACATTCATTTTTTATTGGCGAAGCGGGCGTAGGAATCCAAAACAGCTGATATGTATGAGGCACACACCACAGTATTTGTTAGTCCGTTCGAAATTTTAAAAAGTTTTCGATGTTAGATCGATACGCGCGTTCCCGGCGCTACGGCAATGGCGACTGACGAAAATTAACTTTCTCAAACGACCGCGATCGGATTCGTTATTCGCCGGAGACAGTGTTTGCGTCTGTCTGTCTGTTTACAAGCACGAATTGGGTTTATTTTGCGTTGATTGCAAGAGTGGGTAACAATGGTCAGCTTCCGGACACGACTTAGAAATGTCAAAAGAAGTGACAGGACGTTTGTTTCAGTTACTTTTTGATTTTTTAGATTATTTGCCTCTTCATAGCTAGGCCGAATTCGGCCGCGTAACCATTACTTTTAATTGTATCGATGAGTTAAAAAAACTACAAAAGCGACTCTACATTTCCTGTATGTTTCTTTCGATTACGTATTTACCTACTTAATTTGAATTAAATATGCGAGGGTTCCAGGTTCGATTACCAGTCGGGTCACATAGCGAACTTTTTTTAGTGCCTTGAGACAACAGCTAAGGCTCTAAAATCAACCGATTTCATCTTCTGAAGACGAGCGCGCACTAAACTGGTTCAAATCGAGTTTTCCATTTTAATAAAACGGGGTCTGTGATCTGTTACTGCGCAGCTATTTCAGTCCTAGGTTCAAAAAGATAAACAACAGCCCACTCCAAAACGGGAATGACAGGTTTAGTGGAACTGAATCAAATCAAATAATTTATTCGTAAACATAGGTAAAATACAGATAATAATGTATATGGAGGTAAGTATCTCTATGTTTTGCCACATTTAGGCGTACAAATTTTACATTTTACAATAATATTATATTATAATTACATTATTATAGAGTCAACTGTGTAACAATTATGTTAAGTAGATAAATAAATTATTATTATTATAAGTAAAATTAAAACTGGTCAGTAAGAACTCCGTCAAGGTGTATTAAGCTTTATTAGTCAGAAAATTCATTACATAATTGTTTTTTTTTTTATACCACTAAGGTGGCAAATGGCTACCGGCCCGCCTGATGGTAAGCAGTTACCGTAGCCCATGCACGTCTGCAACACCAGGGGCATCGCATGCGCTTAGCCGACCCTTTAGGAACCTATTTACTTTCGACTTGAAGTGCCCCATACTGTATTCCCCCGAGAAAACATCAGCAGGCAGCTCATTCCACAAACGCAACGTTCTCGGGAGGAAATTCCTCTGAAATCGGACCGTGCGTGACCAATTAGGCCTCAAAGTGTGAGGATGAACACCTTGCCGATGGCGAGCGGTACGATGATAAAATGAAGCTGTTGGCATCATTTTAATTGTTTGTGAAATGTATAAATATTAGCGTTTGTTATGTTTTGAGGTAGCTTATTGTATATTCTTGGATCTAATGTGATCCCTTCTTAGACCGTTATTAAAAAATAATATTATATCTTCAATATTTTTTTTATTATCCGGTACATCCTGTCCATCCGTAAAGACAGTTTATTAAAATCTATACGAGACCCTTACCTCATCATCTTCTTTCTATGTATGAAGAATGGAAGAAGTTTAAAGGTATACTGACCTACTTAAATTCTAAGAAGAATGTTAATCTGCTACCGTACCAACAGATGTTTGTATTTGCAACGGCAACATTCCCTGAACGGGATGTTATGTTGTTCTTCCAGCAAGAAATGAAAACATTATTGTGCCAACTAAGTGCTAATAGACCTGATTTTGTGAAAGTTGTTAATGGATCACCAGTCTTACGAAGTAGATCATTTTACTTGCCTTTTCATCACCAGTCTGTAGACGTCCACATAAGATTTGCCGTAGTCACGACGCTTAGCAGGCGGGTTGGTGATCGCAGTAGGTTTTATTTGTACCCAGGTAAACGCTGCTATCCGTTTCATGATATTCCAAAAGTCATCTTCTATGACAACCACGGAATGAGATGGGGTGGCGTTGTTCTTCATTCGGAAAACACACGCACACGGACATTTCGAAGCGTTTTTAAAAATCCAATACATGTTCTCTTATGTATTTTCTATTCTAGCGCTTGTTTCAAGGACAAGGCGCAATCTAATAGATGTTGAGATATACTGTGTGTGTACGTGTACGCAGTTCACCCGCTGTGATTGTATGAGGACATGACGTGAAGACTGTTCTATCCTTGATATTAACATTTCTGTACTTAGTACATACCTACCTTTTGAAAACGTTATCGAACACCGATCGGCCGAATACGGTGGCTATGCAAAAGATTTCATTTTGTGTCTAGAATGCGATAAAGCATTAATGAAGTGATTTGTATATTCAGTTATCGTGGGAAAGTAGATCGCGCCGATTTCGATGCGATGCGAACGGATGCAACTCATCAATGTAACGCTTTGTTTCCTCGATTGAGCATTATGTACTAGCAGGCACTTACCTATAATATTATGTGTATAGATGTTTTATATTTGAAAAAAGGCAACCCGGTGAAGTTTCTTGCGGCACTTCTTCTCATCAGGAATCATGTTGTTTTTTTTTTCATTCAAACTCTTATTGGTGGTATGAAAAAATATTTGACGTGCCAAAGTGTAGGTACTCCTATCTATTTGCAGAAAATATTTTGTACTAATAGACACTAATATTATAAAGGCGAAAGTTTGCGAGTGTGTGTGTGTTTGTTACTTCTTCACATTTAAGCGGCTGGACGGATTTGAGTAAAATTTGACAGGAGGATAGTGTATGGTCCCGAATAACACATAAGCTACTATTTTCCCAAAATCCCGCGGGATTGGGAACCCGCGGGGAGCAGCTATCCTTTTAAATTATGAATATAAAAGTTTCATGTAAATCCATTCAGTAGTTATCACGTGATAAGAGTAACAAAAGTCCATTCCATATAACAAACTTTTGCACTTATTATAGTAGGAAGTAGTTGTAAAGTACTAGTGTTGGGCATGAGCCACTTGAAAACCCGGTTCCGTATAAAGTTTCTGGTAAGAAATTAATTCAGGTACACAGGGTGCGTTTTGACCACGATTTCGACACAGGGGCCCTACTACAGAAAACGAAAACGATCGTTCGTTGAACGGATCGCGTATTTTTGCTCCATAAATCCCTCTCATTTGTCCCTCCCGAGTTCGAATATACAAACTAAAATTCGTCAACGTCGATTTTCAACAATTTAATTGATATATTAGAACACGGGAGGGACAAATGAGAGAGATTTATGGGGCAAAAATACGCGATCCGTTCAACGAACGATCGTTTTCTGTAGTAGGGCCCCAGGAGCAGATCTGAATTTAAGTTGAGGCTAACAAAAGTTTACCAATGATACATGTAGGTCAAATTACACCCAAAGTTCATCTCTTCTTGTCCCTGCCCCACTTAAATAGAACACCCTCATTTGTCAATATTTTCAGGGCTAGTTCACGCAGCCCTATTAAAAAAAACATATGTTGAGTTTCCACAGGGAATCGCACCATATGACCGCAGGATTATACTAACTATATATCTTAAAAGTATCAAAATTAAAACCACAACAGATGTGATTACGCGTATATAATGAAGAAACGTAAATAAATGCTACAAAATAAAAATAAACCCGTTCCCATATTGTAAAATAATATATTGGCGCGAAATGGATTCACGCAGTAATACAAGATACATTTCCCGTACAATAATAAGACATGGCGGACTTACAAGTGGTAATACACAAAGAATATAGGGTTCAGTGGGTGTGCCAGCACAATACAAGTAGATAAATACCTTTATGAAGTAAATAGCACGCGGTGTAAAGACCTAAATTATATGTAAATACGTAATCTTCTACTTTAATTAACAATTCAATGAGAAACTTTAAGATATTAATCACGTTAAGGGATCGAACCGACGAATGTAAGTCTTTACACGCGAACAGTACAACGCGTTGAAGTGGTTGCCATCTGTTTTTATACCACTGGGTGACAAAATTGCTGCCGGCCAGTCTGATGGTAAGCGGTTACGTTCATGAACATGTGTGTCGCGTCATTTTGTCGCAGGCAAGTTGCCGGCACGTTGCCATCTGCCGTCACGTATCGACAACTTGTTGCCGACAGGCGACGACGCTATCTTACAACACACTGCTCGTGTGTTCGAAATATAAGGGCGCTTTCAGATTAGCGTATTAAATGCGCGTAATCGGTCGTTTTGACATACGCGCTTCAAATAACCATTCATAGACTAATAATATAATTTGGTGATTGAAAAAGAGTAACTACTGAATTTCTTGCCGGTTCTATTTCCGAACCCGGCTGTAGCATTATCAACTACATTTTACTCGACGATTTATAAGTACTTCAGTTATTTCAAGTCTATGTAAATAAAGGTATTTTCATTACAATATTCAGTCATGAATCGTTCGAACCGCTAGTATCTAACTATCTAGTGTTAGAGGAGAATAATCAACCGCTGCGGCACAGCACTATTCGCCACGCTCAAGAGTCACCGCACTAACGTTGACAGTTGAAGTTTGACGTAACGGTGACACTGACGGCTGTCATCGAGTTCCCGCCGTTTATTACTTTTTCTATAGCTCTGGTTGAATGAGTTTTTGTAATTGGATTGTGTAAATAAATACTTTCAGATTAAGATAGTCTTCTTATTACTAGTCAGTATCAGAACGACGAATATACGAGCTTATTAGTCCCTTACGAGTTTTAGTGTTTAACACGCATTTGTTAAAACGAGGTTAAGATAGACTTCCGTGGGTTGCGGCCATACCACGAAGCATAGAACGCTAATCTGAAACCGCAAGATATATAACCTAACTGCTAATACATTCGTTAAAAAGCATGGACAGAAGGCATTTGAATCTCCCTAGTCTATCTGTCCCTATATTTAAGTATACAATAATCAAAGCTTCGCAGACAATGCATGTTAGTAGGGTGAAACGCGATTCTATAGTAAACCCCACTGAACCCTTTACATGGTATGTGAATAAAGAGTGATGTCAATGGTTTAACGCCTGGTGACGTGCTGCCAGTCGTCACCGTCCGGGTCGCGAGCTGGAAGAGAATGTTTGGGTTAATTAAGTGTTCAAATTAATCACTAAATAGTATAAAACTACGTCGCTTATGTCTGTGTATTTGTCCCTATATATACTGCGAATTTAGACTGCGCAACGGTCTTTGATGCAGGTTTTTTAAAGTGATAGAATGAATCAAGACTGTTTTAATTTTTTTTATACCGGAAGCGAAGCTTTGACCGTTTGCTAGTGGAAATATAATCTTATCAGTCTCATTATAATAGTCGAGTGGAAATTTTTAACAACTTGTTGTACTCAGATAATAAGATATTTGAATATGCGTATATATTAGACAGCAACAAAAATTTGGACTATTCTTTGAACTGTTTTGTAAGGCGAAGTGGCCGCTTAAATAACAATGGATATAAAGTTATTTTTTCAGACTTAATCGCACTAATGGCAAGTATTGTGGAATATAGCAGTAACGATAATTTAAACAATACAAAATTGAATGTAAACGGGAGCGAGCTTTTTCGTGAATAAAAAATTGTATACTCATCCTCAAAACATAAAATTGATGCATCAAAATATTGCAGGATTTATTTCAAAACGTGACATTTTGGAGGTAACTATTTCTGATCTTAAAAATGATAAACCAGATATAATTTGCTTTTCTGAAACGTTTATTAAAACTGGAAGTGAACATATAATAAATCTCACAGGTTATAATGTTGCAACTTCCTATTGTAGACAAGATTGTAAACGTAGAGGTGGGGTATGTATATTGTTACGGAAAGGGCTTAAATACCAAATATTAGAAGACCTCAACCCATACGCACAAGATCTGACATTTGAATGTTGTGGAATACGGCTCCTTGGGTTTAACTACCGTATAATTATAATATGTCTTTATAGAACTCCCAATTCCAATGTCAATCTATTTTTATCTATTCTAAATGATGTCTTAAACAAATACACGAAAAATCCTAAAACACGCATAATCTTAGCTGGTGATTTGAACATAAATACTTTGAATTTATCAAATAATAGTAGTAAAGAGCTTTTAGATCTTATAAAAAACTATAAATTAACCTTGCACATCTCACAGCCTACAAGACAACTTACATGCATTGACCATATTATAAGTAATGTAGAAGAGGCCAAAGCCGAGTTGCTTCATTTAAATTTATCAGACCATAACACCGCCCAAATTATACTTTTGCCCGTTGCTGAAACTATCAAGGAACCTACTCAATATTATATTCATGTAAGAGACTACAGTGAACACCACTTACAAAAATTTAAATGTCGACTTGAAAATAGAATATTCCAAGAAATGTACTTAGAATCTAATTTAGATATAGCCATGGATTCTTTTCATTCAATAATTAAAACTATGTACGATTTATGTTTTCCAATAAAGAAAATTAAAATTTCCAACAGGTATGAAAAACCAAAATGGATCACGAAAGGAATTATCAAGAGCTGTAAGACTAAAAGGATGTTACGATATAAATATTACAAGAAAAAAAGTAACGAAAAGAAAATTCATTATAGATTATATTCAAAAGTTTTACGTCGTTGTCTCCATGTTTCACAGAAACTATATAATAATAAACTAATCTTGAAAGCCAAAAACAAGTGTAAAATTACGTGGGATATAATTAATAATAAAAGGAATAACGTAAACTGTGAACAATTTATAAAAGAGATAATAATAAATGGAAATAATATTAAAGACCCTGTTGACATAGCTAACCATTTTAATGATTTTTTAATTGACTCAACTAAGTTAAATAAAAATCATTGTAATAACACTAATAAGTCCCATTTACCTGACTCTATATTTCTTGAACCGTTTCACCCCAACGAAATTAAAACTATAATAAGAACACTTAACAATACAAATGCGACAGGTTTCGATAATATAAGTACTAAAGTAATTAAATATTGTATAGAAGAATTTGTTCCTCCTCTTACTTACTTAATAAATCTGTCTTTTGAAACCGGTAAATTCCCTGATATTTTAAAAAACTCAATTATAAAACCTCTACACAAAAAAGGGAACAAGTTATGTATAGAGAACTATAGACCAATCACGCTACCTCCCGTCCTATCCAAAGTATTTGAAAAGGCTATGAAGTTAAGGCTTATGAAATTTTGCGAGAAATTTAATATTATTGGTGCTTACCAGTTTGGATTTCAAAAGTATAAATCCACTACCTTAGCAATTTACCACCTTGTGCGAGAAGTAGCTGAGAAAATAAATGCAAAAATACCTGTCACTGCAGTATTTTTTGATATGACCCGCGCATTTGATTATGTTGATCATGGTATTCTTCTGGCCAAATTACATAAACTAGGCATAAGAGGCTTAGCTTTGGACTGGATTGAATCATTTATAAGTAACAGAAAACAATCGGTTATAATACAGCATTTGGATGATAGATCTAATGTTGTATCCAGTGAGTCTAATATTAAAATAAATTCTGTAGGAGTACCCCAAGGAAGCGTACTTGGACCTATTTTGTTTTTGCTTTACATAAACGACCTTCCTGAAATCACCAATCATAAATATATATTATTTGCAGATGACGTTTCCGTTATTATTCCGTTTAGAGACAATTTAAATAAATATGAATCTGAAATTAATATTACCATCAAATCAATTATTGCTTGGCTTAGAAATAATAATTTATCAGTAAATTTGAATAAAACTAATTTTATGCAATTTGGATCACACAGAAAAAAGAAATTTAGACTCAATATAATCCATAATGATCAAATTATTAATGAAAAAACACACACAAAATTCTTGGGAGTACTCGTAGATGACAACTGTGACTGGAAGGGACATATAGATATATTGAGGGATAAAATAAATCGCTATGTTTACGTCCTAAGTAGGCTTCGACATACTGCCACAAAGGCTGCTACGCTCGCAGCATATCATGGGTATATTTCTTCATTATTAAATTACGGCCTATTAATTTGGGGCAATTCTGTGGACAGTTCTAAGCTCTTTATTGCCCAGAAGAAATGCATTCGTGCTATGTGTGGGAAAACTCCCCGAGAATCTTGTAGGCCTCTATTCAAGTCTTTAGGTATTTTACCCTTTCCGTGCATGTACATTCTCGAAACAGCCACGTTTGTTAAAGATAACTTACATCTGTTTAGAACATCGAATTCTGGAAGTTATAGGAGTGCGCGTGACCCTTACAAATTAGTTTATAATAATAGTCCAAATTTAACACACTACCTCAGACAATGTGACGCAATGTGTGTAAAAATATTTAACGCGCTTCCTAAGTTTATTAAAATGTATCCTAAAAGATCATTTAAGAGCATGTTAAGTAAGTGGCTAAAAGAAAAAACCTTCTACTCTTTAGATGAGTTCTATAATTTCAGCAAATATACACGTGAATAATTGTTAATTAAAGTATTAACAATTATTCACGTGTATTATTATAATAAAAAACCTAGTATGTGCGTATATACGTGTGTAACCTAATGTGTGTGTATAAAAATACTACTTGATATACTTGTATGTACGAATTTGCATGCCAATTTTGGTTAAGCATGTGGACTTTTATATTTATGTAACATCTATGTGTACCATGCTTTTAGCAAATAAATATTCTATTCTATTCTATTCTATTCTATAAGAGTCGTCTACGGATGAAGTCCCAAGTTTGAAGAAAATCATCTATCGTTTTTTTATGTCTAATTTACATTAATTGGCGGTGATACAACCAAGGCTGGGACCTTGGGTGCAAAATAAATTAGGGCCTTTGGGCACATAAGAACTTAGTGCCCTTTTAATATGTTAAAGGAAGCTATGCAAATACATTTAACAGGTTATTTCTATTATGACAAATGATTTTTCACATGAGTTAAAACACAAGACCATTGCATCAGCATTACAAGATTGTATGTTCTGGATCGAATTAACACAGGTTCCTAATATAATAGAAATCTGTCGCGTCTCACCAGGTCGCTATGCCTCCGAGGCCTACCACCGCAAAGTTATGGGAAAACTGTGAGTGGGATTTAATTCGGAGGCAATTCCTTAACGGGGAAGGTAGTATAGAGAAGAAGTTGCATGTTTTTCATAACAATAACAAACACAACATCAGCCTATTGCAGTCCACTGCTGGACATAAGGCCTCTCCAGTTGTTCGCCATTTAGGTTAAACATCTGGTGTTGGCGGGTTGGGTATCGCAGGGTGTAGCTTCTCGCTCCGGTGACGCTGCTGCCCGTCATCGGCCTGTGGTATTTAGCACAACCGTGATGGGTTATACTGCCACCAGTCGGTTGTCAGAGCCTCTTCTGTTATTCAGCAGGATGCAGCACGGGCAGGTAAGGGTAGCTTGGAGCTCCCTTACATCCACTTGTTTTTTAATGTGGGGCTATAAAATCTAATCGACTGGCTCGGTGGCCCAATTGGTAGTGACCTCTGCCTTCTGAGCCAAGGGTCGTGGGTTCGATCCCCACACATTACAAACATTTGTGTGCATGAAAATGTCTATTTGTATTGTACTGGGTGTTTTCTATGTATAATATGTATTTATTTACAAAAATTCTAAGTAGGTTTATCAGTTGTCTAGTACCCATAGTACAAGCTTCGGCTTAGTTTGAGGCTAGATGGCGCTGTGTGGCCCACCGTGGCATGTCTTGGGTTATTTATTTATTTATTGTACTCACGTTTCTCTTCACGGCGGGGCGGCGGCCGGCGGTCGTCGCGCCTGGGAGCCTCTCGATCGTCGCGGCGAGGCCCTTCGCGGTCGTCGCGTCTCGGGCCCTCCCTGCGCACAAAGTGACGTCATTACACAAAGGCTCTCCACATTTAAAACCTGGCAACACTCGCTCTTTTACTTGACACTGGCTAAAATGCACATCCTCAGAACAAAGCCATTAAAAAAAACTCGCTCTTTTTGTAAATTAGGAGAAAAAATACAAAGATAAAAAATAAGCCCGTTAAAATTACGCGTGACGTCAAAGTGTGGGAGTTTTTTCGCCACTGAGTGACGTCAACGACCCCCACTCCTACATTTTGATGCCTTGTCTCTTTGTTATTTTTTGTTTAAATGAAAAAAGGAAAAATACGTGTCGAATATATTTTCATAATCTAAAATACGGACTAAATAAAATGTAATTATTTTGACCCGGGAAACATCCCTACTGTTCTTAGGGGAGGCCTATGTCCAGCAGTGGACGTTTGTAGGCTGGTGATGATGAAGGTGGGATAAGGTTAACAGAATGATTGATGACTGACCGGTCGTCCCTCCTGGGCGCGTCGCGGGGCGGGTACCGCTCGCGCTCGGCGCGGTAGTCGCGCTCGGGCCGGTCGCTGCGGTCGCGCGGCTGATCGCTAAGGTTAACAGAATGATTGATGACTGACCGGTCGTCCCTCCTGGGCGCGTCGCGGGGCGGGTACCGCTCGCGCTCGGCGCGGTAGTCGCGCTCGGGCCGGTCGCTGCGGTCGCGCGGCTGATCGCTAAGGTTAACAGAATGATTGATGACTGACCGGTCGTCCCTCCTGGGCGCGTCGCGGGGCGGGTACCGCTCGCGCTCGGCGCGGTAGTCGCGCTCGGGCCGGTCGCTGCGGTCGCGCGGCTGATCGCTAAGGTTAACAGAATGATTGATGACTGACCGGTCGTCCCTCCTGGGCGCGTCGCGGGGCGGGTACCGCTCGCGCTCGGCGCGGTAGTCGCGCTCGGGCCGGTCGCTGCGGTCGCGCGGCTGATCGCTAAGGTTAACAGAATGATTGATGACTGACCGGTCGTCCCTCCTGGGCGCGTCGCGGGGCGGGTACCGCTCGCGCTCGGCGCGGTAGTCGCGCTCGGGCCGGTCGCTGCGGTCGCGCGGCTGATCGCTAAGGTTAACAGAATGATTGATGACTGACCGGTCGTCCCTCCTGGGCGCGTCGCGGGGCGGGTACCGCTCGCGCTCGGCGCGGTAGTCGCGCTCGGGCCGGTCGCTGCGGTCGCGCGGCTGATCGCTAAGGTTAACAGAATGATTGATGACTGACCGGTCGTCCCTCCTGGGCGCGTCGCGGGGCGGGTACCGCTCGCGCTCGGCGCGGTAGTCGCGCTCGGGCCGGTCGCTGCGGTCGCGCGGCTGATCGCTAAGGTTAACAGAATGATTGATGACTGACCGGTCGTCCCTCCTGGGCGCGTCGCGGGGCGGGTACCGCTCGCGCTCGGCGCGGTAGTCGCGCTCGGGCCGGTCGCTGCGGTCGCGCGGCGCGTCGCGGTAGCCGCCGTCGCGAGGTGGGCCGTCCTTGGACGAGCGCCAAGCGTTCGTGGAGCGTTCCTGGACCAATAAAATATACAGTTAGACATTCATTTGTGTTACCTATTTTTTTTAGTTTTGCATTCCTGGAAAGAACAAAAGCAAAAAGTATTTTTTTAATGTCTTTATAATATTAATGGCCATATCTTTTAGGGAAGGCACTATTCAGATGAAATTACAATAAATTATACTGTACAAAATTATTTATATCTTTTATTCTTTGTAATGTTGGGAAAACGGGAGATTTTTTTTTATCTGTATGTTTGAACGCGCATCACGCGAAAACTACCGCATGGAATTGAAAGCGGTTTTCACCAATGTATCGCTAGAGGTCTAACTTAAAATTAAGGCACCATTTTATGGAAGTCCGTTATTTTTGAAACCCGATATCCACGCGTGCTACGCCGCTAGTCACAGCTGGTTATAAATAAAACAACCCTTATTCTGTAACAAACAGATACTTACGCTGGCTGGCGGCGGCTCGGCGGGTCCGCGTCGCCAACTGGCGCCCGTGTCTGGTCCGCTGGAGCGCCCGCCGTAGCGAGGCCTGGGAACAAATATAATAGACATGATGATACATTTTTTTTATAGTAGCTCGACATAATGGCTTCCCGTCGCCTGATGGTAAGCGAAAGAGAAGCCCTAGTCGCTGTGACAACTGGCAAGTAACTGGTTAGTTAGATATTGGTGTATCACTCAATTATAGACACATTGTTTAAATATTTTTTTTATAGTAGTTCGACATAATGGCTTCCCTACGCCTAAAGAGAAGCCCAAGTCGCTGTGACAACTGGCAAGTAGCTGGATAAACATCAAAAATAAAACGAAAAATACCTTAATTAGCGTAACAATAAACACTAGTTCACTATCTATAGCTCACCTTTCCCTGTCTGGCTCGCGGTTGGCCGAGCGCCAGGGCCCGTCGTCTCTGGGGCCACGGTCGTCTCTGGGGCCACGGTCGTCTCTGGGGCCACGGTCGTCTCTGGGGCCACGGTCGTCTCTGGGGCCGCGATCATCTCTGGGGCGGTCATCTCTTGGGCGATCGTCTCTGGGGCGGTCATCTCTTGGGCGATCATCTCTTGGGCGATCATCCCTGGGACGGTCGTCTCTGGGACGTTCGTCGCGTGGTGGTCTATCGTCGCGTCTGCCAATTAAGTGGATAGTACTTTAAAAAGGGGTAAAGTTAATAGTTTCATAATTTTTCTCTTGTTTGTATACTAATAGCGGCATACATACGAAATTTCAGCTTTCTAAGACTTCAGGAAGTACCCCAAGAATTTTATGTTTTATACTAATTGCCATCCCCCAATTTTAGGGGATAGAGGGGAAAACTTTAAACTTTTGTAATTTTTCTTTTGTTTGTATACTAATAGCAGCTTACATACCAAATTTTCTAGGACTTCAGAATGTGCCCTATAATTTTGATGATCAGTGAGTCAGTCGGCCAGTGACGAAATCGGAGGTTTTTACATATTAATAAAATCGAAAGTATCTACGGTACCTATTCAAATTTATATGTTTAATGATGAGTGTACTGATGGCATTCTATCTTGAAAATTTTAATTGTTTAGCATCATCCAAACCAAAGCTATGAGGGTTCAAAAAACGACGAAACCTTTCGAGAAAAGGTAGGTAATAATGCCCTTGCGCTTCGCTTGGCTCGTCTTGCCCAGATAGAAATTCTTTATTTTCTTCACATTCTGTCGGTAGGTACATCAAATTTCGTCGGGCATAAATCACAAAACAGGTGCAGATGGGGATTTACGGACGAGTCTGACCTAGCTTGCGTTTGTGGTTTCACCCCCTAAACCATGGCTCACCTTACATCCTGTCCGGCATGCCCTTTCTCCTGCACACGCGACGAGCTTATGTCGGTCACAGGAGATGCGGTTCGTGTGGCTGAACACTGGTCAGACATTATTTAGATTGCCATCGACACGCTAAGAAGAAGAAGATCACATAGATAGTGAGAGACTGGTGTCTGAGCTAGGCAGCAGGCCTGTGTTACAGAGCACCAGCACTCTCCTCACACGATGTGAACGTTACAGATATAATACATTATGTTTACCTGTCGTCTCTCGCCGGAGGGCGGTCCTCCCTGGAGCGGTCGTCCCTGGGCCGCTCCTGGCGAGCGCGCTCTGGGGAGCGAGCGCGTTCGCCTTCGCGCAGCCGGCCTACGAAACAAGCGACATTTTTATCATTTTACTAAGTAAATTTAAATGGGATTTGAGGTCGTATTTTTGGTGGATGAAAGTGAACGGGAGCAGGTACCAGGGGAGGGATTCGATTTGGAAATGGGATTGGGCATATACAGGTATAGTTTCGAAATGCTTGGCAACTATTAGCGAGCGTTCTAAGCCAAGTATGTCGGCTCAATACAAGAGTATGAGACGAGCGGTTGAACACGGGAGCGGCACATCTTTTCGCTCCAAGCCAACCCCTCACCTGCCTGTGGTGCATCCTGTCGAATAACAAACGAGGCGCTGGCAACCGACTGGTGGCGGTATAATAAATTGATGGCGTAGCTAAATATTACAGACCGATGACGGGCAGCAGCGTCACCGGAACGAGAAGCTACGCCCTGCGATCGCGTGCCCAGCGTGGCGATTATGGGTATATCCTCCAGATGTTTGCCCTAAGTGGCGAACAGCTGGAGAGGCCTAAGTCCAGCAGTGGACTGCAATAGGCTGATGATGATTAGAGGCACTGCGTTCTATCAAACGTGTCATGTGTATACTCACTGGGTCGCCACGGCTCGGCCTTCTTCTCGGGCGCCTTCGCCTCGCCCTTAGCGCGCCACGCGCTGCCGCCGTCTCTGCCGCCGTCCCTGCCGCCATCCCTGCCCTCGTCCTTGTCCGCGGGAGCAGGTGCTCCGCCGCGGCGCCACGACGACAGTGACGCCGCCTTCTGCTCCTCCAGCTTGCGCTGCACCTCGGCCTCCTTGGCGCGGGCCTTCGCCTCCACGCGGGCCAGCATCTCCTGGTGCTCCCTACGAAGATATTCAATTATAATAAAATAATAATAATCTTAACTAATATTATAAAGCTGAAGAGTTTGTTTGTTTGAACGCGCTAATCTCAGGAACTACTGGTCCGAATTGAAAAATTCTTTTTGTCTTGAATAGACCATTTATCGAGGAAGGCTCTATGTTTACTTATTATAATAAATCTGTAGAGAGGTCAATTCTGTACATGAAATATATTTTCAAAATAACTATCAGGGGTGATGAGTGATCGATACTGATGCCAAAAATGCAATCAGTAAAATTTTTGTCTGTCTGTATGTTCGTTAAAAAAAACTACTGGACGGATTTTAACGAAACTTGGTACGATAATTCTTCATACTCCTGGGCAGGTTATCGTATACTTTTCGTCACGCTAGAATGAATAGGAGCAGAGCAGTGACGGGAAGTGTAGGGAAAACGGGAGAAATTTTTATGTGCATATTTGATCGCGCATCATGTGAAAACTACTGCATGAAATTGAATGCGGTTTTCACTAATGTATTGCTAGAGGTCTTATTTATTTATATTTGATTCACCAACATTTGTTTACACTATTACATTTTAGGTATAATTATAACTAAGTATTTATAGAGAATTAAGCTAAGTGTAACAAACACTTACTTAAATGTAGACTACAATTTATGGAAGTCCGTTATTTTTAAAACCCGATATCCACGCGTGCGACGCCGCCGGCACAGCTAGTATTTAAAAAAATCCTTCGATATTTACCTCTCCTTCTCTCGCTCCTTCTCCCGCTGCGCAGCCAGCTCCTCGGCGGCGCGACGCTCCCTCTCCTCGCGCTCCCGCTTCTCCTCTTCCTCGCGCGCGCGCCGCGCCTCCTCCGCTACGCGCTCCTCGGCGCGACGCTTCTCGGCTATCCACTGGGGAACAAAGGTTACAGTTAGTATAATCGGTATTGTACTAAACATAACTACATAACAGCATATTAACAAATAAACAGACTTCAATAAAGTGACAATGGGACCAACTAGGAAACCCTTTCAAAACAAAAAAGAATAGGGATGTTTCCAGGGTCAAAATAATCACATTATATTAAAACTCCCACACTCTGACGTCACGCGTAATTTTAACGGGCTATATCTTCGCTATTTTTGGTCTAATTTACAAATGAAAAAATACGTGACTTTTATTTTTGTACAATCTAAAAGACGGACTTATTACATTTTTTACGGCAACAGGCCTGTCCAAATCTGTTCACAATTTTCGGATATGTGATGTGATAACAAAAATACAACAAAGATAAAAAATTCAGTCTAATTTAGATTCTCCTCCTTTTTTTTGAAGTCGATTATAAATCAGCGCCACGAAAACGCATTCAGCGTGTTTATCTATCTTGAGTTACCCAATAGGCTATTATAGCAAAAAAATGTAATTAGTTTATCTTTTATCTTATACAAAAATAAAAGACACCTATTTTTTTACTTGTAAATTAGACTAAAAATTACAAAGTTATAGCCCATTGAAATTACGCGTGACGTCACTCGGTGAGGCATTTTTACGGGAGGGAGTGACGTCAAAGACTCCCACTCCTAACTTTTGATGCCTTGTATTTTTTATTTGAATGAAAAAAGGAAAAATACGTGTATATTTTTATGATCGAAAATACAGACTAAATATAATGTAATTATTTTGACCCCCAAAACATCCCTATTCGTCGGTCTAATTATTAAAATGACTGTAGGTCGAGCGCAATGAAGTACCGATTTACGGCGCAGGTTCCAAAACTCGCACAAAGCGCTGTGCCTTTAGATTCTTAGTGCGAACGGCTAAGCTTTGGAATTCTCTGTTAAAAGTCCGTGTGCCTATATAGTATATAATTTTCAGATTTTCAAAGCGGTAGTAAATTGGTTTTTTTGTTGGGTGAGCGCGCTTTATCGCGGGGTCTAACGTAGCTCAACATCAGATGAGTTGGTGTCAAGCGCAACCCGTTTCATCATCATCAGCCCACATCAGTCCACTGCTGGACATAGGCCTCTCCCAAGTTTCGCCACTGTGCTCGATTTTGGGCTTCTCGCATCCAGCACTTGCCAGCCGTCCTGCGCAAATCGTCACTCCACCTGGCCTGAGAGCGTCCTACACTACGTTTGCCGAGACGCGGTCTCCACTCCAGAACTCGATTACCCCAACGGTTATCGGTTCTGCGGCTGATGTTTGCTTACTATAAATACTCATATTACATACTTCTCTCCGCTGCTGACAGGCTCTGTCTTCAACATCCGCATCATTTGTAAACTTTCTTTTTTTTAACAACATTATCACAGTAATTTAAAACAATAAAACTATATATTAACCATCATTCTATAAACAGTCCAATATGGAAGCGATACGAAATTGCGACGCAGTTCAACAAATAATTTAATTTCACTAAGAAACGTGTTCTCGTATCTGTTAAATGGGTTCCGCAATAATACTGCTACATTTTTGGGGCTCGAATCATTCCGTGTTATACTTTGTTAAGGCAGGTGTTCACATGGACATTCGATATTCTGATTGTCATTTGATATATATGTCACCGGAAAATAGCAAGAATCGTAAGTTGATCAACTTCCTAGGTAGTTGATTAACTTTCGGAATATAACAAACGGTAGTTGAAATGTATTATTTAACGCAATGGATTTCAGTTAGTTGATCAATTTACGGTAGCCTGACAGTCATTTAATAATTTACGATTTTGACACAAGTAAAATCGTCCTCAAATGGGTCAATTGTTGCTCAATGTACTATTTAACGGTGCACTATTACCCGTAACTTAATACACTGTTCCCTGATTGGTTGCCGGGATAACGCCACGTGAGCCATTGAACCAATCAATGTTCACCTCAACTTCGTCGGATGATTTTACGGCAAGACCCCGTAAAATGATCAATTTACTAAAATACATACGTTAAATAATACATTTCAACTGCCGTTTATTATTTTCCGGAAGTTAATCAACTACCTAGGAAATTGATCAACTTACGATTCTTGCTATTTTCCGGTGACATATATAATGTGTACGTTTTGCACCGAATAAATTAGTTTTCTTCCTTTCTTAAACGCGAATGTTACTAAAAATTTACCCTCTTTTAAGTATTTTGGATTACAAAACCAAAATTGCTTCCTTTTCTAGAGGAACAGATAAATCCAAAGAAAGGGTTTTAAAAAATCGACTTTATGAAGGCAAATAACAAACTTTTTTATGAGACACCCATGGACGTAGTAAATAAACGGACGGAGCATTGGTTAAATAAGGAGTGAAGCACAACAATGGCGGCGACGTACGGTTGTGTGAGTTGACGGAGAGTTGCCATACGCGGAAAATTACCCAATAATTACAAAAATGTATTTCAATTACTAAGTGTATTTTTTTTTGCATATTTTGGCATTTTGTCTGTTGCATCAATTCGTATATAATATAATTTTACACTTTTTTATCAAACTAAATAAAGGGAAAAATAAAACGATCAGTAATTTTAATAATTTATTCGAATATTACAAATATTCGTAACTGTTTCATACAAAGGCTCATTATCATTCTCTTATAAATTACAGCTAGTATCGTCTTCATACAATGATTTCCTTTTCCACCTAGATGCCCACCACACCATTACGCTAAATGTGGCCTTTGGGTCGTAAGATCCTAGGCTCTGTCTACCCCGTCATAGATAGTATAAATTAAAAAAAAAATCTTCATTATTAATTTAGACACGATGAGATAAAAAAATATAGCACAACAAATGTAACATCGTGATAACGTGGCCGTTAAAGATACAGAACATACAGAAATCTCCCACGTTTTAGGGTAATTTTTATATTCTATAAATGGCAACACCGGTAATCATAGAAATGTCAGCTAATTTTCTTACCTACAAATTATGTATTTTTTGTTTAATTATTAAAGATAAAGTAATTGACTGACTTACCTATGATAGGTTATCCCCTAATTTTTTTTAGTTAAACCACTATTGTTTCGGCAGCATTTAACAACACAGGATGGCATTATAATTTTTCTACAAAATACGTATGACCGTGTGTCAACTTCAACTCGCGCCGAGACAATGGCGGCCGTTCGTCTTACTTTGATGTGAGTGTGTGCGTGCGCTCGTGTCGGTACGATACGCCGTCTTACTTTGATTGCTTCACTATTGATGTTACTGAAGCGGTGTCCGTTTATTTTCTACGTCCATGGAGACACCTTGATAATATTACGTATTTATTCGTAATATTAGACATCGGATCTCTCTGTCTGATCAATACCTTATTAGACTATTAGAGTGCGATAAAAATTTACAATAATCTTTAAAATTATGCCTTGGCCATTTGATTAGAAATTAAGAATGTCATTTTATAAGTTTTGTGAAATTCAAATGAGGGTAATTCCAGTCACAATCGATAATCGTTTGTTTAGCGGCTGATTTCAGCCGTTCATAGGTAAGACAGTTTGTCACCTAAATTCGCTCCAAATTTAACACGTTCTCACTATAGTGAACACCATACCTTATACAAAGACTGATTTTGATATGTGTAATGCCCATAGACAATTGAATATGAGAACTATAGACAAATATGTGAACAGGTGTATCTCGGCTGACGCGCGCATTTATAAATCATTCTTGCTAAACAAACAGTGAAGGCATAATATATTTGTATGTAACACATATAAGAGAACAGAAGGCCGCTCAATACAATATAGAAAACACTCACACACTTGGACAAGTTACCCCAATCTGTCAAAATAGTTCGATGGCATTCTATGAAATTTCATTAAAGGCCTTGAACATTTAGTGCGTGAGTAGCAGTCTTAGGATAGCATAGTAGCGTGCCGTCGTCTAATGGAGCGCGAAAAAGCCCAAGTCATTGCAGCAACGGATAGGAACCCAAATCACTTAATTATTTGCCACCGCTAAGTTGGCTGTGTTAACCTTTTGAACGCCATTGGCAACTTTAGTTGTCACAATGGTCCTGTGACTGAGACGCTATTGGCAAATCACAATCACAAGACAGTTTTACTAAGCTTGGCGTCGGACGTAAAAAAGCGCTGGCGTGCTGAAGGTTAATTTTCTAGGGGTCTGCCACCGGCCGGTTGCCAGAGCCTCGTCTGTTATTCAGCAGGATGCACCACGGGCATGTGACGGTGGCTTGGAGCGAAAAGATGATGGGTGGTGGCCAGTGGTGGAGGATGTAAGGGAGCGCCATTACATGCCCACCACCGGTTGAGACGCTCAAATCTACTAACGAAGTTCCTTTGTCGTGTTTTACAACATTTAAGGGAACAAATTGTACGGGTAACATTTTGTTTCATTTCATATGTATCATTTTCGGTCACCGCACGAACGCATGCGTCCAAAAAATATATTACTACTGTAATACGACTTATTTATAATATGTATTGTATTAATATAAAAGGATGACATATGAAATAACAAAGAACAGACGTTCAACGACCATTGTCTCGGGCGTTTCATAAAAATATAAATATCTTGGAATAGGTACCTCATAGCAGAACAGTTGTTTATACACGAATTAATGTTACTATTAAGTTCTTTACAACAACAGTCTTCATATTTTCGTAGTAAATTCATTTGTCTGTCTTAAACAATGTATGTATTTTTAGTATGATTAATAAAAAATCGACACGTCCGTTCTCAGTGGCGATTGACAAGCTATCTATAAAATAATTTATAACAGAATTGATCGGATAGTAGGGATGCGAACAAATCCGGCTACTCACAAAGTTTAACAAAGATTTCTCTCCTAGATGTCAACAGCCATAGGCTGCGGTTGCACTGAGGCGGGGCGAAGACGCGATTCACAAACCAATTGGCTTGAAATCCATGCAGATATGGTTTCAAGCCATTGGTGAATATGTCACTGGACAAGGCATAACAGCTCACGTAAAGTCTCACTGTGAACCGTCACAATTTATGAAGTCTTAGAATGATCAATTGGTGTATAGCTACAGACGTATTAGTCCATACGCCTCCCGTAATGACAATAGTGAATATGCATGACTTTTTTTATGGATTGAGATCTTTTATCTTCCAGATATATAAATATCGAAGAATTTTTAAACTATCTTTTCTATTAAGCGAGTTATAAAGCATCAAAGTTATTGCTTAGACAGAGAGATAAGACGTGGCGGATGACGTCACGTACCGTGCGCGCCATACAAACTCCAGACATATCTGTTTCACGTGAAAGAGACGGATATATTTACTTTCAACGACTGTATCTCTCCCATTTTGAGTATATTTTTTATCTACATTACGATAAATTAGTAAATACATGAAATAATTTTTCATATTCCCTATTGTTAAGCTCAAGACCGCACGGGATGGGACACCCTCTGCCGCATCCAGGGGACATAGGCTATTAACAAAGCTTCGCCTTACCTCCTGGCGGCGCTTCTCAATGCGCTGCTTGCGTCGGTCGGCGAGTCTCTTCTCTCGCTCGGCTGTCAGCTTCTCGTGGAAGGCGGCTAGACGCTGGTGGTGAGCAGCACCACGTTCGGTCTGCAGACGCGCCATGAACTCATCCCGTTGTTGATGCATGCGGCCGAGGCGAGTGGAGGTAGCCACGTCGCGGGAGCGCGCCTCTGTATGGAGTGAAAACATGTGTGAGTGAAATGCATCATAGTGTTGTCTCTAGGATTAAGGTTTTTCAAAAATAAAATAAATAAATAACCCAAGACATGCCACGCTAGGCCACACAGCGCCACCTAGCCCCAAACTAAGCCGAAGCTTGTACTATGGGTACTAGACAACTGATAAACCCACTTAGATACATTTTTTTTTGTAAATAAATACATATTATAGATAGAAAACACCCAGACCAATACAAACAGACATGTTCATGAACACAAATATTTGTACTGTGCGGGAATCGAACCCACGACCCTTGGCTAAGAGGGCAGAGGTCACTACCAAATGAGCCACCGAGCCTGTCAAAATATTTGACTAGTTCGTGGCAGCCGTCTATTAACAGGCAGGTTAGTGACCGCAATCAGTTTTATTTGTACTCAAACGCTGCCCGCTTCCTAAGTCTAGATCAGTGTTTCCCAAACTTGTCGGGACCGCGACCCGTCTACAAGAAAGTTTTAAGTTGGTGGCCCACCTTGTGTCGTGAAGACAAAAAAGCAGCTTGCTGCCGTATGCATCTTGCGAGATTGTAAACTGTCACATAATTCTTACATTTTAACTATCATTAACTATTATTTTTCGGTAGAATTTGGTCGATCAAAGTGGAACTGTTATTACAACGAGCGACAGGTTTTGATTTAAGAATTTCACATCGATCTATTACAGTCTGTGACCGAATAATAGTTAAAATGTAAGCATTATTTTGCAGTTCACAATATTTCGATAGTTTACAATCTCGCGAGATAGATCATAATCTAACGATTTGTACAATTTTACGGTGACATATATAAAAAAAAACTTCATCACTAACCAATGAGCTGCTGGATCCTCTCCTTCTCCTGCTGCTCCCAGAACGCCTTGTCCTGCACCTGCTTCTCCTCGAGGCTCTTCTGCAGCAGCGGTATCTCCTCCAGCCGCTTGGCGCGCTCGAAGTAGTCCACCTTCTTCTCCTGCGACTTGAGCCGGGCCTGAAGCTCGCGGCGTTCCTTCATCAGCTCCTCGGCTTCGCGCTGGGCTATGGCTTCGGCATCCATCTTCTTGATCTCCTGTTGTAAAAGTACACAAATGCGTAAGTAACCTAAAGGCGGGTCCAGACATGTATCATCTGCCCGACCCGATCACCGTATCGTCGACGCGTATCATGATCGCATATGTGGAGGGGTTTTTTTTTTATAGTAGCTCGACATAATGGCTTCCCCACGCCTGATGGAAAGCGAAAGAGAAGCCCAAGTCGCCGTGACAACGGGCAAGTAACCGGTCAGTTACCTGTCAGTTTCCACCGCCATGCTGGCCCAACTCTAGCCCCCCACGAGCTCCGGAAACCCTACTCACCGGCAGAAACACGACCCAGAGGTCATTTGACTGCGGTATTCTATAGGGTGGAGGCCCTTCCCCGGACGGGCGGCTCAATTCGAGCGAAGATTCGCTATGCCCTATCTCTCTTAAGTAACCTAAAGGCGGGTCCAGACATGTATCATCTGCCCGATCCGATCACCGTATCGTCGACGCGTATCATGATCGCATATGTGAACGGGTAATGATATACGTACGAATCATGATACGGGATCTCGATGCGCCGTTATGATACGGCCCGCCCCATGTCGTGTCGGTTTTTGTCCGATCATCAAAGGTGACACAGATACGGAGGTGGGTCAGTCTGGACGCGTCAATCGCGATGCTCGTACATTCCAACCAACTGCGACGACATGTTTGATCGAGAGCAGAATCTGAATAGGGAATATGCATGAAAAATAGTTTCAGGTATTTACTAATTTATCGTAAAATAGATCAAAATCTACTACGAACAGTGAAAACAAAATCAAGATTGGTTGAAAAATGGGCGAGATACAGTCATTGAAAGTGAATATATCCGTCTCTCTCTCGCGAAACAGATTTTTCTATGGAGTTAGTACGGCGCTTACGGTACGTGACGTCAACTACCGCATCGGATCTCTCTGTCTAATCAATAACTTTAACGCTTTATAACTCGCTTAATAGAAAAGATAGTTTAAAAATTCTTCGATATTTATGTATCTGGAAGACAAAAGATCTCAATAAATCCATAAAAAAAAGTCATGCATATTCCCTATTGGGCAATTTGATACGCGATAATGACGCGCGTGTTATTTGGCCAGGCCACGCCCACGCACGTACCTCCTCGTCCAACTTCTGCAGCATCTTCTTCCCGTGCGCGGTCTGCGAGATGTGCGCCATGCGCTCGCGCCGATGCCTCTCCTTCATGGCGGCCAGCTCGGAGGCGTGCTTGCGTTTCTCCCTCTCCTCCCGCTCCTGCTCGAGGCGGCGTGCCTCGGCAGCGGCGGCCGCGCGCAGCTGCTCCTCTTGGCGTCTGGAAAAGATTGAGGAATGTAATTCTCTTTAACTCTCGTCGCTTGCCCGTGGTGCATCCTGCCGAATAGCAAACGAGACTCTGGCAACCGAATTGTTTAATGATCACGATTGAGGGCGTAGCTAAATACAAGCCGATGACAGGTAGCAGCGTCATCGGAGCGAGGAGCTACGCCCTGCGTGAGGATTACGGGCGAAGCCTCCAGATGGGCCCAAAATTTTGAACAACTGAAGAGATCTATCGGTTTAAACTGCAACGCGAAGCGATGCGAATTTTCAACGCAGAAAATTGCAATGCTAATTGCTACGATTCGATTTTGTGCGTTAAGGCGTCTTCACATTTCGGGTAATCACACTTGCTCGTCTGCCGCCTCCTGCATAAAAAAGACATCGAAGAAATGCGTGATGCGAATGAAATCACAAATTCTTGCGATGCGTCTAGGGAGCTCGTGAATTTTTGCGACGCAACGTCGCATCGCAATTTTGTAAACAAGTCTTAAGTCCAGCAGTCCAGTAGCTCCTCCTCCTCGCCGCACGGTGTTCAGCCGCTCTATGTACTCCTTGCGCTCCTCTATGATCTTGTGCCGCTGTAACACACGCGCGTGTAGTCGCGCGTGCAAGTCTCACCTGAGCTCCTCCTCCTCGCGCACGGTGTTCAGCCGCTCTATGTACTCCTTGCGCTCCTCTATGGTCTGTGCCGCTGTAACACACGCGCGTGTAGTCGCGCGTGCAAGTCTCACCTGGGCTCCTCCTCCTCGCGCACGGTGTTCCGCCGCTCTATGTACTCCTTGCGCTCCTCTATGGTCTGTGTCGCTGCAGCACACGCGCGTGTAGTCGCGCGTGCAAGTCTCACCTGAGCTCCTCCTCTTCGCGCACGGTGTTCAGCCGCTCTATGTACTCCTTGCGCTCCTCTATGATCTTGTGCCGCTGTAACACACGCGCGTGTAGTCGCGCGTGCTCGTCTCACCTGAGCTTCTCCTCCTCGCGCACGGTGTTCAGCCGCTCTATGTACTCCTTGCGCTCCTCTATGATCTTGTGCCGCTGTAACACACGCGCGTGTAGTCGCGCGTGCAAGTCTCACCTGAGCTCCTCCTCCTCGCGCACGGTGTTCAGCCGCTCTATGTACTCCTTGCGCTCCTCTATGGTCTGTGCCGCTGTAACACACGCGCGTGTAGTCGCGCGTGCAAGTCTCACCTGAGCTCCTCCTCCTCGAGCAGGGTGTTCCGCCGCTCTATGTACTCCTTGCGCTCCTCTATGGTCTGTGTCGCTGCAGCACACGCGCGTGTAGTCGCGCGTGCAAGTCTCACCTGAGCTCCTCCTCTTCGCGCACGGTGTTCAGCCGCTCTATGTACTCCTTGCGCTCCTCTATGATCTTGTGCCGCTGCAGCACACGCGCGTGTAGTCGCGCGTGCAAGTCTCACCTGAGCTCCTCCTCCTCGCGCACGGTGTTCAGCCGCTCTATGTACTCCTTGCGCTCCTCTATGATCTTGTGCCGCTGCAGCACACGCGCGTGTTCGGCGTGCTTGTTCTCGTGGTAGTGCTGCACCATGTGCGCGCGCGCACGCTCGCGGGCGGCGCGGCCTCGCTCCGGGAACAGGGACGACACCGCTAGGGAGACCACCTCGGCCGCGCGTACAAGTTGTTCGCGCACCTGAGAGATAACAAACAAACATTATAATGTCGCGTTTACACGCTCGCGTTTAATACGACATTCAACGGGCACAAACACAAACATGAGAACGGGCTGTTCGACTGTTTGAATGTGCACGTGCGTGCGCAGTGTGTAGGGCAGGGCTGCTCGCCGAGCTGCTTGCCAGGTTGCTTCCCGGGCTGCCTGGCACGCGTGTAAACCTAGCATTACAACTGACAGCAATCTGAATATGGAATTCGATACAGATTTAGGCAACGTTGCGATTAAACCTGTGTCGTCCCAAAGTACCCGACCTGACTTATGAATACAGGTAGTTTTAAAAAAACAAAACGATTGAAAATACCACCTTTCGACCACCTACTTCATGTGAAAAATTCATAGCGGTAATTCAATTAATATTTTTTTTACAGCCCTCCAAAGTAAAAACTATCAGTGAATTCGATATAATAGAAAAAAATGGGCATTATTATGTGATACAATGTTTTCATCTGAAAGTTCCAAGTGCAACCGATTTCAAATCCGGGTTGGATTCTACTCAAGGGAAGTTTGCTCCTTAGTTTACAATGGTCAAATTGGATAGCCGAGTTTATTTACGGTTGTACGGGCTGCCAAAATGAGCATCGCAGTGGTCGACCAAGGGACCACCACTACTTCAGAAAATGTGTATAAAATCCAAAGTCCCGTCAACCTGGGGAATATAATTATGTCGGTGGTGTGCTCGCGTGTTCACTTTGTGCGCGAACCTTTTCTAATAAGGTGGGCTACGCGAGCCACATGCGGGCTCACGACCGGCACGGTCGACAAACTCGTCGGAGTTGAAGCGGTCGCCGTGGCCGGAATCGGCCATGCAGGCATCATCATCATCATAAAATCCACAAAATGGTATTGGATGACCGTCAAGTAAAGTGCACGAGATAGCAGATATGTTAGGCATTTAAAAAAGTGCTGTACATCGTATTTAGACCCAAGATTTGGACATGAGACGAAAGATGGCCGAAGCACAAACAGCGTCGCTTCGCGTCGCGTATTTGACAATGTTTCCAGGAACACGTCCAGCAATGTACTGTGACAATGACGATGTCGTAAGACGTACCTGCTCAGCAGGAGTTGCCTGCAGGATGGCGCCGCCGCAGGCCTCGTCGGCGGCCGAGCACCACTCGCCGCCGCCAGCCTCCACGCCGAAGTGCACGCATCTGGTAAAAGGTATCTATGGTCAATACAAATGGCCTACTAGTCATCCGTTATAATAGTAAGTTCTGCGTAGTTATTTTACACAGAAGCGCGGATGCGCAAAACTAACATCTCATCTATGCAGCAGTCCAGCTTCTGAAGAAATGCACCCTATGAATTTTATTTGACCTCATTTCGGATCCGATCTCGCAGAGGGACGCCAATCATAGCCCTTTCCATAGCTCGCTGAGCCAACTTCAGCTGATGAGATGGGGTGGTCCTTTTTTTTTTTGAGGGGAATGCATTAGGCACCGTCATGCCACCTCCGGGGGGAGGTGACATGGTGTGTGGGACTCACACCTCCCGAAATGGGAGGGTATACCCACTAAACCCCCCTGTCACGCCAGTGGGCAGCAAGTTGCAGGGACACGGGCAACGCCGAAGCATACCGCCGCATCCCTGCATGCCCTGGCCAGCCGCAGATGACAAGCGGCCAGCACTCCTGGTCCGGGGAGGGCAAATACCCCTATCCCCGGAGATGGGGTGGTCCTATTCTAACAGGTCGAAATCGGGTAACCACATGGACTGCGATAGGCCGACATACTATGTATGTGTCTACGCGTATCTGCATGTCTTTGTGACCAGCAGCCGCTCCAGGTGGAACAGGTCCTCGGTGCCGGCACGCCTGATGACCTGTCTGTCTGCACGTGCGGTATACTGACTTGTTGGCGTGGTCGACGCGTATCTACATGTCTTTGTGACCATTAGCCGCTTCAGGTGGAACAGGTCCTCGGTGCCGGCACGTCTGATGACCTGTCTGTCTGCACGTGCGGTATACTGACTTGTTGGCGTGGTCGACGCGTATCTACATGTCTTTGTGACCATTAGCCGCTTCAGGTGGAACAGGTCCTCGGTGCCGGCACGTCTGATGACCTGTCTGTCTGCACGTGCGTTATACTGACTTGTTGGCGTGGTCGACGCGTATCTGCATGTCGTTGTGCCGCACGCAGTCCACCAGCAGCCGCTCCAGGTGGAACAGGTCCTCGGTGCCGGCCAGCTGCAGTAGTCTCGCGAACTGGATGCAAGCGTAGCACTGCGCCACCTGCCGAATCAGCCGGACTAGCGCCACGTCGTTTAGAGCCGTCGTGTACTGGGCGAGCGGCGAGTCTGTTGTCAACAAAAGAAACGGTAAGAAGAAATACGTAGGAAAACTTCGTTATTTGGACATCGCACCAACACATCGACGATAGACACATAGATCAAAACATTATAAATGTCACCGGAAAATAGCAAGAATCGTAAGTTGATCAATTTCCTAGGTAGTGGGTTAAGGTAGTGGTAGTTGAAATGTGCATCGTATGCCCTCTGAGCCTCTCCTTCGTGCCCCGAGTGGTGAGTGCGGGGGCGCGATCCACTCATAGGGGCGTAACGGTGTGGTGGGTGCAGCCACACCGTTGCACGAGGTCCGCCCGGGGGGCACTCTATTGCTCCCCGGATCCGGGGGTAGGGGTATTTGCCCTCCCCGGACCAGGAGTGCCGGCCGCTTATCATCTGCGGCTGGCCAGGGCAGGCAGGGATGTGGCCGTATGCTTCGGCGCTACCCGTGTCCCTGCAACTTGCTGCCCGCTGGCGACACAGGGGGGTTTAGTGGGTATGCCCTCCCATTTTGGGAGGTGTGAGTCCCACACACCATGCCGCCTCCCCCCGGAGGCGGCATGAAGGTGCCTAATGCATTCCCCTCTAAAAAAAAAAAAAAAAAAAAAGTGGTAGTTGAAATGTATTATTTAACGCAATGGATTTTTAGTGTATTGATTCACTTACGGTAGCCTGGCAGTAATTTAATAATTTACGATTTTGACACAAGTAAAATCGTCCTCAAATGGGCCAATCGTTGCTCAATGTAATTTAACGGTGCACTATTACCCGTAACTTGCAAACCGGCTTTACGGTCACCTGATGGTGACCATAAAGCCAGTTTGCCCCCTTCCATAAAAAATGTCTATATTAAGGGACTTATTATAGAAGAAAATTTGTTCAGGCGTGAATTAACACAGACTGCAGTTGTGTGATGCCGCCTGTCGCGTCTAGCCTGATTGCTCTGCCTCCGAGGCCTACCACTAGGCAGCAATGGGTGTGCTACTAATGGGATTTATTTCGGAGGCTATTTCACTTATCCTAGGGACAATGGGGATGTGGACTGTCAAGTCAATTTCTGTATAGCTACTTTTAAGTAGCTGTCAAAACATGTATTTTGTAAGGCTTTACAAAGACGTGAAGTCATGAATTTTGCTGGCAAATTGACTGAATTATATTAATTGGTTTTAATGAAATTAAAAATGTAAATACAATATAGTCGGGCGTTTAGCATATTCGAAAATAAAAGACACGTATTTTTTTATTTGTAAATTAGACTAAAAATTACAAAGTTATAGCCCGTTGAAATTACGCGTGACGTCACTCAGTGAGGCATTTTTACGGGAGCGAGTGACGTCAAAGACTCCCACTCCTAACTTTTGATGCCTTGTATCTTTGCTATTGTTTGAATGAAAAATGACGGACTAATTACATATTAAGCAACTTGCTAAATTTTGATATCAAAATAAATTCAGCCCTCAGCGCCATCTAGGGTCGTTACATATGAGTCATAGATATGAATTATCTGGTGTAAATGTACCGTGTTTATTACGTCTTGTGGCCACATCGCAATTCTACAAATGGGGCATTTCACGTGAAGCGGACAGGGAAACCCAAAGTGAGGTTCTGAAAATCGGTCATATTCGGCCCATTTGTACTTCTAGTAGGTATCAATGTGAACATAAAATATTTTTTTTGTATGATGTATATTTCACTAGTTATAGGTTTCTAAAGAATTGTCGTAATTGTGAATACAATATTTTTAATGTAGTTTTTCGAATTTAACAAATTTAGAATAAAATATTTAATATAGTGCCACATATTGCTAACATACTATTATATTTAATGACAAAATAAAATTTAAAAAAAAGTTTTTTTTTCATGTGCAAAACCGGAAGTAAACTTTTTGAATCAGAATTTTGGTCACTTAGCCAAGTCTGATTTTCTTTTTTTATTCTTTCAAAATATAGCTTAAAGTATTTCAAAAATATAGGAGAAAATTTAAAATGGCCTTTCTATAACTTTAGAAGTTAGATTGATTAAAGTACCTACTCGTCGCAATGTGCGTAGTATGTGGCACTTGCTTAGATCGGTTGGTGTGCGCGATATTGCATTAAAACTTGCTTGTTTCATGAAATACCCCATTTTTGAGCTAAACAATCTGATACTTTCCTTGAATTTTCAAATCTAAATATATTTAAAAGGAGAAACTGACTGACTCACTGACTGACATATCAACTCACAGCCTAAACGGCTAAACGTAGGCACTTGAAATTTGAAAGGGGTGTAGCTTAGGTACTGTAAAGATGCACTAAAAAGATAATTTCGGAAATTCCCACGTAAACGGGAATTAGCGGGAAAACCCTTTTGTATGAGAAATCTAAACCGCTTAAGTTAGACGCTTGAAATTTGGCATGCAGGTACCTTAGTAAACTTAAAGCTAAGTTGCAACAGGATATTGCAAAATTCCCTCGGGAACAGGAGTTAGCGGGAAATATCTTTTGTATGAAAAAACGACCAAAACTAAAAAGCGATAAATAACGTAAGTAATTCTATCCTTAATACATAATTATTTAAATATTACAGTTATCACTTATTTTTGAAGTCGGTGCCAGCCTCTAGGTACCTAACGTAGATTGTTGTTGTATGACGCGCGCGGCCGGCAAATCCCCACGACAATATAGATATGTACATTTATTTGTTTGGCTGGCACCGACTTCAAAAATAAGTGATAACTGTAATATTTAAATAATTATGTATTAAGGATAGAATTACTTACGTTATTTATCGCTTTTTAGTTTTGGTCGTTTGTGTTTTTTTTGAAGTCGGTTTAATTTTTTTTTGAAAATAATTTTATTTCTCTATTTTTAGTTGCGTTAATGTGCTGTGACCTTGAATAAGGGCTAATTAATGTCCTTAAGAGTTTTACTTAGGAATGAAAAATTTTGTTTTAAGTCAAGTGAAGACTTTGCGATCTAGAATCAAGCAAATCACTTACCAAATCATCTGCCCTATTAGCCCTGCATAAGTACATACTACTACCTAGTTTCTATCGACCAATGTCAGTACTGTTCCCTAACTCCTAACCGTTAAGGAGTTCTGTGGCTTCATCATCAGCACCAGATGTTGACGCCCGGAAGCATATACCTGAGTAGAATATGATAACGTAACATAAACACCATATGAGCATACAATTTTCGGTTGTTGCCCTCAATTTCTCCAGGATCCCATCATCAGATCCTGACTTGGTGATAATGGGACCACCTCGGAAGTGTCCTCTGTCGAACAAAAAAAAATATTTTGAAATCCATCCATAATTGACGGAATAATCGGTGAACAAACATAAAAAAAAAAAAATATTATACATAGAGACGAATTGAGAACCTCCTCCTTTTTTCGAAGTCGGTTAAAAATCTAAACCGCATAAGATAGATGATTGAAATTTGGCATGCAGGTACCCTAATGAAAGTAAAGCTTACTTACAACGCAATATTGCAAAATTCCCACTGGAACGGAAGTTATTTTATTGGGAAAAAACTTTTGTTTGTAAACACGCCACGCGGACGAAGGCGCGGGCGAAGAATAACTAGGTGAAATGGGTTATGATGACATAGATTACTGTAGTACGGGGCCATTATAATAACACCTGTTTTAAATGTGCACAAGCCGCTGAAAAGTTAAAGCAATATGAAATTGCTTGACCAATTACGACGCCATTTTTAGTGTTCCGTATCCAAATGATAAAAAATCCAAATGACAATGAATTCTAAAAAAAAATTGCCCCCATATTTTGAGATTGTTTAGCTTAAAAATGGGGTATTTCATGAAACAAGCAAGTTTTAATGCAATATCGCGCACACCAACCGCTCTAAGCAAGTGCCACATACTACGCACATTGCGACGAGTAGGTACTTTAATCAATCTAACTTCTAAAGTAATAGAAAGGCCATTTTGAATCTTCTCCTATATTTTTGAAATACTTTAAGCTATATTTTGAAAGAATAAAAAAAGAAAATCAGACTTGGCTAAGTGACTAAAATTCTGATTCAAAAAGTTTACTTCCGGTTTTGCACATAAAAAAAAAACTTTTTTTTAAATTTTATTTTGTCATTAAATATAATAGTATGTTAGCAATATGTGGCACTATATTAAATATTTTATTCTAAATTTGTTAAATTCGAAAAACTACATTAAAAATATTGTATTCACAATTACGACAATTCTTTAGAAACCTATAACTTGTGAAATATACATCATACAAAAAAAATATTTTATGTTCACATTGATACCTACTAGAAGTACAAATGGGCCGAATATGACCGATTTTCAGAACCTCACTTTGGGTTTCCCTGTCCGCTTCACGTGAAATGCCCCAAATAACTTACTGGGCTCATCCTGAAGAGACTTGATGACTCCCTTGACGTTGTGGCAGATGTTCAGCGGATCGAACTCCACCTCCAGCCAGGAGTAGAGTTGCTGAAGCTGCGGGGAGGCGAGGCCCACTACGTTCAAACGGACCACATCTGGAACAATGGTATGTGTAAGTAAATACAAACTAAAGGTTTTTCATATTCTTTTACCAATGACTGAACAGGGATATAAGGGAGCGGCCTAACATACCTGTGGTGCATCCTGCCGAATGACAAACGAGGCGCTGGCAACCGACTGGTGGCAGTATAACCATCACAATTGAAGGCGTAGCTAAATACCACAGACCGGTGACGTGCAGCAGCGTCACTGGAGCGAGAAGCTACGCCCTGCGATCTCCAACCCGTCTGCCCAGCGTGGCGATTATGGGTATAATCTTCCAGATGTTTGTCCATGAAGCGAATTACTGGAGAGGCTTATGTCCAACAGTGGACTGCAATAGGCTTATTTATTATGATCTGATGACAGAACAGAGACCTGAGCAGCAGGCTGCCTTGATGGCTCATTTGGTAGTGACCCCTGCCTTCTGAGCCAAGGGTCGTGGGTTAGATTCCTGCACATTACAAACATTTGTGTTCATAAACATGTCTGTTTGTATTGGTCTGGATGTTTACTATGTATAAAATGTAATTATTTACAAAAAAACCGACCAAGTGCGAGTCGGACTCGCGCACCGAGGGTTCCGTACAAACCTGCAAGGTTTACAAAGTTCGTTCATTACAGTTTGTTCTTCTAAAAATTTAAGGTTTTCGGAATTTTTCCTTTATGTGTGCTATAAAACGTTGCTTCATGCCAAATTTCAAGATTCTAGGTCGACTGGAAGTACCCTTTAGGTTTTGATTCCCTTGCGAGTACTTGCGAGTTTCAAAATATGCAGCTTAAATTGCTGTTTCTTTTGATTGCGTTGACATAGAAGTTTGATTTTGTTACAGCTTAAAGGTATTATAGACCTGAGTATTTGGTATGAATTTCAATTTAATACCTCTACGCGTTTATGAGAAAATGGGTAGTAAGTTTAAAATTTAAAAAAAAATATATATTATGTGATGTAACTAAAAATTTATGGTTTTCGTAATTTTTCCTTTATCTATGCTATAAGACGTTGCGTTGCTTCGTACCAAATTTCAAGATTCTGAGTTCACGGGAAGCACCTTGTAGGTTTTGATTCCCTTGCAAGTGTCGAAAATTTGCGGCATAAACGGCTGTATCTTTTGATTGCGTTGGCTTAGAAGTTTGATTTTTTCACAGCTTCAAGGGACAGTAGACCTGAGTAATTGATATATCAGCTTCATACCTCCACGCGTTCCTGAGAAAAAGGGTCTTGACAGACGGACGGACGGACGGACAGACGGACAACAAAGTGATCCTATAAGGGTTCCGTTTTTTCCTTTTGAGGTACGGAACCCTAAAAAAAATTATCTAAGTAAGTTTATCAGTTGTCTAGTACCCATAGTACAAACTTCGGCTTAGTTTGGGGCTAGACAGCGCTGTGTGGCCCAAAGTGGCATGTCTTGGGTTATTTATTTAATTATTTCTGTTTTGAACACTTTGGGATCGGAGAGATGTATGTCATGTTGTATAATATTGTAGTCTCTATTTGGATATCATGGGAAGTATGTAACCCCTCCCGGTCCTTAGAAGGCTTGTGTGGGGGCATAGGCCCAACATGTGGAGGTCCCATGAGACAATTTAATATGTGTATGTGAGCTGGGATACACAGGCCGGGCATTACTTCTGAGTGCCCCAAGATGACGTACTGAGGAGGATAAATAAATAAATATCAGACAACATCACATACATTGCTCTAATCCCAAAGTAAGTAGCTTAAGCACTTGTGTTATGGGTATTAGAACAATGAAGGTACCACAAATAAATATGTACTTAAATACAAATATACACACCCAGACACGAAACAAACACAAGTGTTCATCACACGAATGTTTGTCCCGGGTGGGAATCGAACCCACGACCCTAGGTTCAGAAGGCAGGGGTCAGTACCGCAGGATGTGTATTGTGTACCTTTGAGCAGGTTGGCCCGGGTGGGCGGCTGCTGCAGGCCGAGCAGCACGGCGAGGCGCTGCGCCTTCTCCACGGGGCTCTTGTCGGTCTCCACGAAGCGGTCGAACTCGGGGTGCAGCGACGGCAGCGGGACCGACAGCACCGCCACCAGCACGCGGCACGCCATCCTATGCGAGAGTGGTACGGTTTATACAAGGTGACTTTTTAATCACTATCCAAATTTTTTCTGGGCATTAGGTATCGTTAATAGAGCCCATTTCCGCAATAAAAAATATAGGTCATATTTTCACAACAAATTCATTGTACCGAACCAATTATAAATATCGCATGGTTACCATTTCTAGCGTAAAAATTTACTACGCAAAGCGATAAACATCAATGAAAGATATCCCGCGCCCGCGCGGGGTAGAGATGGGGTGCGGGGCGGAGCGGCGGGAGGGAAGCGAGCGAGCGACCCAAAACAAAATGGCAAAGGTCAAGAGCAGTCGCCCGCGCATCCCCGCGCAGTGATAGTGCGCGCTATTTCCGTGTTTCGCACGTGTCGCAGTAGAAACCCCTCCGTCGCGATGTATCCCAAACATTTCCAATCGTGAGTTTTATGAAATGGTGCGGTGTCATTTGTTAAGTGGAGAGAGTTTGAACGGAGCTCAAAGACTGTATGAAGCGGATAGCCTTCCTCGCCTTCGCAACCAGGGTGTGTCAAGTTCCGAACCATGCAACGATTTTAGCTGCCAACCAAAAGCTGTTAGATTACGGCTAATTTACTACACCTTCACATGCAGAAGGGCCAGTGGAAATCGAAAAAGAGATCTTCGACTTTTTCCAAAGAAACCCTCGTGCAAGTACTCGAGACGCGGCGAGGCTTTTTGAGGTTAGCCAATACGCCGTATGGAAACTGCTTAACACCGCTGGCTGGCACCCGTATCATTTCCAAAAGTGTGACTTTTTTGTGGGGGGAAATCAAAAGACGTGTGTATGTGGATGGGATCCAGAGCCTGGACGCCCTTAAACAACAGATTATTAGAGCATTTGATAAAGTGAAAAGTGAGACTTTAGTCCTTAACAAATTAAAAGGCAATGTGGAAAAACGTGCGAGACTGTTTGGAGAGAAATGGTATGCATTTTGAACAGTTACCTATTAAATTACCAATAATTATTGATCAGCTTTAGTGTAAGTTGATTTTAATTTTAATTAATTTGTACATAGTTGATTCAATTTTTTTAAATACGTCTTATTGCAACAATGTACTACCTACTTATTGCCGTCTTAGTTTAATTTCAAGAGCATAAAGTCAACTTTGAAAAATATTGTATTCACCTATTGGGTCACCCAATAAAATACCCATTGATAAATGCGTTTAAATTGGACAGTTTTCGCTGAGAACGTGTTCGGCGGTTCGTCAATTGTCGATAGGCGATTGCGTCAAAGTGAAAATTAGGTAGGTAGGCATTTTTGAAATCTGACGGTCCTAAGCCCGTAAAAATATGAAGGGAAAATTTGCAACTTATGTAGGTACGAGTACCTATGTGTTTTGCTGTTCTGCAAATGGCGGCTTTTTATGAATGAATGAAAGGAGCGGGGACGGACGTGCCCGGCGGTGGGCGGCGCCCGCGGCGCGCGGTGTCTATTTATTTCGTCTTTTTTTAGACAACTTGGAATGCTATTTTCTCAATATTTTAGTACTGACCGGTATTAAAAGAAAAAATACGTATTTAGTGATTTTCGCCATAGATTATAATATAAAAATTTGGATAGTGATTAAAAAGTCTTCCTGTATATGTCACCGGAAAATGGCAAGAATCGTAAGTTGATCAATTTCCTAGGTAGTTGATTAACTTTCGGAATATAACAAACGGTAGTTGAAATGTATTCATTTTTATAAGCTCATAACTCAGCAATAACACATCAAAAAATGAATGCAATTGAATCCATGTCTACTAGAACTATAACTGACCCAAATAATAAGCAAAGTTCATTATTTTTTCATTGTCCATTTGACATAAAATGTCCTAAATAATACTTAAAAGGACCTAAACAAGAGCTAACCATTAATTAATGACATCATCATGATGTAAAGACATGTTTAGGCGTAAATTAACACAGACTGCAGTTGTGTGATGCCACCTGACGCGTCTCGCCTGCTTGCTCTGCCTCCGAGGCCTACCACTAGGCAGCAATGGGTGTGCCACTAATGGGATTTATTTCGGAGGTTAATTGAAATTTTATTAAACTACTAGCTGTGCCGGCGGCGTCGCACGCGTGAATATCGGGTTTCAAAAATAACGGACTTCCATAAAATGGTACCTGAATTTTAAGTTAGACCTCTAGCGAAATCTAACCATTGGTGAAAACTGCATTTGATTCCATGCAGTAGTTTTCGCGTGATGCGCGATCAAACATACATATAAAATTTTCTCCCGTTTTCCCGTTATTGCTCTGCTCCTATTGAGTGTAGCGTAATGAAAAGTATACTATAACCTGCCCAGTAGTATGAAGAATAATCGTACCAAGTTTCGTTAAAATCTGTCCAGTAGTTTTTTTTTCTATAGCGAACATACAGACAGACAGACAAAAATTTTACTCATTGCATTTTTGGCATCAGTATCGATCCCTAATCACCCCCTGATAGTTATTTTGAAAATATATTTCATGTACAGAATTGACTTCTCTACAGATTTATTATAAGTATAGATTTATTTGGTGTTCATCATCATCATCAGTAGTATATTAAGTTTACTATAATTTTTATTGTGAATTTCTAGAATAAACAACCCAAGAAGTGCCAGTGTGCACACAGTGTCATCTGTCTGTGACCAATTTGTTTCAGTGGAAATTAGGGGGGTCTTTGATAAAGTGGTTGCACAAACAAAGTACAAACATTTGTGTGCAACTGACATGTTCTGTTGTATCAGTCTGGGTGTTTGCACAAACGTTGGTCTAGTTTGGGGCTAGTAGTGCTGTGTGGACCAGTGTGATAGGTCTTGGGTTATTTATGTATGTACTATTTTCAAGGTACAGTTTTATTTGAGAACCAAAGGCACAAAGAATTTCATGTACCAAGCACTTACTTTTGCAATTCCTCCTGTGTGATATTCTTCTTCATCTCCCTTGACAGTTGGAACAGCTTCAGCAGTGCCGCAGCGTGGAACAGGCAGTGGCCGGCCTTCCAGAACACCAGAGCCAGCTTGCCATAGTAGTTAGCCATGGTCTTGGCTACGGGAGTCTTCTTCGACATGTTCATTAGGTTGTGGATGTCCTCAATCGCTTTGTAAGCTTCCTGTTTGGGTTGAAATAGTTTTGTATAATGTAATACATATGATAAACATTGTCATAAAGAGTGGTGTTGAAAAGAGTTATAGTTACTCTTTAGTTAGACTCTAGTTAACAGTTTCTTTCAGGGTCTTCTCTGTAGAAGGTACATTACAAATGAGTGGTACTGTAATTGATTTACTGTTTTGACAATTTATAGGTGCTTGTCTCAAGTCTATATGAATAGAGATATTTTGGATTCTGACATTTTTCTATGTCTTTTAACAAGAAGATAAAAGACTTGTATTGAAAAGTAATAGCATTCCAGTCACACAGAAAGTCTTGCACCTAATTTTGAACTTGGGATGAGAATTAAGGGGTTGAGTTAAGAAACATAATAAATAGTAGTTTACCTGCCACAACTCCATCTGTATAGCACTGTCAAGCTGGAAGAGTCTCGTCTCCAAGTTAAGCTGCTGTGTCTCAGGCTTTGAGATGCTCACATTGCCAGTTTGCACCTGAATAATAGAACAAAATACATGTCATTTTATAAGAATATGTAATGTAATTTATCATTATCACCAGTCAACTGCATGTTATAAACCTTTCAAATTGAACTACATCTTGGGCTTTGGATCTTACATTCAGCATTTGCCAACTTGCACAAGTTGTGAAACAATAGGGATGTAAGGGAGCGACCCATCATCATCTCGCTCCAAGCCACCCTCACAAGGCCGCGGTGCATCCTGCTGAATAACGAACGAGGTTCTGGCAACCGATTGGTGGCGGTATAACTGTCGCAGGCAAATTCTATAATTCGCCCGTATACAAACGGCGTCGGCAGTTTACAAAGACAAATTCGTTATATAAAATGCCGTACGCCGTATGTAAGATGTCGTTCATTTTCTAATATGCCGAGCTACGATATTACAGCCGATTACAAATTGCCTCGGCATATCGTTCGAATTAGTACCAAACTTAACCGCGCGTAGCGCTGCGTGTCGCCAAAACCAATATGGCGGTCAGCAGTGAAAGTGTGAACGAAAAAAAATATGAAAAATATGTCTAATATCGGCTGTTTCAAATAGATTTTAAGGGCTAGTATTATAGGAAACTATTGAAATTAAACCAATCACAAAGGGAGCTCCGAAAACACCGTGGAAAAAAACAAAAAAAAATGAGGTTATCCAGCACATAAAAACGCTAGGGTGTCCATGAAAACTGGTTAAGTGGAACTGAAAATTGCAATAAAATGCTTTGTATTTTGATTTTTGTAAATCAATTGTTTCGCTAATGGTTTTAAGCTTAAAGCTTAGCAGAATAAGTGAATTAAAGAAACATTGTTGAATTTATTTTAATTATTACCACTGAATGTCTTGTTTAATTAATAGGTAATTCTTGGTAAGTTTACTATGTATGTGTAAGTATCCTAAGATTAGGGAGAATATGTTCTCACACGGTACCATTTAGTGCAGGTTTTGTTTGGTTTCGGTTTCAACTTCATGTTTATTTAATCAACGAATTTATTTTCGTAGTCAATCATTTAATAATATTCTATTATTAAACTTAAATACCTAAATAAAATGATTAAAAACCCTGTTTCATTTCTATTATCATGGTCACCCTAATACACAAACCAAGTCGACGTTGATGCGATGACAATTTGCCTTCGGCATTTTATAACACGTATTTATCTTTGTAAACTGCCGACGCCGTTTGTATACGAGCGAATTATAGAATTTGCCTGCGACATAACCATCATAATTGAAGGCGTAGCTAAATACCACAGGCCGATGACGGGCAGCAACGTCACCAGAGCGAGGAGCTACGCGCTACGATCGCCAACCCGCCTGCCCAGCGTGGCGATTATGGGTATAATGATGATGATACTTCATTTCTTCATACTACCCACATTATTCCCAATTTGCTACTAACAATATACAAATTAATTATGATTGTGCTAGATTTAATTAACACAGATTGCAGATAAGTAATGCAGTCTGTCGCGTCAATCTAACTCGTATTATCTACCTCTGAGGCCTACCATCTCATAACAATGGGTTTGTTAGAAATGGGATTTATTTCAGAGGTCAATGAGAATGTTCCTAGCAACATTATCAATTTTATGCTTTGTTTTTTTTTAACATTAAAAATAAACAATTAGGGTCTTTTTGTATTCTTATTATGGCTAGATTCCAACTATGTCTACATCTAGTTTTAGCCAGTTAGACCAAGGTGTAGCCACTAAGGCCTCAAACAGGACGGTCGCTCCCGCGGACGCGTCAGCGGCCCTCCAGAACGGTTAATACAAACTTAAGCATAAATATCATAGTTTATAAACTATCACTCAGTAGCGCAATGATCAAATAATTGAAATGTTTGTTTGATTCTCTGTGTGAATCGTCTGTAATAGACGTTAAGGCTGTAATAATAATAATAAAGTATCAAAATACATACAGATCTGACACTCACAGTTGGCTTGCAAATGTCCTCAAGATGCTTGCGTAGCTTATCGCACAGCTTCCTGAACTCTGTCTTGCGGGAGTACTTGAGGCAGAACTGGAAGGCCATGCGTGCAATGTCGTGGTATAACGTCTCCACATGAGCGTTGGTACGGAGCAGCTCCAAGCATTGGCAGTAGGACTCCCAGAGGAATTTCACCTGGAATAATATTGAAATATTAGTACTCGAATAAGTTTATATACTGGGAGTATATACTCCCAGAGGTATATATAGTAGACCTTCGAATAAAGCAGAAGCGTAGCATGCCTTGGCAGGCTTGGCTTGTCCCATATAAAAAACTGTAAATGTTAGCAGGCTCAGTAGCGCAATGGTCAAATAATTGAAATGATTGTTTGATTCTCTGTCAGGTCAATACAGGAATTTAACTCATATTCACAAACATTACTATATTCACAAAGGGTACCTAAAAACTCTATTCATAGACAACACTTGAGTACTGGTCGCCATTGCATAATAATATGTCTTACTTCGTGTAGTGTTGTTAGTTTTCATAGACAAGTATTGTTTGTGAAAATGACCATTTTTAGATTAGTGTGTATAAAAAAAAAAAATACCCATGGTGTAAGGATGGTCCTGTCCGAGCGATCCTGAGCATCTTCACCAGATACTGCACTTAGCAGTATACTCTCGGGAGTGGCGAGATTGTCCAAGTCATCTGTATCAATGACGGCTTGAGTAGATTGAGCTCTGGCTGCCTCGGTTCGTTCTTCAGCCATTCGGAGATAGCCTCTGGGGATTGAAAATTATAAAAATATTAAGTTAATCTTTACTTCTGTCATGATTTTTAATATTTGTCTAATTATTGCCTTCATTATTTAGTATTTTTTGTAAGAATTAAGTGGCAACACTGGTTTGATGTGACAGTTGAGCGCGCTTCTCTGGCGGCAAAATAGGAGGGGAAAAATGGAGGGGAAAGCTGTGCTGGGGAGATGCACGAAGCAAGCTGGCATTCGATCAGCAGCATTGACCGAGGACAGACATCGAGTGAAATCTATGTTCAACGGTAGTCTTATAGTTCAGGTTGTGATATGATAAGTTGTGATACCTTTATACCATTCGACAGAATAAAGTTATTATACTTCTATACTAAGGAAAGCTTGCATGGTGCATCCTGCTGAATAACAAAACAAGGAGCTGACAACTGACTGGTGGCTGTATAACCATCACAATTAAAGGTGTAGCTAAATACCACAGACCAAAGATGGGCAGCGGTGTCACCAGAGCAAGAAGCTATGTCCTGCAATTGCCTTCCCACCTGCCCAGATGTTTGCCCTAGGTGGCAAACAGCTGGAGATGCCTGTGTCCAATAGGTTGAAGATGATGATGAAGGTAAACTTGATTTTATTGTTGTTACTTTTGTTGCTACATAATGTTTGTAAATGATATCAGACAATCAACTTTTAACTAAGAAGTGTCAACTACAAATAATATCCTGTCTTCACCTCTTCTTATCATCAATCAATATTTATAGGTATGTAGGTATGTCTGAATTTAATGTGTTCTTCACTAAGCATAACTATTTGTTAATTCTAGGAAAATCTGTTATTGGCCTTATTATTAATCGTTATATTGTAAACGCTGTTGATTTTCTAATAAATAAATAAAAATAACTCAGGTCTATCTCTCGTATTTAAAAAAAAACACAGAAGTAGAATAGTTATGTGGACTGCCAATTCCATTGAAAAGCATTTTTCTAATCACAAATTTTGTAAACAATTCACTGAATATTAATGGGATAATGAAATTAAAAGTGTAAATTATAAGTAATTATTGAGTGACCACAACAGTGTTTCTTATTATTATGGTGTCCTTGTTTATTAGAATGGAATTTTGCAATTTTTTGTAAGTGGTGTTTGTTCATGTGTTTTAAATTGTATTCAACAGTGTTGTTTACAAATGAATGCACTCGCTCACCTTATCACTTGCTCCAACGACCCGACGTTTACAGATTGAAACATATTCCTGTACTGGAACAACCCTTCCTTTGCGATATGGGACTTGCGGAGGTCGACGCAAAGTTCCAAATACTTGAACATAATCGGTTCCAGGACCGACTCCGACCAATTGTACGCCCATTTCTTGTTCCTGAACACTTCTTGTAACGTGTCCAGAGCCCGGGCAGGCTTGTCCAAGTCCATAAACTCTGCAGATGAGGAAAATATGTCGGTGCCATCATTGTTTGGTTATTTTTTTACGTAATTATGTTAATAATATTTATGAAGTCAATATTGCACTAAACTAAAAGACTATGTATAAAAATAGGTCAAACACATGCTATTTAGGTTACAAGAGTCCTAGGGCATGATGAAACCTTGTACTAAAAGTTGTAAATGTCATCATTATCAATGAACATGCAACGTGGTATTGAAGTTGTAATTAATACTTACCGCTGGCCCGTTTAAGGGCATTTTCCGGTCTTTGACCGTATCGTGCCATATTGTGTGCTTCACTTTTCACTTCATTAACACAAATTTAGCTATATAATTTGCCGTGTAGATGAATAAAATAGAAATTATTCGTCCACCGGCCTGTCAAGCGACAGAGAATTTCAAAATGGCCGACTCACTAGAGTAGGTAGAGCATGCTGGGTAGTTCAATAGTGTTGGGCAGTTGTACTTCATTTTCGGTCAATTGAATGTTCAATTTATATGAAATGAACGTTCACTTGACATGAAACAGATAAGAAAATTACAAACAATATCAGTATAATTTTTATTTAATTTTAATTATGTCTCGTTTTAATTAATACAGCTCATATACCTACGTTGTACGTAGTAATTTTAAGATGAATGAAAACAAAAATAAGCGGTTATTGATTCAGAGGACCTATTTAATTGGTCGGTATCTTCTTAAAAATAAACTCGATAATTACTGTAAACGTTAAAATTTTACTTTTTTATTCAATAATAGGATATACGAATGATTTGAAGGTTTTGTTTGAAGTCGAGTCAATTTATAAAGCGTACCTACCTAGGAAGGATCTAATTTTTTTTTACTCTCATACTCATAGGACATCTAGTAAATAGGTACTAATCCAAGTCAGAGACCAGATGATTTGGTAGGTAAGCTTACCTACTATTCGACTCTTCAGGGCGATCTAGCCTAGGTACCCTAAGCAAAGGCAATAAGACTTTAGTCAACCAGGATATCTAAGTACAGGTTAGTCGACTTTTTTCGTCGGGAATATCTTTACGCATACCTACACGAGGTCCCTGGGTACGAGTCTACTAACATCACACAACCTTAAAATACATTCTCATCACAGGTGTGCTCACAATGTTATCCTTCGTCCAGGAATTAACATACCTACCTACTACAAATTTCAAATTTGAAAACACGTTTAGAACTGCTGCCCCTCGCATGTAAGTCAACGGCCATAATCACTCATTATGTCTCTGACGCTCATGTTTCGCTTATAAATGTTGTATTAAATAAATTAATTAAGATTTGGTGAGTTATCCTCCCACTTATGACGTAGGTAGGTACCATTAAAAAGTGGAATGTCAACACACGTGTTTCCAAGGGGAAACCGTACTAATCCTCGCAAACTCAGTCCGTGGCTGAAGCACAAATCGTGCAGAGCCAAATAGCCCAAAAAAAAAAAAAACACACGGTTCACGCTTCGTTTAAAGTAAGAAGGTTTCTGTCCTTATACTAAAGTTTGGTATACCTATGGTACCATAAACGGAGTTAATTTTTGAAGCTTATTAAAGTGATAGATGCGAGAGCCTCAAGATCGATCAAAGTGGCGAACCATTGGAGAGGCCTACGTCCAGCAGTGGACTGCGAAAGCATGATGATAAGAAGCATCTTGCGGGCCAGGATGGCTGTGGTAACACTGACGACTGGAAGTGGGGATAAGAAACATAATAAAGTGATAGATGCGAGAGGTCCAAGATCGATCAAAGTGGCGAACCATTGGAGAGGCCTATGTCCAGCAGTGGACTGCGAAAGGATGTTGATGATGACTGATGATAAGACGCATCTTGCGGGTCAAGATTGCTATGGTAACTGACTGGAAGTTGGGTTTCCCGCCCTATGTCAGAGCGACTTAGCCTCCCTTTAAAGTTTTCCAATAGACGAAAGAAGTCACTGTGCTGAGCCTGTAAAAATAGATTAACGAACTAAGTAAGCACCTCATCATCAGCCTTTCACAGTTCATTGTGACTGTGAAAGGCTGCCACCTGCGACTATCCGTCACTTTGCTTGATTTCAAATTGCCTTCTTGCATATCGAGTGCTGGATGCAAGAAGCCCAAAATCGACCTAAGTGGCGAACATTAGGATAGGCCTATGTCCAGCAGTGGACTGACACGGGCTGATGATGATGATTATCAGCTGTCTTGCGCAAATCGTCACTTCTCTTCGCCTGTGGGCGTCCTACACTATGTTTTCCCGAGAAGCATTAACCACTCCAGAACTCATTTACCTCAGCTATCGGTTATGTACTTACATGGTCCTGGATGCCATCCGCGGAGCTTATATAGGAGCTTCCGGATTTAAGGGGGCATACTCGGCGTCCCTTATATCGTAAGACAGGGTGCCGTATTCCCAATTCCCAAAAAAATTAGGGCTGCCTACATTATCATTCCCCTGAAGGTAAGCGTTTGCTACCTAACTGTATTTATCCGGGTTAAAAAGTCACTTACACAATGTTACAAGCTATAACATAGGTACCTACAAAGAACTTCGAAGGAATTTCGTTACCAGTGAGGTATACATAATATGTCATTTCTTTTATTAGTTAACCAGTTTTCGAACTTGGTATTCCTACACATAAATCCTATATTATTATTTTTGCGTTGTTTTTAAGGACAATTCCGGAATCTGAACATGATCATAATATTAAAAACCGGTCAACGTTTGCAAATTCATAGGTCAGCCGGTCAGAATACCGCCTGTTGTTTTTTTCTTGATCACCAGACCTTGGGATTAGGAGTTAGACTAAGGACCTAACACCACATTTTTTATGTCTTTTAGTGTTTTAAGTTTGATCCTATAAAGAAGGAATAACGGTAACGTAAGCATTTTTCCGTGTGTTTTCCGGATTCAGAATAGGACCACGAAGCAAATAGTTACATGCTTCGTGAATAGGACCCACCCCATCTCATCCTGTTACTTATTCTAATATTTATGATTAATGGGGATGTAAGGAGGCGAACTATCATCTTTTCGCTCCAAGCCACCCTTACCCAACCGTGGCGCATTCTGCTTAATAACAGACGAGGCTCTGGCAACCGACTGGTGGCGGTATAACCATCACGATGGAAGGCGTAGGTAAATACCACAGGCTGATGACGGGTAACAGCATCACCGGAGCGCGAAGCTACGCCCTACGATCGCCAACCCTGGGCCATCAGCTGGCGATCCTCCAAGTATTTGCTCGGGCAACACCTGGAGGCTTGCTGAGGTGGCGAATAACTAGAGAGGCCTATGTCCAACAGTGGACTGCGATAGGCTGATAATGGCTCTATTTTAATGAGATCATCTTAATAAGATGAAGAATTATTCCCATCGGTCTCTTGGACTACTTTCGATAAAAAATAATAATATTACCGTGTTAATAAAACCAAAAACACATTAACTAATTTATTTTCCTCCGGCCATGCCGAGAGCATGATCAAAATATATTTGATTTTCTGAGTGTGTGGTGTTTTTGAAATTAGTGGGATTATGTTTGTGCTTATAATTCTAGTTAGTTTGACATTAATAAATGCGGAAATAGACTTTGCAGGTATGATAATAGTGATTGCAAATATTGGCTAAAATCATTATAAAATAGAAATATAAATTCACAATTTCACGTAGGTAGGTAAGTGTCATCTATAAATTACGTAGAGGGGAATGTATTCTGCACCCTTAACACCGGGCGGTGTTAAGGGTGCAGAATACATTCGGGGGAAGTCGGCGGGGTGTGTGGGACTCACACCTCCTGAAAGAGAAGGGTATACCCACTAAACCCCCCTGTGTCGCCAGTGGGCAGCAACTTGCAGGGACTCGGGTAGCGCCGAAGCATACGGCCGCATCCCTGCCTGCCCTGGCCAGCCGCAGTAAACAAGCGCCCGTCCTGGTCCGGGAAGAGCAAATACCCTTACCTCCAGCTTCCGAAGAGCGATGGAATGCTCTCCGGGTGGACCACGTGCAACGGTGTGGCTGCGCCCACTACAACGTCACGCCTTACTGAATAGTTCGCTCGGGCGCGTCTGCTGCGGCCTTGCGCTCTCTTTCCTCCGCCTCTATCAGTGAAATCACTGTATCGCAGAATGCAAGCATCCATCGCCAGGTCTCCTCCGACGCCATCATCTGCTAGAGTTGCGGCAGGTCCTGTGCGACAGTGACTATATTACCTAGTCTGCCATATATCATAATACCAATAAATAATGGATTCAGGGACAGAAACTACGGTAAGTAGGTATACTATGTCCAATATTCCAATGCACAAGAAGTATCGCCAAATTCCCTGACTCCAGAGCTGCTCTGAGTAATTTGTAGACCCTGGGCGTGGCCAAACATAGTTTAATATTGGGTTTATAACTATGTTTGGCCATGCCACAGGGTTTTGAAACCTTTTCAAAATTTTATTTTTACTTACAGAAAAGGATCATCTCTTACCCCCCCTTTTCCATTTGGACGACTATGGCCGATGTCTCTCGGACGACGATGGGCTGTACTGCCTTGGTATCTTTGATCTCACGCCAGCAGAACTACCGAATCCCGGCTATGACTTGATGAAGGTAACCCATTCATTCCAACAGCCTATGGACTGCAGTAAAAGCAAATGACTCCACTGGAATAAAAATTAAAAATTTGTAAGTCCAAACATAACAAATAGTAGGTAGGTGTCTTCTTTTAAGTATGTTATATAGGCACCTGACTGTGTTAGGACATCGGCTGTTTCTCAGTTATTACTAAGGTACATTTGAATTATGTAATAATAAATGCAAACAGTGACATACCTAATAACGTTTATATTAACAGCTAGGTTTATATTTGTTTTATAAATATATTTATCAGTAATTTGGAGAATAATAATGAAAAGGATTGGTATTAGTTAATGCAATGCAATATTATGATTTCTATATATGAACGGGCTTACATTAATACATGCAACATTGTACAGGAATTTTCGCGTGAAATTACGAACTTCAATCGCACTCGTATTCACCGTGGCTACTGTGTGAGCACACGCTGCCCTACGCTCGGAAGCGAGCGGAACGCTTCGCTGCGCTTCGAGCGTTGCGCTGCGCAGCGGGCGCAGCAGAGAGCGCTCAACTCTACCCTGCGAGAACTGAAAGTATGTTATCTATTTAGTAAATTTTCTACTTAATTAAATAAGCTAGTCTAAGTTAGTCTGCTCTGTGCCCTTAGACCATTAACCCAATGCATCCAAAGAATCACAGCGTGTTTTTATAATGAAGCTGTGATTCTTTGGAAATAAGACGTGATGCCCTTCTGAGTAGAAATATTTCTGTGAATAACATGTTATTTATTCATTATGTGCCTATATATGTCTTGATTTTTCTTGCAGTATTGTCATCATACACGGGACCACAATAAAAATTTCGAGCCTGACCCGCCGTTCCTTATTTTTGTGTCCATCTGTGGTGCCATTATACTCTTGAACATAATAGGAACAGTGTACGACATGTCAACAAAAGATGGAAAAACTAGTAAGACGTAATTAGAAGTTTCTTATTCTCTTTTGTACATATTTTTTAAATTTACTGGTTTCCCATAAACCTTAACATATCAGCCGTTTATCTTATAAAATAATATTTGTAAATGTATCAATATGTATCATGTGGTTGTAGTTTACTTAAATACATAAATAAATCAATTAAACAAATTTTATTTATTTATTTAATCTTTATTGCACAATTATAACAGTGTACAAAAGGCGGACTTAATGCCGCATAGGCATTCTCTACCAGTCAACCATTGGGCTAAGCAGAAATAAAATGTAGGTAGTGTGCTGCAAGGTTAATAACATTTAACATTAAAACTACGTACACATACATAAATATAATACATTTATACATATAGTTAATATAATATAATATATATATATAGCATATACAAAGAGAGATATATATATATATATATATAATACATAATAACATATATATAATAATTAGACGAGTTGGTGTTGTGAAACGACTTTGCTAATGTTGGAGACGAAAATGTTTTATTAAATATCTAATTTCCTTTTAGCATTTTCGCTACAAAGATACTTTTACATTTTGGTTGCAGGAAATACATTACTACTGTCCTGGTCAATAGTATTCAACTGGCGTCGTCTTACTACACATGACTCCAGTGATGCATCCAAAATGTCTATTGGACCTGGTCTGAAGTAAGTAGGCACCGTCATTTTGTCTGTGATAGACTGGGATATCTTAATATTGGCTTCTAAATCATGCGAGATCGCATCTCAAAGAAGTGCGTGTTATTATCAGTCTCGAAATATTTTTTATTTAGGTAGATATCAATTTCGGCGGGATATAACTAACTAGAAAAATTTATGATAAACATAAATACGTTACTTCAGTTCTTGTTAGTAGAATAATAATTATAGTAGTAGTAATATAGTAGACGCAGAAGCGAGCACTCAATACTGCGGAGCGCACCGCAACGCTCGAATCGTAGCGAAGCGTTCCGCTCCATTTCAACGTAGGGTAACGTGTGCTTACACAGTAGTCACAGTGAATAATACGTGTGCGATTGAAGTTCGTAATTTCTCGTAATCGCTATCCATGCACAGTGAATTAAAAAAATCAGTCAAAAATAGTCCGTTGTAGGTATATGTTTGGATGGATACACGCACTACTGAGTAGGTATGAATAGGGCTTACACCAAAGGCACCAAAGCTGTGTTTTTCTGTGAAACTCCGATAACTAAACGTTAACAATAAAATTGATGATTTTAAAATCATTGCTGAAATAATTTTTGATGAAATTCGAAATGAATAAAGATGGAAATCATGAGGCGATTCTTTAGAACATCATGGATTAAACAATCTTTAATCTCAGGTTCGCGTCATATAACATATGCTGCACGTGGTACCTATATGAGTTACCGAACTTTAATTGCCCTTTAATGGCTAATTACCAACTTCTGCTTTTCCAGGATACTGCTTATGATAATAATGATTTTGGTGCATACGGGGATACTTCACCACACGGCCTATTTGCAGAATCCATTGAACACTGAACAGGTAGGTGGGAAGCGCGTTGTTACTAGGAAGATGCAAACGACGTGCACTCTTTTGTATTTAGGCTCCTTCAATGTGATGGTTATACCGTTACCAGTCTGTTGCCAGAGCCTGGTTTGTAATTCAGGATGCACCACGGACAGATGAGGGCAGTATCGCGACCTGATGCCCAGTGGTTGGTGCCTCCATCTGCATTGCATCCTCCCGACTTCGTCAACGTATACGATTTTGGGCACTGTGCGTCCGCGCGTCGCATAGTAACGTTTGTGAATACAGCCGCTAGTGGGTATTCCCTGCCAGTTTGGCAGGGTGAGTCTCACATACCCCGTCACTCCCCGGGGGGCGGGGATCCATTACCGCATTAATTCTTCGTTACATAAAAAATAACGGGCAGTGGTTCACCCGCTTGGAAAAGGCGAAAAGACGATGGGTTACTCCCTTAAATTACATCCCACTTGCTTTACCTATCTACTCAGGCCCCTCTTCCCCACTGGGCACTATGGGCACGTGCCCAGGGCCCTGCGATCGAATGGGGCCCCTAGTTCCTGTCAGATTACCAAATGATAACCGATATTTAGGTCATAGTGTTAGCGTTTATTATACACATTAATACATTTTATACCTTTAAGTTGGTAATACATTGCATAGCTTATTATTTCTCTGATAAAATAGTCTCTCAATTGAAATCCGGCGTGCGAGTAGGAAATTAAATTAAATAGTCACTCAATTGATATCTGAGGTCCAAGCGTATAAAAGGCAGACAAGTTGTCAGTTATCGACATTCTGTTACGAGACGCCGGACCGAACGGACGTATAGAGTGCTTTATGTGGATTATGTGCATTATTATATTATGTGGATTACCTGTAACCAGTAAGTGTTAATAGATTTATATTTTTGGTAGGATTGGTAGGATGGTAGGATTGGTAGGAATTGATAGGAATATGAATTATGAGGGATTAGGTTAGGATAGGATATTAGGATTGTATACTAGTGAAGTAATATTTGTATGAAAAATAGTGAATCTAGTGAATATAAAGTGATTAAATCTTGAGTATTTTGGTTGTTATTTTCACAAACCCACTCCTTCTGAACTGATTGCCAACAGTTCAGAAGTGGGATCGTAAGAAAATTCTCTTAATTTTCTTTTCACGTCCACAATAACCGAGAATGGGCGAACTTTTTTTTTTCAGCAATAATGTACGGCTTTAAAGTGAATAGCTGTTCGGTTACCACTAGCAAATGGAAGTAAAATCAGTAGTGAATAATAGAATAACTAAGGCTTCCTTCAGATTGACGTTTAACCGCCGTCAAACCGCTACCCCTGTTCACACTACGAACGCGGCGGGGCGCGGCGTTCAAACTGCGGTTTGGCGGTTGATCCGCCCACTATCGGCGGCGGCGGCCGCGTTTTGACATCGGCGGGCTAGGGCTGCTCTATAGTCAAATTGTGAATATCGATGAAAGTAGAAGACAAATGCCCATCGCGAATCTTACATATGCAAAGTAAGCGTATCTGCACTACGTAGTGTCACTAGGAAAATAACTTAGTGCCGACGTAAGTTCTTTAGTGTAGGTACTCTCGTAATTAATGGTTCACAATTGGTGGGCAGCAATACTATCCATATTTTGGGTAAAATTTTCAACTACTAAATATTTTTAGCTAGAAGATATACTCTACCACAAGTCAATGTCGCAAAATTTTATATTCATTAATTCTAAAGGGTTTGCTCTTGTCGGGTGAGCAATGTCCACCACTCCCTGAACTCCGCCAGTACCTTCAAATCCCATTACATAAAACAGTACTCGAAGGTAATATAGAATAGGAAAGAAAGGATGAGAGAGGCCACGACGACCATTACACAACAGCTAAGGAGAAAGTTATTTAACTATTTCCTAAGTGATAATAATGGCCCGTTTGCACTATAAAAAAAATTACCTTTCTTTACTCTTTGTCGAAATATTTTTTCAAGAAACTATCCATTTCCATTTAAAATTATTTTACTTTTCAGCTTATTATATTTAGATATTATCGAAACTTTAATAGCACTATACCTCCATCACTAGCTAGTGACATTTCTTCTTCTGTTTTATAGAACGTAACTTTACACGGTTAAAATAAAATATGAAACAAATTTATTTGAATTTATAAATTATGGTGGAAAATATAAGTACACAATGAGGCCACACTAATTATTTAGAAATGGTTATTAAACTATGGATACATTTTTAGTTAGCATTTTTCTATACCAAAAATCAAACATTATTTTCTATGAAATACGAAATAATGGAAATCTGAACATGATTAATTCATGAATACTTATACGGTACTTATGTGGTATCCATATTCTAACTGTGTTTCTTATTACACATCTTTTATTGTGTTCTCATAAACTTATTTGTTAGCGAAAATCCCCAATTGAACCGGTATCGACCCTGTGAGATTTGTTTGTGTGCGTGTCGACGATAGCACCGACATGACTGATGTGTGCTTCTCTAATTGAAAGTACCAGGAGTGCATATCACATAGGAAGTTTAAATTATTCAATTTCTAAACAAGAAGCATTGTAATATTTGATAAGAATTTCTTTAAGTACCTATTGTGGGAACGAAAACTCCCATTAGATCTACCGTAAAAACAGTAGTAGAACAACATAATACAACATAATTTTAGTATGAAGTAAGTAAATACAATAATTCTTTATTTTCGCAACGCGCTTCAAAAATGGTTACGTTCTGTTAGTAGATACGTAATTGTTTTATTTTTAGTGTTGTTACAATTTAATCGTTACGCTAATGGATCATAATGATTAATCGATATGTAAATAGTACAAATTGTAATCAGCATTGGACACCAGAAAGTTAAACGATCACTAGGAATCGTTTATAATTTGCTGTTCGCTTTAGACAATTGTGACAACTGTATTAAATGTGAGTTTATGAAATTTATTTCTTAAATGAAGATGTTATTATAGATAAAAATACGATAATATTATAATATAATCAAAACTTAACTTTTGTAATAATATTTGAAGTTTGTAGTCATCAATAAACTTCGCATTTGCAATCAATTTAGTACTCATGGCTCTCAAATAAGTTAAATTGTACTTCTTCTTAAGGTGACCAGAAAGTAATATAAAACAGTAAACAGTCGTGTATCCTATTCCCAAAAACAGAGTAACTAAAGTCACACATAAATTATCTTTAAAGCGATTATCGATGTTTAGATTGTAAATCATTTGGTACTTGAATCGATTTATTCTCACTAAAGAATCAACAATTACCTATAGCCGACCATCGATCTACAACACTACCAGCTGCCGAACCGCAAAACCGCGACCGCTAGTGTGAACACCTCGGCCGTTTTGCGGTTGATCGGCGGTCGATTTGCGGTCGCCGCCGGGCGGATCAACCGCTAGTGTGAACGAAAATAAACGCTAGTATGAACAGGCGCTAAAGCGGTACATGTTTGAATATTTTTTTCTTTGACCACGCCCAGTTATTTTATTTTCGTAATAAAGTCATTTTCTTAGCACAAATGGAACTAAATACTCAATACTTCGTTGCTTGCTGTGTAATATCCTTAATTCCTTAAATAAATAAGAGATTAAACTATATTGTTTCACGTATTATGGGAGTCGGGGTAGATTCCTAATTGAAACGGACCTCAATATTATAGACTTGTTGAGTTGTGCTTGCATAGGTTTATTTTTCTATCGCTCAACGTGTATACGATGTACTCTCAACGCAATAACGAATACATGTCGTTGGAGTCTGGGATTAGGGCGTAGCTTTTAAATACCGTTGTTACAGATTTTAAGGTAATATGTCACATGAATGAATGCCTAACGAGCTAATCTAGAATTATAAAATAAGAATTGAATAGGAGACAACAAAAATTAGTGATAGGTACGTACGTGTACAAATATTCATTGAGGAATCATATAAGTAAAAGAGCTTGGACAAATTTAACGGTTATCAGTAGTATTCAAATATATTACGGGATTTGGTAAAGTAATAATAAATGATATATAGGGATAAATGATCATATATTTGCTAAATATGTATTCACTGGAAAGCTATTTTTAGGTATGGTCATGCAAGAAAAATAAAATGGTTTACTCGTGTTTCTTTAAGTGGATTCGCAATGTATATCATAACTTTTTATGACCGCGTTTCGACGTGTAGTCTGCTAGGCCTTCTTTAATGATCTAGTGATTTGGTGATCTAGGTAATCTTGCGCTTTGTGGTAGCCATTGGTAATTGTACATGACTTTGTGCGAGATTTAAATCGATATAATACTTAGATCAACAATATGTTGCGGTCAAACGTGTATTGGGACACCGCGGTTAGGATTTTTATTTCTTTGGATAATTCTTTAAGTGATTTACGGGATTGGGGTCTGTAATGTAGACCAGAGCACCCTTCTGTGATACAGGGTTAGTTTGTGAGGCTGATTCCCATAAGGGCAAACTGTGGGATATGATGCTGTGGAAGTGACTGGATTGAATTAGCCTCGAGGTATCGATGTCAGTTCCCTAGTTTTTTTAATTAGGTAACGTTATGACAACTGAGTCCGCCCGTTGTAACTTGAGAGTTCGCAGTTATCCCTGGAAGGGTCGTGCATTCAGCGGGTTCCGTGTGTTTACTGTTCCGTGTGTTTTCATGGTTATGTGAGTATTTATTTGACTCACATTCATATTTACATCGTCCCACGGAAGTGAAGTAGTGGTATAAACTGACCGAAGCCTCTGTTCACAGAAAAATAAAGATAAAATTGAATTAAAATGAGTCTGAAATTAAATTCTGAATATTGTGATAATCCAATATTTGTGTGTGTCCTGTCCTATATGGACGGATATGCATTGGAATTTACAAGAAAATAATTGTGGTAAACTAATGTAAGACTGTGAGAGAGTAGGTATTGTTCGCTTAGTCATATTTTTGCTCGTTTGTTGATGGGATAAGATTAAAACTTAATGCTGGTATAATGGAAATGGACCTAGGAATCGATGAAATAAAGGAATAATCTTACTTGTTTCATTGGATTTGGATATGACTGTCTATACACTTGTTAAATATTATTGCAAAATTCTGTGAAACAATAATTATACCACTGCTGAAATTTCCTTACAAATATTTTTGATAAATGAAGTTCATTGAGGGTTTGTAGAATCGCTATTACACAATAAATATGATTTGGAATGGCTAAGAAGACATTCTTTCACATTTGCTTTTGGAGGAGATTGGGCTTAGGGTTTTCGGCTAAGGATTTATCTTGCTCGTTGTTCAGGGTAGGTATGTTAGAAAAGTGGGTTTTGGATTGAGTGGCTGCTTCAGCATCGGAATTGGGACGATTGTCACTTTCTTTAGAGATCTTGTGGTAATGAACCGGGGTTCTATATCCTTTATTACTTTTAGATAAGTACTCGTTATTTGTCTTCGCCACTATACAAGCCTTTTTAAAAGGGGTTTCGTATACTTTTAAACATTATATTCTCACCCTTTGATCTGGCTTGGGTTGCACAAGGTTCGAATAATTTCCTTCTGTTAATAATGTGAATGCCTAGAATGGCCCAGACACAAAGATTTGTCTTTCGTCTGCCTTGGCCTATTTCTTAGTAAATACATACATGCAGTATTTGTAAACGGATTAATTAATTTTTAATGGTGTCAGCTAGAAAACATTGTCTGTGTGGGATACTTGAGGGATTTTATAATCAATTTTTTCTATATCTCAGTCCGATTTTCGAGGCTAGATCGATGTGTGAGGTTTGCGCCCGTGAAGGCGCCCAGGTGCTGCCATTTGGTCGCTCTGGTCCGGGTTTATAATGTCTATTGCTGCTGACTTACTGATAGGTTTGAGGTAACAGAAAAATTTATATTTTCGGGCCAGTGCGTGATATTCAAGTGGGTCCATCAAAAGGGTCAGGGGATATGGATAACATTGGAAATTGGTCGGAGTCTGAGAGAATAGTGGATTCGGATGAATTTTCATTATCGGAGGTCGGGGTCTATATATAGGCAATCATGGTCTACATCATCATTGTGCTGCTCAAGCTCTGAGCATAGCCTGGTGCACTCGACGAAGAGCGATGATATATCACATTATTACGATCTTTTGACTTTGAACCATTTTCAACTGATATCAGTAGTCCGTCTCTGTCTGCGGTGCTCCTAGGGAATGATCTAACCTAATGATTTTGTGATTAGAATAGATATTCATTACTGTATCCTATACGGGTGATTTGGTGGACACTGCTGATGTTGATGATGGTGAACTTGTTGTGCAGTTTAGGGGGTCTTGCATCTGTGAGCGGTCTCTTCCAGACAATCTTGGGGTAGAGGATAGTTAAAAGATGAGGATGAGGTGATCTATCAACTGAGTGAATTACAATTGATGATTGATGAATGTGAACAGCAAGCGACCTTCCCGACCTTACAGCCACGCTGTAACAGATGAACAGATAGCAGTATTCGGTCCGGACATGCTTTTTGTAGAGTCATAGTACACTTTTTTTTTTTGGTTCTATAATCAATGGGTTTCGCTGCGCACGCGATGAGAAGGGTTTTGACGATTTTTGTTCATATCTTGAATTGAAATGAAAATAGAAGCTTTAATTACATAGATTTAAATAGAGGTACTTATTAATCTCCAAGCAAAATATGGAAGGGTTATGCTAACGCCATATTCGGAGAGTGGATTCTGCCCGGGGGAACCGGCAGGAAACAAAATGTTACTCTTTTTCTATCGGCAATTTTTGTATTACAATGTTTTATTGTTATTATGCACTGCAAAGTTGCGTTTATATAAAGCAAAATTCAAACTTGGGTAACTTTAGTGAAATTCTATTATGAATCCCATATTAAAAAAATTATGACCTGTGTATGCCAAAGATAGTGTAGCTTCCTAAAGGCTTATAACTGATTAGGTTTTGACAAAAGATTTAACATTTTGTCTGAACGGTATTCTGTCGAATAGGTGAGTTGTGGTCTGTCGAAATAAAGGCTTGTCGAAATAGAATATTGTCGGAGTACCTAGTGTTTTGTCTGACTAATATGTGATGTGACTGTCGAATATGTGATTTGTCGAAACAGTGTTCTGTGGAATCATCGTACGTCCGAAGAGACTTCTAGTTGAAATAGTGTTTTCGAAATTCAGGATAAGATTCATGAAGGAGATATCAAATCGGACGGATGTGTTTTTAGGGTCTGTTAGGTGTGTGGGCAAATTTACTCTCTTGATAAATATGTAAATGCGATACGTAAAGAAATAAAATAACATACTCTTATAGTAGGGACAGGGTTCACAACTTAAGGGTTTTCTTCCCAGGGTATATAGGTGAAATGAGATTATTATTGGGCGTCTGAAATTTTTAGGAGTAAATACAGGAACTTTTTGACTCTTTCAAATGTTTTGTTTAAAATGGAATTTTATCCTAACAATACTAGTTTCTTGACCTAGTGTCTCAAAACAACATCTAGTGCATATTTTCCAACTATGTCAGATATGAATCTGCAAAAAAAAAAAATGTTTGAGAAAATTGTACAACGATTGTACACTGAGTAGTGATTCAACGATTCGATTTTGTACTATCTACGTCGTACTATGTCGACAAGAAATGTGTCGATGATGCCTTAAGGAAACAAAATTATTTTTTAGGCGAAAACTATATAATTAAGGCGATTTTAGGGATTTTTGAGAAAAGTTTAGGGATAATAAATATTTTTGGGAGTTGGTACACTAAGTAGTGATTCCATACATTAGAACTTGGACACCGTTAGTTGATTTTGACACTACAACGACTAGGCAAAACTAAGTAGGTACTTGATGAGGACAAAGAGATGAGGAAGACTTGGAGGAAACTTATAAGAACTGGAATTCTTCTCATACATGCCTTAAAATTTAAATATAATTCTAATTTATGATCTTCGTCGGGAAGGCCTTGAATATTTTCATGAACGGACGTGTTTTATTGGTTAGATTTTCCCTTTGGTGACATAATGTCTACATTGCCGGAGTTGTCCTGTATTTTTTGTGAAGGAATTAAAAAAAAAACCGGCCAAGTGCGAGTCGGACTCGCGCACCGAGGGTCCCGTACAAACCTGCAAGGTTTACAAAGTTCGTTCATTACGACAATCGAGTCATTTTTTCACGGGTTAAAGGCAATTAGATCTAAGTATTTGATATGAATTTCAACTTGATAGCTCTACGCGTTCATGAGGAAAAAAGGAAAAAGTTTATATTTATTAAAAAAATATATATTTTGTAATGTAACTAAAAATTTAAGGTTTTCGGAATTTTTCCTTCATGTGTGCTATAAAACGTTGCTTCATGCCAAATTTCAAGATTCTAGGCCGACTGGAAGTACCCTTTAGGTTTTGATTCCCTTGCAAGTGTCAAAAATTTGCGGCATAAACGGCTGTATCTTTTGATTGCGTTGGCTTAGAAGTTTGATTTTTTTCACAGCTTCAAGGGACAGTAGACCTGAGTAATTGATATAAATTTCAGCTTCATACCTCCACGCGTTCCTGAGAAAAAGGGTCTTGACAGATGGACGGACGGACGGACGGACGGACAGACGGACAACAAAGTGATCCTATAAGGGTTCCGTTTTTTCCTTTTGAGGTACGGAACCCTAAAAATGGAATACTTTTGCATTCTCAATGTGATTTTTTCTGCTTGGTAAGAGCGGGTTAAGTGGCCAGATTCTTAGCTGAACACATACAATGTGATAGCGATATTACTACTTATTTGTCCTATTGAATTCGGATGAATAGAATATTATGTCTTTTGTCAAATAGATTCTCGATACATTAAGTGTCAGTGAGTTGCAGTCATTCTTATGAAACTACCTAAGTATTATTTCAATTTTTGAACACCAACAATGTATGAAATGTTTAGCTGAAATAATTGATTTTGTAGGACGCGATGTTTTTGATGAATCTTATTCAACACCTGATCTGTCTTTCCTTTACATACTTAAGTTGAAATGCCTATTAGACCAGATGACTGTATACGAAGTGGAGGAAGTTTGAATTACTTTTTACAGCTTTCATGTGTTATAAAAGGTAGCTACGGTAAGGGTAAAATTGGAACCATAAAAACAAACATTCATTATGAGTAGACATTTAAACGAGTTGTCTGATAGAGGCTGATGATGATGATGATTCAAAATACTTATTAGATCAGATGACTGTGTACGAAGTGGCGAAAGTTTGAATTACATATTCCATGTGTTATAGGTAACCACGGTACAGGTAAAATTGAAACTATAAAAACAAACATTCATTATAAGTAGATTATTCAAAGGAGTGGACTGATACAGGCTGATGATGATGAACCTGATGATGATGCTGATGATGCTGATGATGATGCTGATGATGATGCTGATGATGATGATGATTCAAACGAGTACGGTGCTAAATATAGTATCTATATACGTACATGTAGTCCATGTTTGCAACAATGAATGTGTATTTTACGATAACAATACTAAGCTTTTAAAAGTTTTTCAGATACCCGCTACTACGGAAGAAGATGGATATGGATGGACAGTCGAGGGCAAGGAGTGAGGAAGGAATGGAGCCCTGGCAGGGCAGGAGTGGAGTTCAGGTAAAGCAGGACTGGAGCCCAGGTTAGAGGGCATAACTAGAGCCCAGGTTAGAGGGCATAACTAGAGCCCAGGTTAGAGGGCATAACTAGAGCCCAGGTTAGAGGGCATAACTAGAGCCCTGGTTAGAGGGCATAACTAGAGCCCTGGTTAGAGGGCATAACTAGAGCCCAGGTTAGAGGGCCAAACTAGACTTTACTTGACTGGACTGGAGCGGACTGGACCGGACCGGACAGATGGGACAAGAGGACATCTCAAGAAACTGCTAAGAAGACACCAAGCTGAAACTAAGGCGAAGACTATGGCGAAGAAGACGCCAAGCTGAAACTTCTAGTAGCAAGCGTGAGGACCCGCTTCGAACAGGATGGCCGAGCTGTTAGCGTTTATTATACACATTAATACATTTTATACCTTTAAGTTGGTAATACATTGCATAGCTTATTATTTCTCTGATAAAATAGTCTCTCAATTGAAATCCGGCGTGCGAGTAGGAAATTAAATTAAATAGTCACTCAATTGATATCTGAGGTCCAAGCGTATAAAAGGCAGACAAGTTGTCAGTTATCGACATTCTGTTACGAGACGCCGGACCGAACGGACGTATAGAGTGCTTTATGTGGATTATGTGCATTATTATATTATGTGGATTACCTGTAACCAGTAAGTGTTAATAGATTTATATTTTTGGTAGGATTGGTAGGATGGTAGGATTGGTAGGAATTGATAGGAATATGAATTATGAGGGATTAGGTTAGGATAGGATATTAGGATTGTATACTAGTGAAGTAATATTTGTATGAAAAATAGTGAATCTAGTGAATATAAAGTGATTAAATCTTGAGTATTTTGGTTGTTATTTTCACAAACCCACTCCTTCTGAACTGATTGCCAACAATAGGGGCCCCTTGATGTGCCCCCTGGCCTAATGTGCCCAAGGCCTCAAATAGTTTAAAGACGGCCCTGTATCTACTTGTGGTTGTTTTAAATACATAATTATTTATTTTGAACACAGATGACGAGACATCCCTTGACCATGATAGCACAAAACGGAAGCTCTAGTATACAGCTGTATGTGATACTGTCTACTTATATGGGAACATGCTACTTGTTGAAATCGGCCAAGAATGGACCTATCGGTTTCAAAACTTTATGGAAGCACATTTTGAGGAGATGGATAAGGTAATAGACCTAGATAGAACTTTTTAACTTTTAAATGTCTCAGACGCAAACTCTATCGCACAAAAAGTGTGCCGTCTGCGCTGCACCTTAATTGCTATGCTTTTACAGGTTAACTCCAGTCCATCTATTTGTGGTGGGTTTTGCGGCGACCACGTGGCGCTGGCTGGGTGACGGACCTCTGTGGTCGGCCGTGGTCGGCGAGGAGACAGACATTTGCCGCAGAAAGTTCTGGATGAATGTCTTATATGTCAGCAATTTGGTTGAGCCTAATGCCTCGTGCATTTTACCCACTTGGTAAGCAACCACATAATTAAGGAACAACCATAGAAGAAGAAGATTTATTTAGAAGGTTATTAACTTTGCAGCGTACTACCTACACTTTTGTTTCGGCTTAGCCCAATAGTTGACTGGTAGAGAATGCCTAAGCGGCATTAAGTCCGCCTTTTGTACACTGTTTTAATTGTGCAATAAAGATTAAATAAATACCTAAATAAGGTTAGTTCCAAATCTAATCTTCTAAATCTTCTATCTAAATCTAAATGGTATCTTAACTAATATTATAAAGCTGAAGAGTTTGTTTGTTTGTTTGAACGCGCTAATCTCAGGAACTACTGGTCCGAATTGAAAAATTCTTTTTGTGTTGAATAGACCATTTATCGAGGAAGGCTATAGGCTATATAACATCACGCTGCAACTATTAGGAGCGAAGAAATAATGGAAAATGTAAAAAAAACGGGGGAAAAATAACTATTCCACGCGGACGAAGTCGCGAGCACAGCTAGTATAATATAAGCGAAAGCTGACTGACTGACTGACATATCATATCAATCATCGCAGAGCTTAAAATATAAGGGCGAGACACATACAATTTTGCACAATTTGCAGGATGTTTTCAAATTCACAGTTTTAATAAATAAATAAATATAAATAAATATCAGACACATACCTACATTGCTCCGATCCCAAAGTAAGTAGCTTAAGCACTTGTGTTATGGGTATCAGTACAACGAAGGTACCACAAATAAACACTTAAATACAAATATAAACACCCAGACACGGAACAAACACAAGTGTTCATCACACGAATGTTTGTTTCGGGCGGGAATCGAACCCACGACCCTTGGTTCAGAAGGCAGGGGTCACTACCAATTGAGCCACCGAGCCAGTTAATGGTGAGAAGGTGGCGCAAATTTGTATAAACCTACGTCATCTTTGAAGTTTTTTTTTATGCAGCAGGCGGCTGACGAGCAAATGTGATGGCCTGATGGTAAGCAGTTGACAGCGCCCATAGATACCAACTCAAATCGAGTTCTGGGGTCGCTGCCGGCCTTTTAAATAGGAGTACGCTCGTTTCTTGAAGGCTCCCAAGTCGTAGCTGTTTGGAAAGGCTGTCGCACTGACTGAAGACTGAAGATACTCTGACCTTGTCGTGGAAAAAAATCAAGCCTAATATGAATTCCCCTTTTCCAGGTTCCTATGCACAGACCTTCAATTGTACATAGCAGGGGCCATTTTCACAGCGCTGCTGAACAGGTTCCGTTACGCCATATCGGCTCTGACGCTGCTGTTCGTGCTCTCGTGTCTCATGAACTCGGTGCTGGCGTATGTGTACGACTGGACAGCGATGCTGAATGTCGTGCAGTCCCCAGAGTAAGTGTACCTAATCTTAGGCGCAGCGCAGACGGCACACATTTTGTGCGAACGAGTCTGCGGCGCACAACAAGTCTGCGAGGCGCGCAAAAAGGGGCGGCGCAGAAGACAGACTATCCGTGACGCACTTTTTAGTCTGTGATGCAATTATATGCAGTAACGCACACGACGCGCAAAAATCTGTCGCGGATATTTCACAGACTCAGCGCACATCTTCGATCATTCTGTCGGCAGAGCTGTAGGGACCTAGATGCTCTTTTTAAAATGTCTCAGACGCTCTATCGCACAAAAAGTCTGTCGTCTGCGCAGCCCCAAAGTCTGTCGCGGATTTTTCACACCGCGCCGGACTTTTTGCGTTACTTCATATAATTTCATAGGTTCTATTTTCACAGACTATAAAAAGTGCGTCACGGATAGTCTGCAATCTGCGCTGCACCTTATACTTACTCAGTTTTACTTAAAATCTAATAAGGCAAGACGCACATAAAGGCACACAACTTAAAGCCTTTTGCCCAAAGTGGCGAAAAACTGGAGTGGCCTATGTACAGCAGTGGACTGCTATAGAGTGGTAATGAGGGCGCCATTATATGAAAGCGACGTAGCCCCTGAATTTATTTACAAACTCATTATTGTTATCACCAGCAACTGCTTAGGGGTTCCCAATAAGCTTGGTACAGGTACAAAACAAACTAATTAATACATTTTTAAGAGAGGTAGGGCATAGCGAATCTTCGCTCGAATTGAGCTGCCCGTCCGGGGAAGGACCTCCACCCTATAGAATACCGCAGCCAAATGACTTCCGGGTCGTGTTTCTGCTGGTGAGTAGGGTCTCCGGAGCTCGTGGGGGGTTAGGGTTGGGCCGGCATGGCAGTGGCAACTGACAGGCTAACAAGTTACTTGCCAGTTGTCACAGCGACTTGGGCTTCTCTTTCGCTTTCCATCAGGCGTAGGGAAGCCATTACGTCGAGCTACTATAAAAAAAATATTACGTGGACGTTTGTTTTTTAGACAAATTCGGCGCGTGTTTCGTGACTCTCCGTCTCATTACAACTTCTACATATCCCCCTGGGCTGGGCTGCCTACCTGCTTCCTGGGTCTAATCGCTGCATATTATGCGAACAATCGGAGTCCTAGTCAGGATAAAGGAGTTGTTAGTAATAGTAATCCACAATCTAGCAAAGTAAGTAATCATAGTAGTAAGATTACTTGATTGTTTGTTTCAATGGCCTAATTTTTATATATTATACTTACTATTTCGCTCCAAGCCACTCTGACCTGCCCGTGGTGCAGCCAGTTGAATAGCAATCGAGGCTCTGACAAACGACTGGTGACGGCATGACCATCACCTATAGAATACCGCAGCCAAATGACCTCCGGGTCGTGTTTCTGCTGGTGAGTAGGGTCTCCGGAGCTCGTGGGGGTTAGGGTTGGGCCGGCATGGCAGTGGCTGTAGTGTGTGTACGACATAAGTGTGCACACACGCATCTCTCCCCATATATAAAGATTTGTAATGCCTAATAAACAAACATTATTATTGATCGCAGTCAGTCGTTTAATTGACAGATTATTAAATACAATATTTAACTGACAGGCTAACCAGTTACTTGCCAGTTGTCACAGCGACTTGAGCTTCTCTTTCGCTTTCCATCAGGCGTAGGGAAGCCATTATGTCGAGCTATTATAAAGAAAAAAAAAACGATTGAAGGCATAGCTAATCACCACTGCCCGATGACGGGCAGCAGCGTCACCGGAGCGAGGAGCTACGCCTGCCCAGTGTGGCATTTGAGGGCAAATCTTCCAGATGTTTAACAACAACATTGAACAATTGTAGAGCCCTATGTCCAGTGGACTGTGGTAGACTTATGATGATGATTACAGTTCCAGGTTCTGAAACTCATAGGGACCATGTTTTGTCTTCTGACCGTCTTCTTATGGCTTCTGGTCGGCATCTGGGTGAAGCTGATCAGCAACCGTCTGTTCCAAGCTGTATATGTTGCTGTGGAGAGAGCGATATTCTTGGCAGCCATTACAGTCACTTTCTGGGCGGTGCATCAAATTAAATGTGAGTGTGTATAGCTATATGGGATGGGATGTAAAGGTGCGACCTAGGGAACTGACCCAGAAACAAGTAGGTATTTGCACCTCAACTGGTCGTATTACATCCTGATGAACCACTAACGAAGCTCTGGTCACTGATTGATCACACACGCAACGCCCGCAACAAGTTTTGAATGGTGCCACATAGATGAGAATCGCAATGTTATTTATTTTCTGAATACCTCTATTACCATTCAATAGGTGGGCGGGGGGTAAGCCTGCTCCATCGTAGACTTCCATATCACTTAACATCAGGTGAATTGTGGTCAAGCGCAAACCCATAATGAAAAAAAAATCATGGGCTGAGCAAAAACCAATGGGTAGTGTGCCATAAAGTTGTGTAAGAACAGACTTGTCCCTACGAAAAGTGGAAGCACTTTCTCCAAGCTAGGTGATCCTGCTCGGGGACTACGGACCTGCGGACCGACATACCATTTGGTTTTGGTGTTCAATGCTAAGTCTTTATGAATACTTCGTTGTAGGAATCTATGTTGTAGCGAAACGAAGATAGATGTCACTACATTCGTTACAGTTGGTTTGCTAAATACATGTATGAATGTTCTCTATAGTGAGACGATAACTTAGAATGATGATTAAAAGGCGTACTTATTTTTCTAGTGATAAAGTCGATATTCTCGTGGCACGGCTGGGTGACCCTGAGCCGGCTGTCTCTGCCGGTGATGCTGATCCACTGGGCGATGATCATGACAGTGGTGGCCCGGAGGACGCACCTGGTCGACGTCACTTTGTTCAGTTTGGTCAGTATATTATTCTTCTAGAGTTCATTAACCTGGTGGCTACAACCAACCAGGTTAACCAAAAGGTTCAGAGCCAATTTATCCATTCAAAATGTTGTCATACTCGTATTGGAATCAGCTTTCGGCTGCAATTTTCCGGAATGGATACGACCTAGGGACCTTTAAGAAGCGAACCTACAGATTTCTCAAGGACCGGCAACGCACCCGTGACTCCCTTGGTGTCTATGGGCTGAAGTGATCACTTACCATCAGGTGACCTTCAAGCCCGTTTGCCCACTCTGTCATAAAAAAAATTGTCCCCACCGTGGGATTTGCACCCACCCCGACCAGTTTTTTTGTAAAGGCGAATGTACAGCACATTCACGCCGCCTCTGGGAGAGACGTCTAGCCCCAGAGCCGAAGCTTGTACTATGGGCACTTACTAGACAACTGATAAACTTACTTAGACTTTACTTTTTTTTTGTAAATAAATACATAATTATTATAGTAGATACATAGTACCCAGACCAATACAAACAGACATGTTCATGAACACAAATGTTTGTACGGTGCGAGAATCAAACCCAAGATCCTTGGATCAGGTCACTCCCAATTGAGCCATCGAGCCAGTTTCAGTTTCTTATTCATTTGTGCATTTATTTTTCAGGTCATGGACGGGATATCCATTGGTGTCTCCTCGTACCTTCTGGCAGTGCCCGTCTGTCTGTTCATAGAAATGCCATTCCAAAAATTTCTGGACACGATTATCTCATAGTTTTGGATTCTCCGATTGGAATGTATTTGAATAAATCATTATTTATTGGTATAGGCATTTTAATTAAATTCCTATCATTGTATTAATAGGTTATGCCTGTCAACCTAACTTTTGGACCTCACGACCGCTTACCATCAGGTAGAGTGAGGTCATACTGAAAGCTCTTCTTATAAAAAAAAATAAAAAAAAGTATTGGTTAGTGTGCCAGGATCGTCGCAAATGGAAGGACATGATCTCTTCCTACCCCTCTGGGAGAAAGGCGTGACGTGTATGTATGTATGTATGTATTGGTCAGCCTACATCTTACGTTACCGGATCTAAGTGTTTCCTGGGTGCTCCACGGGGAGGCTTCTTTCTTGAACTTCTCTACGTGATGTCCAAGATTTTATGTAATCTGGATTCCCAATGACATGAGAAGAAGATTTAAAACTCCTGTAGAAACAATAGGTTTAAATTTTCTATAGGAGAACAGCATAATGATTTATTGTATTTAGTTCAACAACTTAAATACACTGTACCTATTGAGTTATTATTTTATGACAGAGGAGGTAAACGGGTCTGAAGGGCATCTGATGGTAATTTTTTTTTTCTAAATGACTACGATGATGGCCAGGCCGGCCTTGTCATCATCACCGGACTGTTGGGGGAGCGGAAGGCTCTAACTGATGGTAAGTGATCACTTGAGCCCATAGACACAGCCACTCCAAGGTTCGCTCGGTTCTTGAAGATCCCTACAACATCAGCCTATTGCAGTCCACTGCTGTGCCTTAGACCTGTTGCCGCAAAAAATATAATTAAGTAGTCCGTCTCTAAATTGTTCAAAAATAAAAGAAACGTATTTTTTCATTTGTAAATTAGATCAAAAATAACAAAGATATAGCCCGTTAAAATTACGCGTGACGTCAAGTCATAATATCCATTTGGAAAAGTCGCTGGAAGCTGTTTCAACTACACGAGCTAAGTTCGCATACCATTTACGGCAATGGACTTTAAACTTTTGCAGACAAACTGGCGCAGGCGCATGTGATATTGTTTTACGTCATTGTGTTTTTGAAATAGGTTGGTTCGTGTAGTGACATGCCCCTACAGACGTCTGATGATGTCAGCTAACATTATGGATTTTGTACTATGGAACCTTATGGAACCTTTGGCCAGTACCTATTGTTTTTACAGAAAGAGCGTCTACGCAAGTGTTTCCTGGCGGTTAAGACAATTGGCTCCTGTGTGAGGGGCGGCGATCAAAGCTTACCATACAATGTTTCTTACGTAATTCTTCAATGCGTAACTTGAAATTCATATATTGACTGGCCCGGTGGCTCAATTGGTGGTGAACCTGCATTTCGAACCAAGGGGGGTGGGTTCGATCCCCACCCGGGACAAACATTCGTGTGATTACATCAGGAAGTCTGCAGGATTGTTAGTCTGCAGGTTGACCTTAGTGGTATAAAAAGAGATGAACATGTTTGTCAGGGTCTGGGTAACTTAGGTAGGTACATGACATTTAAGATACCTACGTGGTGCATAAGCCGTCATAAAAATAACCTATTTAAATCATGAAAGTATTTTAGAGGAAGGAGTGTGTGTCTGATATATGTACATATACGTACATTTAAACAAAAGGTAAACAACGATAGTGCCTGTCAAATAGGACACTGAAAATGTTTCTGTTTGTAAATGGATTAGTTATATTTAAATTTATTTAGATTTCGGCGTGTCTTCTTAGAGTAAATGACGAAGTGAATGACATTTAGCTATGACGCAAGAAACCGATTTTATAATTTCCTCAAAACAGACAAAAACCAGACTACTTCACGTACATTGATTCGTTTCAAAAGTACTTGTGTATGGGTTTCAAAAAAGAAGCGGTACAACAAATACCAGCTAGGTATTTAAAAAGAAAATTATAAATATCCAGACATGGAGCTGGTGGGGATGCAACCCATAACCATGATCAGGTCACCAGATTATCTAGTCTAGAAATGAAATACGAGTATGTAGTCGACTTACCTATACTTTGACATATTACGAGTATATACGTATTGCTGTATGAGGTTTCCTTGGTAACTAGATAAGTGAACCCATCATCTTTTCGCTCCAAGCCACCCTCACCTGCCCGTGGTGCACCGTGCCGAATAACAGACGAGGCTCTGGCAACCGACTGGTGACGTTATAACCACCACGATTGAAGGCGTAGCTAAAAACCATAGGCCGATAACGGGCAGCAGCGTCACCGAAGCGAGGAGCTTCGCCCTGCGGTCGCCAACCCGCCTGCCCAGCGTGGCGATTATGGGTACAGCCTCCAGGTGTTTGCCCAAAGTGGTAAACAACTGGAGAGGCCTATGTCCAGCTGTGCACTGTGATATGATGAAGTTACAATCAAGTATAAAGTAAGTTGTCCAGGTGATATGATTCGCTCGAATCGCCATCCGGTGCTTGCCCAGACAGATTTTTTTTTACAAATGCTTGCTTGCACAGAATAGTGGCTTCCCATCGCCTGGTGGAGACCGAAAAAAAGCCCGAGTCCCTCCGGCAATGGACAAGGAACTAGAACAATCACCTGTCAGTTGCCCCCGTCAATGATGCCGACATGCAGCCTGTAGTTCTGGCTAGAGACCGAGTCTCCGAGTAACCCCGAAACTCGACCGAAGGTACTTCACGGGTGTTTCGCCGAGCAAAGGGCAGTCGCCAGCCAGTAAGGTAATGCTAATAAAAAATAGGCTAAATTTCAGAGATGGTCTAAGATTTGGCTTGGGGGGCCGGATAAAGATATATTGCCGGTGAACACACTAAAAAAATTTGAACGACATACAGTCACTTGCTGAAATGCATGTACGATACATGACTGACGAAAAACTACATGGCCTTTAAAAGAGGTCACATTGAACAACAGACGCACATAACTAGACCAGAAAAATATTGAATACAGGGTGATTTTTTGTTAAAGGGATTTAACATTTACGTTTTGAATGTTGGATTTGAACACATTTAGAGAGTGATGTAAGGGCCCATCAACTTTTCGTTCAAAGCCACCCTCACCTGCTCGTGGTGCATCCTGCCGTATAACAAACTAGGCTCTGGGAACTGACTGGTATAACTACTATATACTTATAATAAATCTGTAGAGGTCAATTCTGTACATTAAATATTTTTTCAAAATAACTATCAGGGGATGATTAGTGATCGATACTGATGCCAAAAATGCAGCAGCAGTCATTGGGGGAGGCGTTGCAAGCTGGGGCGTGACGGCGTGGTGGGTGCAGCCACACCGTTGCACGAGGTCCGCCCGAGGCGCACTCTAACGCTCCCCGGAAGTAGGGGGTACGGGTATTTGAACTCTCCGGACCAGAAGTGCCGGCCGCTTGTCATCAGGGCAGGCAGGGACGTGGCCGTATGCTTCGGCGCTACCCGTGTCCCTGCTACTTGCTGCCCGCTGGCGACATAGGGGGGTTTAGTGGGTATGCCCATTTTGGGAGGTGTGAGTCCCACACATCATTCCGACTCCCCCGGAGGCGGCATGAGGCCTTGCAAGCTGATGATGATGACGATCATGAGTACGTCCCATCGCTTGATGATAAAGAGTAATCAAAAGTAATGTGCCTACCTACCTACTGAACTGAACCAAGTCTGATGGAAGTGAAGTCCGTGTTACGATAAAAATAATTAGACGTTTGAATTTTTTTGTACCCTGTATATGTCTAATATAGATTTATTTAGTCACAAAACATGACAACCAGTAGTTTCACACACGGTTAGCTGTTCGGTAAGCGAGGATGAGCGCATACAAAATCCTACTACTTTTCCTTCTGGTGATCAGTGGAGCTTGGGGTTATTATGTGGGTAAGGATATAATACCAATATTATTACTATCATTACGACTAATGTACCTGAAAACCTGTACCTCTAAGGATTTTGTTTATTTTGACCGTCTTGTACTTTGCCATCGTGGTTTTTTGGGTTCCGTACACAAAGAGTAAGAATGGAACCCTATTACTAAGACTTTGGCATATAACAAAAGTATTTTTATGCCGATTTTTGCTTATTCTATTACAATTGTTTGCAGTAAGCATCTCTGTTCCTTAACCATCTCTAAGTAATACCTCCTTATTCGTTTTCCATTCTAAACAGCTTATTCCCTTCAATTACCTCCTTGAAACACGTGCCCACATTTTTATTTTGTTCATATTTTAGAATCGGAACTGTCGCAGCTTCCCAAACTATTTCATTTGGACGACTATGAGAGCTGCTTGGATGATCACAACGGCATTTACTGCATGGCACAGTTTCAAGTCTACAGCGACGTAGAGAACCACACTGTTTTCCAATTGATACAGGTACGTGAGATTTGTTGGATGCTTGGATGATAAGAATATAAAAGATCTAAAGTCTGTCAGCCGCAGAATGAGAGTCGTTTACCGCAACCAATGGGGTAAACGTATTCTAAGGGTGGATGCCTTTTTTTTTCTAGAGGGGAATGCATTAAGCACCTTCATGCCGCCTCCGGGGGGAGACGGCATGGTGTGTGACACACACCCACTAAACCCTCCTGTGTCGCCAGTGCACAGCAAGTAGCAGGGACACGGGTAGCGCCTAAGCATACGGCCACATCCCTGCCTAGCCTGGCCAGCCACAGATGTCAAGCGGCCGGCACTTCTGGTCCGGGGAGCAATAGGGTGCTCCCCGGGCGGACCTCGTGCAACGGTGTGGCTGCACCCACCACACCGTTACGCCCCTATGAGTGGATCGCGCCCCCGCACTCACCACTCGGGGGCAACCAGTGGACCTACCGCATCTCGGCAAACGTAGTGTAGGACGCCCTCAAGACAGGAGCGACGATTTGCGCAAGATGGTTGGCAAGTGCTGGATGCGATAAGCTCAGGATCGTAGGACCTACAGGGCGCAGACCCTAAGGGAGCGCAGAGATGACCAGACCACATTTTTCAGGGGCGCAGTTTTGAAAGCTCGCACCGGGCGCACAATAGACTAGTTAGGTACGGCACTGCGAACAATGGGAGAAGCCTATGTTCTAGCAGTAGACTCGAGAGGCTAATGATGAAAGAAGGCTGGAAGAATGAAGGAACTGGTTGAAATTAGCCTGTGCCAAGCTGACAAAGATTGACCAATGATATTATTCTACTGAAGTGGGGAGCTGACATGTGTGATTTCAATGATTTGAGCAATATCATTATCCAATTTTCGTTAGCCTCAGCTTAGCTTCGCGCAACCCCCTTGCGTCGCAACGCACCCTTGGGAAGGATTTGTGTGCAGAGGAGGTTATTTTGTCATCATCATCCTGGAAACGTCCACTGCTGTACAAAGGCATCCCCCAGTGACAATGTTCATTTTGGGTAATTTGCCTTAGTCATCACGCTTGGCAGGCGGGTTGTTAAGTAGACGCTGCTGCCCGTTTCCTGACACTCGTCTTCTACGCCCACAGGGAATATATAAATAAATAAATAACCCAAGACATGCCACGCATGTCACACGCATGCACATGATATGGGTTATTACATCATCAATCAATCATCAGCCTATCGCAGTATACTGCTGAATATAGGCCCTATCCAGTTGTTCGCCACTTTAGTCAAACATGTGGAGCCTTTACCCATAACCGCCACGCTGGGCAGGCGGGTTAGCGATAGCAAGGCCTCGCTCCGGCGACCCTGCAACCCGTCAACGACCTGTGGCATTTATTTAGCTACACCTTGAATCGTAATGGTTGTACCGCCACCAGTCGGTTGCCAGAGCCTCGTTTGATATTCAGCAGGATTCACCACGAGCAGGTGAGCGGTGGCTTGGAGCGAAAAGATAATAAATACCCTTACTTCTCTTTTTTTTTATAATACCTACGTCTTAATTACAGAAATATAAGGATGATCCGTACCTGTACAACCGCACGTACCTGCACCGCGGGTACTGCTTAACTACGCGCTGCCCGGGCGCAGACGCCAACCTGACCGCGCGCTTCGAGCGCTGCGTCGACAAGTGGGCGCGCCACCGGCACGGGCTGCGCGCGCGCATGCTCAGATTGGATTACTGCAAGGTAGCCACCAGACCCATACCTCTATAGTAGGGATGTTAAGGATATAATATTATGGATACGTATTGGATAATGGATATAGGAATGATTGTTAAACTGGACACGGTTACGGATACAGATGTTTTTTTAACATTATTATTAGTAGTTGGAGATGAAACAGCCGCACACATCATCATCATCAGCCTATTGCAGTCCACTGCTGGACATAGGCCTCTCCAGTTGTTCGCCACTTAGGACCAACATCTGGAGGATATACCCATAATCGCCACGCGGGGCAGGCGGGTTGGCGATCGCAGGGTGTACCTTTTCACTCCAGTGACGCTGCTGCCCGTCATCGGTCTATGGTATTTGGCTACGCCTTCAATTGTGATGGTTATACCGCCACCAGTCGGTTGCCAGCGCCTCGTTTGTTATTCGACAGGATGCACCACGAGCAGGTAAGGTAGGCTTGGAGCGAAATGATGATAGGCCGCTCCCTTACATCCCAAATTATAAAAATGGTGTAATGTTAATTTTGCTTAAATATTTTTGGGCACCTTCGCTATTGAGATATTTTTAAAAAATTGTTAGTTTACCTATTTTTGACAACTTCTTGAAAAGAATTTGTTGCATAGGGTTAGGGTATATTAAGAGAGGTAGGGCATAGCGAATCTTCGCTCGAACAGAGCCGCCCGTCCGGGGAAGGACCTCCACCCTATAGAATACCGCAGTCAAATGACCTCTGGGTCGTGTTTCTGCCGGTGAGTAGGGTTTCCGGAGCTCGTGGGGGGTTAGGGTTGGGCCGGCATGGCGGTGGCAACTGACAGGTAACTGACCAGTTACTTGCCCGTTGTCACAGCGACTTGGGCTTCTCTTTCGCTTTCCATCAGGTGTAGGGAAGCCATTATGTCGAGTCACTATAAAAAAAAAAAAGTGAGTACAAAAGCTACTCAACAGAGCTGTTTGAACAGCTTTTGTGCTCACACACTTATATCTGATGCTGACGGTACCTATAACTTTGATCTCTTTCTTGTTCAGGAGAATGGCAAGCGTCTCAAGTCCACCGACACACAGGACCTACCTCATCGCGTTTTCCTGTACGTGGTGCTGGCCCTGTTATTCCTGAACGTAATTGGAACACTCTACGACCTGAATATTGAGAAGACAGAACAATGTATGTATCATAGTGTAGCGATTCACATACATAATTATCATAACATAGTGAGAACATTATTATTATTTACTTACTGTGCTAGCAGTATTTTTTGAAACCCGATATACACGCGTGCGACGCCGCTGGCACAGCTAGTTTTGAAAATATATTTCATGTACAGAATGGACTTTTCTACAGATTTATTATAAGTATAGAAGAAGGTGTATAGATTTTCACGTAGCTCACCTGATCAGTAAGCTGAAGTGCAGTGGGCTGGCCATATCAGCCGCAGAACCGATAACCGTTGGAGTAAACGAGGTCTAGAGTCGATACCGGTTCTCGGCAAATGTAGTGTAGGACGTCCTCAGGCCAGGTGAAACGACGATTTGCGCAAGATTTGGGTGGTAGATCCTGGAAGCATGAAAAGAGGCGAATAGTGGACTGCGAAAGTGGATGATGATGATGATGCAGATTTTATTCATTAATACACACCACAAATTACAACCAAAAGTACAAGTACATAATGCAGTCATAGTTTCTAGGGCCCCATGGGACCACCAAAAAACGGACGGAGGAACCGGGGTTCTTAGTGCGTATTCCCGGCCCCACCACATTCTTAAGGCTGAGGAGTCGTCTAAGTGGTGGAGCTACTCCCCCTAAGTAGTGGGAATGCACAACACTTATTTTCTCCGAGAAAAAAAAAACAAAAAGAAAGAACAAGTAGGTATACTGACTACCGTCAAATTAATTTCATAATTCTTTTGTATAGTGAGTTTAGCTGGTTAAGGAAGTGGTCCTTTCGAGAGAACTGGAACATCCTCACCAGGCCTCCTAAACCTGGCGCTGATAACCGCATGGACGCTTTGGACGGCTGGAAGTAAGTGAGATCGATTCTTCCTCTATTGAACCTAATAGGGATGTTTCCAAGGTCAAAATAATTACATTATAAGTATTTAGTCCGTATTTTAGATTATAAAAATATACTGGACAAAAAATAACAAAGACACAAGGCATCAAAATTTAGGAGTGGGAGTCTCGGACGTCACTCCTTACGAAAAAATACCACACGCCGTCACGTCACGCGTAATTTTAACGGGCTATATCTTTGTAATTTTTGGTCTCATTTACAAATGAAAGACGTTTTATAACGTACTAGCTGTGCTCGCGACTTCGTCCGCGTGGAATAGTTATTTCTTCCCCGTTTTTTTTACATTTTCCATTATTTCTTCGCTCTTAATAGTTGCAGCGTGATGTTATATAGCCTAAAGCCTTCCTCGATAAATGGTCTATTAAACACAAAAATAATTTTTCAATTCGTACCAGTAGTTCCTGAGATTAGCGCGTTCAAACAAACAAACTCTTCAGCTTTATAATATTAGTTAAGATTAAGATATAAAAGTTTTCTTTTTCTTGGATTGCAGGAGCAAAATAACTGTAGGTCCGGTTACTGCCACGCAGGCATTTTAATTGCTGCTGCGTACCAACATAAGCCGAGGTTTATGGAAAAGGTTGGTGAAATACGAGTGATGCTGTAATAACAGTATTTCATCATCATCATCATCACCAGCCTTTTGCAGTCCACTGCTGGACATAGGCCTCTCCAGTTGCTCACCACTCAGGGCAAACATCTGGAAAATATGCCCATATCGTCACGCTGGGCAGGCGGGTTGGCGATCGCAGGACGTAGCTTCTCGCTCTTTAGCTGCGCCTTCAATTGTGATTGTTATACCGCCACCAGTCGGTTGCCAGCGCCTAGTTTGTTGTTCGGCAGGATGCACCACGGGCAGGTGAGGTTGGCTTGGAGCGAAAAGATGATATGCCGCTCCCTTACATACCAAAAGATATACTTAATCGATAAGTCGTAGTGTAATCTGTGGTCGTGTACGCCATACTTAAAGTCGGCGAAAGCGAAATAATATGCTAGAATTCTAGGCTAGCCAATCTGCGAAAATATGGCTTGAAAAACCAAACTCAGTCCTAAATATATGGCTACATGAATAGCAAAATAGCGGGATGTACGGGAGCGGCCTATCATCATTTCGCTCCAAGCCAACCTCACCTGCCCGTGGTGCATCCTGCCGAATAACAGACGAGGCGCTGGCAACCGACTGGTGGCGGTATAACCATCACAATTGAAGGTGTAGCTAAATACCACAGACCAATCACGGGCAGCAGCGTTACCGGAGCAAGAAACTACGCCCTGCGATCGCCAATCCGCCTGCCTAGCGTGGCGATTATGGGTCCTACAGACGTTTGCCCTAAGTGGTAAAAACAGTTGGAGAGGTCTATGTCCAGCAGCGGACTGCAATAGGCTGATGATAATGATGATGATGAATAGCAAAAGAACTGATCGGCGCCGGCGCTGTCATACGTACGTTATAAGTGTAATTGAAGGATTGGTCACAGTTTTTGAACTTGACGCAAAGCGACGCGGTTTGTGCGGGATCAGTCAGAAATTGCCCACGGACCACTTCATCCATGGGCAATTGTCAAATTTTTAATTTCTAAAGTACTTTTAGTACTTCTACTTTACCGCAGAGACATTCGAGCTTTGCTTTCGCTTTTCATCAAGCGAATGAAAGCTTGCTATGCTATGCTACTATAATGAAATATAAAGCCTAATTTACATATTTTTCCTTACCCTTTCAGTTTTTGTTCAACCAAGGATCTTTCATAGGAGGGCTGACCACTTCCACTCAAGCTAACATAGTGATTTCTACCTTCCTAAATGCTTACTCAATACTTGTCACACCTACGACGACGTGGAAGTCATTTCCGAAGTTGGTTGTGAAGAGATATGTTCGGTGAGTACATAAGTTTAAGGAGTACAAAATCTCGCAGGAAGTACTACCAATTTGACCAAACCAATTATTATCAGTCTATCTCAGTCCGTTGATGCCCTCCCCGGACCAGGAGTGTGGGTCGCTTGTCATCTGCGGGCAGGCAGGGATGCTTATAGTGCCGTATGCTTCGGCACTATCAGAGTCCCTGAAAGTTGCTGCCCACTCGCCAGTGGGCAGCAACTTGTGACACAGGGGGCCTAGTTTGGGACCAAATGGCGTTGTATGGCCCATCGTGTCATGGCTTAAAAATAAATAGTACATAATGGAACACATCATTATCATCATCAGCCTATCGCAGTCCACTGCTGGACATAGGCGTCTCCAGGTATTCGCCACTTTGGACAAACACCTGGAGGATATAGCCATAATTGCCACGCTGGGCAGGCGGGTTGGCGATCGCAGGGCGTCATCCGCCTGTAGTATTTAGCTGCGCCTTCAATTGTGATGGTTATACCGCCACCAGTGGGTTGCCAGCGCCTCGTTTGTTATTCAGGAGGCTGCACCACGGGCAGGTGAGGGTGGCTTGGAGTGAAAGACGATGATAGGTCGCCTTACATCCCTAATGGACTAAAGGAAGTTTACCCTTTCAGGATTCTGCCCGTGTACTTGTTGGGAGTCGGCTACGCGGCTACGTGGTGGAGCAGCGCCGGAGACGGGCCCATGTGGTCGATGGTCGAGAACGAGAGCGCGGTGTGCAGGAAGAAGTTCTGGTGGATGGCCTCCTTCCTGCAGAACATGGTCGATCCCAATCAGATATGCCTTGTCCAAACATGGTAAGAAAATGCGTTAGTTAAAAATCGTTTGGGAATATTTGGCAGCTAGCCATATTAATATTTGGCAGATACCCGTTGGGGTAAACGAGTTCTGGAGTGGAGACCGCGTCTCGGCAAACGTAGTGTAGGACGCCCTTAGATCCAGGTGGAGTGACGATTTGCACAGGTTGCCTGGCAAGTGCTGGATGCGAGAGGCCCGGGACCGATCGAAGTGGCGGGTATTGGGAGAGGCCGATGATAATTACGTCCCATATCTAGTTCCACTATAAAATTCCATAGGCCTACCTAAGAGTTAACTATTATTCCAGGATATTGGCGGTAGACATGCAATTGTACATACCTGTGATAATCTTGACCCTTCTGCTGAAGAACCATCGCAAATGGGCGCACACAGTGCTGGCAGCCGTGTTCGCGGTGACGTTGGCTCTGACTGTACATATATCGTTCGTCAACGGATACAAGCCCGCATACACTTATATGACTGCTGAGTAAGTACAGAAGACAAACACAAAGAAATTTACCTCGTCGCTTGTATGCATAAGGATTGATTTGCTCCTAAGCTCAATTGGGTCTCTATCTAACCTCGACGGTCGATCGTAACGATATTCAATTTGTCGTCATCTTCAGCAGCCTATTGCAGTCCACTTCTAGACATAGGCCTCTCCAGTTGTTCGCCACTTAGGGCAAACATCTGGAGGGTATACCCATAATCGCCACGCTGGGCAGGCGGGTTGGCGATCGCAGGGCGTAGCTTCTCGCTCCGGTAACGCTGCTGCTCGTCATCGGTTTGTGGTATTTAGCTACGCCTTCGATTGTGATGGTTATACCGCCACCAGTCGGTTGCCAGCGCCTAGTTTGTTATTCGGCGGGATGCAACACAGGCAGGTGAGGTTAGCGTGGAGCGAAAAGATGATAGGATGCTTCCTTACATCTCTTTAAATTCTTTTAAGAGAGTACTATATTACTATACTATACTTCATTAAACTTTCAGAGTCTACCGTACTGGCTTCAGTTTGACCAAATCCTTCGTGGAATTATTCTTATCACCAGTCAATTGTATGATGACTGCTGTTATAGGAGTGTGGTCAGCATTCTACCATGTGCAATTACAAGACCAAGGAATTAAACTGAGTGAGGTATGGTTATGCAGATATTTTTATATACGACAAAATTACTGCATCACAACTGAATGAAGTGTAGGAAGGAACAGACTTGTCCCTACGAAAAGTGGAAGTACTTCCGCCGAGATAGGTGATCGTGCTCGGGGACAGCTCCGATGGACCATCTTGGTTTTGGCGCTGTGTAGCCCAGCGTGGCGTGTTAAGTTATTTACTTATTATGTCGGCAGTACAGTCAGTAAATATTAATACTGGCGTGTCGATTATTAATTGGTGAACTATGATTCCGACAACGCTCCGTCACATTGTATGATACAAGACGAGTTCTCCTCTCAGGTGTTCACGACTAATTAAACTAGTTGGACAACAAATCCGAGAATTGCGATATTCCAACCAATTTTAACTGCATGTTTATATGTATTGCGTTCATCTTAAATGCTTGTGTGCGCAAAAGCGGTGGTGACGCGCGTCAGTTTAGATTAGACAATCTCTACCTCTATTCTTCATAACATTTTGATTTATGTTATTTTCAGAAATTGGGTATCGTAAGCTACATAAGCCACGCACTTATATACATTTGGGGCTACAATTGTTTCTATTTAAGAAATATCTCGGACCCGTATGAAGTGGCGGCAATGATGGGGGTCGAGAGGATTGTCTATTGCATAATCTATGCTGTCTACATCATCCTGATGTGTAATATCACTAGTAAGTAATATTAAGCTTATAATAACTGCTTATAACGTAGCTTATTCTTACAGTCAGTGGCATAACTATATTATTCGAGGCAGGGCCCATACCACTAAAATCAAAAACGATCGTTCGTTAAACGGATCGCGTACTTTTGCACCATACTTAAATCCCTCCCATTTGTCCCTCCCGTGTTCGAATAAATGAATTAAATTAATGAAAATCGACTTTGACGAATTTTAGTTCGTATATTCGAAAACGGAGAGATTATGGTAGGGATTTATAGTGCAAAAGTACGAGATCCGTTCAACAAACGATCGATTTCGATTTTGGTGGTAGGGGTTGCGAATTTGCGGGGCGTGAAACGGCAACTCAGTGGGCCTTCAGGGTGAGGGCGACAGGCGCGGTGGGTTTGTCCTATGCCTGTCGACCTAACATTTAATAATAAATAACCCAGGACATGCCACGCTGGGCCACACAGTGCCACCTAGCCCCGAACTAAGCCGAAGCTTGTACTATGGGTACTAGACAACTGATAAACTTACTTAGATACATTTTTTTTGTAAATAAATACATAATATTATACATAGAAAACACCCAGACCAATACAAACAGACATGTTCATGAACACAAATGTTTTGTACTGTGCGGGAATCGAACCCACGACCCTTGGCTCAGAGGGCAGAGGTCACTACCAAGTGAGCCATCGAGCCAGTCATTTGGATCTTACGACCACTTACCATCAGGTGAAGTGAGGTCATCCTGAACGCTCTTTTTGTACAAAAACACAACCTCAGACTTCTCTGTTCCACAGCAAAGCTGATAGCCCTGTTTCGATGGAAGAACTTCCGGATTATCTCGCAAATGTCGCTGTCGATCGCCATGGTGCACTGGTGCATCAACGGCATCGTCATTGGCAACCGGTACACTGTTCTGGACACCTCCGTGAGCTTGTTGGTAAGTACCTAAGAACTGAGACAAGACTTGCATCATCATCAGCCTATTGCAGTCCACTGCTGGACATAGGCCTTTCCTATAGGTAGTTTTTTTCTGTAACGAACATACAGACAGACAGACTGACAGACAAAAATTTTACTGATTGCATTTTTGGCTTCAGTATCGATCACTAAACAGCCCCTGATAGGTATTTTGAAAAAATATTTCATGTACAGAATTGAACTCTCTACAGATTAACGGCCGTATTCACTAACGTTACTATGCGTCGCGGGAACGCACAGGTACCCAAGAACGTATAGGATTTTGGGCACTGTGCGTCCGCGCGTCGCATAGTAACGTTTGTGAATACGGCCGTTATTATAAGTAGGTATAGAAGATAAAATGTATTTTGTTTTTCAGTTGAGCGACACGATCTCCATTTACGTAACCTCCTGTCTTTTGGCGGCGCCATTGACAGTAATGGTGGACATTCCCATGAGACGGACCTTTGAAGAACTTCTCAATCTAAAATAGAATACTTCATCATCATCATCATCATCAGCCCACATCAGTCCACTGCTGGACATAGGCCTCTCCCAATACTCGCCACTTCGATCGATCCCGGGTTAGGCCCGGACTAGACTTATATGGAAAGCTATACTAAAATTGGCCAAAACACTGCATATTTTAAAAGCCTTGTGTAAAATGTACATAGCCATGAAAAATGTATTAATGTATATACCTATATTCTCCACTTTGCTTACTAGACTTAGAAAAACATAGTTACAACATGAAAACTAGCGATGAGGCTGAAATTGTACAACGATTATTTACTTTGTCTTGTAATTCTAAGGGGCAGCGCAGACGACAGACTATCCGTATTTTTCCTTAATTTTCTTTGCTATAAACCTCACGGAGCCCGAGACCTTTCTAACGAATGCAAAACCGTGGAAATCGGTTCGTGCGTTCTGGAGTTATAGCGTCAGGGAGGAAAACCCGACTTAATTTTATATAGTAGACTATGACTTTGTAAGTTTTTATTACTGGCTGCAGTTCGCGGTTTGCTTGTTTGTAATCCCGTGAGCTACGAGCATGTCGGTGACTTTTGTTCTCTGCTGGATCATCTTATTTTGCATTCGATTTCGCAGAAAAGAACATTATTTTGTTAAATATTTGATTAAAATGTACCTCAAATTTAATTAATACTTTTTTATAATTAATTTTAATATTCCCTACACTCCTCTGAATCCCTAAGTCCATATCTTATTTATTAATAGTATATAGTATTATTAGGACAAGATAATACCTATTTAAGAATGCATTTGATCGCTAAATCGCTGTACTAGGAAAACGCAGCATCAAGAAATATTATACATACAGACGAATTGAACCTCTTCCTTTTTTGAAGTCGGATAAAAACAATAGTTGCTTATGTCATGTAGTATAGTTAGTAAACAGTACCTACTAGTGTGATTGCTTAACCATTGACAGCAACCTTCAGATATGAAGCGGAAATGTGAACAAGATACTATTATGTATGTATGTGCTTTAATCTACATCGACACTAATTTATAAAGAGGAAAGATTTCTATGTAACGAATAAACTAAAAAAGTACTGGACCGATTTGAATTTTTTTTTTTAAGAAAGCTACATTATCACTGAGTAACATACGCCATATTTAGTTTAAAAATGTTTAAAACGAAGCGAAGGGAGTTTAAGAGAAATAAAATCAATCAACCAACTGCTGTACCTACGTAGGCACCCCAAGTGAACACCAACTATCCCGAGTTTGGGCATCATCATCAGCCCACATCAGTCCACTGCTGGACACAGGCCTCTTCCAATGTTCGCCACTTCAATCGGTCCCGGCCTCGGATCGGATCTCGCAGAGAGACGCCGAGCATAGCCCTTTCCATAGCTCGCTAAGCGATCTTCAACTTGTGGATTAGCCGTACCGTGAGTGTCCACGTTTCGGCTCCGTATGTCATAACCGGTAAAACGTAGGGGACGTAAAGGTGCGACTTATCATCTGAACAAACAACTTTGGTTCTCTGCCGGATCATCTCATTTCGGATCAGATCTCGCAGAGAGACGCCGAGAATAGCCCTTTCCATAGCTCGCTGAGCGACTTTCAACTTGTGGACTAGCCGTACCGTGAGTGTCCACGTTTCGGCCTCGTATGTTATAACGGGTAGAACGCACTGATCGAAGACTTTCGTTTTTAGGCACTGTGGGATCGACGATGAGAAGACTGACGAAATTTGAGTAATCTGTCTCCATTTTCGGCCACCAGCCGGTCTTTAACCATCTTTACTACAGTCGAGAGGGCGTACTGCACTTCGTCAAACAAAAAAAGTACTCTAACTTCCAAGTGAGAAAACATTAAAGTAACTTCAACTTGCGAGAAAAGCGTGAAGAGTTTCCCACCCGTTATCAGGGCGACTTGGGTTTCCTGTTCAGCTTTCTACCAGGTGAAAATAAGCCAATATTTAAAGCCTATATAGAAATATCTACGACAGTGTTAAAGAACTTATCTTAAAAAATACTCATTTAAAATTCATGAACCACAATGATTTGCATAAAAAACTAATCATACATGAGCACTAACATAGTCTCTAAAGGGCAACATGAAAATCACATAACTGGGAACTGTTAATACAGGGTGAACACAAGCAACAAAAATACTTACTTACATTCTTGAGATTTTTTTTGGAAGAGTAAAATGCAAATCATCATCAGCCTATTGCAGTCCACTGCTGGACATAGGTCTCTCCAGTTGTTGGCCACCTAGGGCAAACCTCCGGAGGACATACCCATAATCGCCACGCCACGCCACAAGGCATCAAAAGTTAGGAGACGGAGTCTTTGACGTCACTCAGTCTCGTAAAAATGCCTTACCGAGTGACGTCACGCGTAATTTCAACGGGCTATAACTTTGTAATTTTTAGTCTAATTTATCAATAAAAAAATACCGACGTGTCTTTTATTTGTGAATAAGCTTAAAGACGGACTAATTAATTTTTTTAGCCAAACAAGCCTATTATCGGAGACATGTGGTAACAAACACACAAAAAAAATCAGTAGAATTGAGAACCTCCTTTTTTGAAGTCGGTTAAACATAAACGGTTTTAAGAGAGGTAGGGCATAGCGAATCTTCGCTCGAATTGAGCCACCCGTCCGGGGAAGGACCTCCACCCTATAGAATACCGCAGTCAAATGACCTCTGGGTCGTGTTTCTGCCGGTAAGTAGGGTTTCTGGAGCTCGTGGGGGTTTAGGGTAGGGCCAGCATGGCGGTGGCAACTGACAGGTAACTGACCAGTTACTTGCCCGCTGTCACAGCGACTTGGGCTTCTCTTTCGCTTTCCATCAGGCGTAGGGAAGCCATTATGTGGAGCTACTATAAAAAAAAGTAATTTTTAATTTTCGAACACAAATGTTTAAATAGCTAACCCTGTATATAACAGTACGCATATCACATATAGGTACGCATGTGTCAAACAGCAAGTGGCATTATACACCGTTAACCATTCCGTAAGTGAGGATGAGCGGAAATAATATTCTATTTTTCTTCCTACTGACATTCACAAGAGTTTGGAGTCTTCAGTATGTGGGTAAGAATAGAGTAACTAAACAAGATAATACGTGTAGTAATAAGTAATAACAATTCAAACACAGTGGGATGTAAGGAAGTGGCCTATCATCTTGTCGCTCCAAGCCAACCTCACCTGCCCGTGATGCATCCTGCCGAATAGCAAACGAGGCGCTGTAGCTTCTCGTTTCGGTGACGCTGCTGCCCGTCATCGGTCTGTGGTATTTAACGACGCCTATACCGCCATCAGTAGGTTGCCAGCACTTCGTTTGTTATTCGGAGATAGGATGGGATGTAAGGGAGCGGACTATCATCTTTTCGCTCCAAGCTAACCTCACCTGCCCGTGGTGCGTCCTGCCGAATAAGAAACGAAGACGAATTATGCTGCGACTTAATTAAATACTTAATTAAGTAACATCTCTTTAGAAGCAAAAGATCGACCAAAATGGCGAACACTTGGAGACAGCTAATGATGACATCTCTTTAATGTTTTAGAATCAGAACTACAACAGGTTCCCAAGCTGTTCCATTTGGACGACTATGAGAACTGTTTGGATGATCAAAATGGTATCTACTGCATGGCACAGTTCCAAATCTACAGCGACGTGGAAAACCATACCACTTTCGAATTAATACAGGTACCTTATTATTTTTATAGATTCTAACATTGAAAAAGTTAATATTGTTCTGGAAACTGACCGAGTGAAAGTATTAATCGCCTAAATGCGAAAGTTTGTTTGGATGGATCGATGTTTGTTACTCTTTCATGGAATAACTATACTGAGCGGATTTAAAGTAAGTTTTTTTTTATGGTAGTTCGACATAATGGCTTCCTTCGTAGGTACTCAAGTCACTGTGACAACACTGGTCAATTACCTGTCAGTTGCCACCGCCATCGGGCCATTATGCCGGCCCAAACCTAACCCCCAACTGCCTGTGCGTTACTCACCCTACGAGCTCCGGAGACCCTGCCTAAGTGCCTACTCACCGATAGAAACAACCCGGAGGTCATTTGGCTGCGGTATTCTACAGGGTGGAGGTCCTTCCCCGGACGGGCAGCTCAATGCGAGCGAAGATTCGCTACGCCCCCTTTTTATTAAATACAATTATTTATTTCATTCCAGAAATACAGTCAAGACCCGTACCTGTACAACCGCACGTACCTGCACCGCGGGTACTGCTTAACTACGCGCTGCGCGGGCGCAGACGCCAACCTGACCGCGCGCTTCGAGCGCTGCGTCGACAAGTGGGCGCGCCACCGGCACGGGCTGCGCGCGCGCATGCTCAGATTGGATTACTGCAAGGTAGCCACCGAGACCCAGGCCTGTAATAGTCGCACGAGCTAAACCGTTTCCGTTGTCTTCTAATAGAGGATCCCGCTATACAACGACCTTCACCGAGACTTTCATTGGATTAAATATGTCAGTAAATATAATGCTGATGGGTTGCCAATCAAATTTTGGTTCACAATATTTCGACAGCTTACAATCTCGCGAGATAGAACATAATCTAACGGTATTTACAATTTTACGGTGACATAAACACCATTAAGCTTCTGTTTTTGATTAATAAACACATTTTTTTCTTATTTTATTTAATTATGACGGGCTATCCGTTTGATGTTTATATTATTCTCTTTTTAGGAGAATGGCAAGCGTCTTATTTCCACCGACACACGAGACGCTCCCCACCGCATTTTCCTCTACGTGGTGCTGTCTCTGCTACTCCTGAACGCCATCGGAACACTCTACGACCTAAATGCTGAGAACACAAAAAATTGTACGTAGGTATCATAGATTCAAAATGGTTTCCAAATGTTTGTCTCCAAGTGCCGGCCTCTGCTCTTTCATTGGGAATAGAGCCTAGCTGCCTATCAAAATTCTTTTTTTAACCAACTTTTAAAAAAGGAGGATGTTTCCAAATCGACTGATTGTTTTTCAAAGTCCATTTCTCTAAAACAACAATTGTAATGATCTAGCCCTGATGGCACAATTCGTGGTGACCTCTGTCTTCTGAACCGACGGTAGTGGGTTCAATCCCCGCCCGGGACAAATATTCGTGTGATGATAGGATAGTTTGTGTTTGTTCCGTGTCTGTGTGTTTATATTTGTGGTACTTTCATTGTTCTGATACCCATAACAAATGTACCTACGTATGCTTTTTGTTTTGGGATCGGAGCAATGTAGGTATGTTATGTGGTCTAATAAGTGTATATTTATCTAAGAGTGTTTTTTTTTGTCCAGTGAAATGTAACTGGTTGAGGATGTGGTCACTTCGAGAGAGCTGGAACACCTTGACTCAGCCCCCCCGACCCGGAGCTGACAACCGACTGAATGCATTGGACGGTATAAAGTTAGTAGTTATGACCAATTTTACTTTGATGCCGCGTTTACACGCTCGCGTTCTATACGACATTCAACGGGCACAAACACAAGCACAAGCATGTGAACGGGCTGTTCGTCTGTTTGAATGTGCACGTGCGTGCGCAGTGTGTAGGGCAGGGCTGCTCGCCGAGCTGCTTGCCAGGCTGCTTTCCGGGCTGCGTGGCACGCGTGTAAACCTAGCATCAGAACACCGTCTTCAGGGACGGAAGCGCCGGGACGCCCAACCCGGGAGGAGAGTGTGCTGGGTATATAGTACACCCAGCACCTTGCGAGTACGTGAAGTGAGGGCGCTAACTGGAGCACATATTATGTATTGTTAACACTTTTTTTTTTACTTCTTTTTTTGTATTTGTTCAGCATAGTGGCTTCCTTTTGCCTGATGGAAAGCTAAAAGGAAGCCCAAATCGCTCTGATAACGGGCTGAAAACCTCAGTTTCCAGTCAGTTACCACAGCCATGCTGGCCCGTGAGATGCTTCTTCACGCTTCGTTTAAAGGATCCCATACTGTAGGAAGGAGGAAACACGTGTGCCGGCAGAGAATTCCACTTTTTGATAGTACGGCATAAGTAGGTGTTACCGAATTTTTTGGTACACGATGGGATATTATCCACCGTTGACTGTCCCGTGCAAGGTACATGTCAAGTCAAAATAATTTTTCTTTGTAGGTGTAGGTTTTTAAAAAAATCACTTACAAATCGTCGAAGCTACCACCGGTTTGGAAAGCAGCATTCTACCGAGATACATAGTTGTCTTTTGAACATAGTGTTTACAATATTATCATCACATTTATATTTTTAACTACGACCACGTCATACAATCTAGGGCCCTCTGAAACCTTACAAAATTAATTTTAAATTAGACTAAAATATAGTGCACAAGCTATTGTTTATCTATTGTGTCTGCTTTGCAGACAGCTAATGAGTTAAAGTACCTTTTTTCGTGCATTACAGATTCATAATGACCATAGGCCCGATTTATTGCCATGTTGGTATCTTAGTTGCTGCTGTATACCAGAAGAATCCGAGGTTTATGGAGAAGGTGGGTTCAACTATTTCACTGAATAAGTCATAAGTAGTTTTTCAAGGCCATTTGTCAACGCGGTCCCTAGGTATTTATATAAGAGTGTTACGTACAAGGTGAAGGATGTATGGGAGTGACCTATCATATTTTCGCTCCAAGCCACCTTTTTGTATCCTGCCGAATAGCAAACGAGGCTCTGGCAACCGAGTGGCGGCGTTATAACCATCACAATTGGAGGCTATATACCTACCACAGGCCGATGACGGGCAGCAGCGTCATCGGAGCGAGGAGTTACGCTCCGCGATCGTAAACCTGCCTGCCTATTGTGGCGATTATGGGTAAAGCCTCCACGCCCAAAGTGGCGAACAAATGTAGAGGCGTATGTCCAGAAGTGGACTGCAATAGGCTGATGATGATGATGTACCTACCTATTATCACGTTTGATTCTGATTTAGATAAAAAAAAGTAAATAAAACTACTTGCTTTTGCCCAACCCAACTCTTTTAACCCAATAGGCTATTGTGGTTAAAAATTTATTGTAATTAACCCGTCTTTTAGCTTATTCAAAAATAAAAGACACGTATTTTTTTATTTGTAAATTAGACTAAAAATTACAAAGTTATATTCGTAGCCCGTTGAAATTACGCGTAACGTCACTCGGTGAGGCATTTTTAGTGACGTCAAAGACTCTCACTCCTAACTTTTGATGCCTTGTATCATTGCTATTGTTTATTCGAATGAAAAATACGTGTCTTTTATTTTTGAATAAGCTTACAGAAGGACTAATTACAATTTTTAGCCATAATAGCGTATTACTTATTAAAAAGTACGAGCTATCTGATTCTTGTTGATGTTTTTTCAGTTTCTTTTAAGCCCAGCGGGTCCCATGATAGGAGGATTAACCACTGCTAGTCAGGCCAACATTGTTATCTCCATCTTCTTAACATCATACTCTATACTCATGGTACCCAGTATGACATGGAAATCGATTCCTCTTCTTGTTTTTAAGAGGCTTATTCGGTGAGTACGTACTTTAATAACCCAAGACAGGCCACGCAGGCCACACAGCGCCATCTAGCCCCAAACTAAGCCGAAGCTTGTACTATGGGTACTATACAACTGATAAACTTACTTAATACTTTTTTTGTAAATAAATATATATCTAATATAGGTAGAAAACACCCAGACCAATACAAACAGACATGTTGTTCATGCACATCGAACCCACAATCCTTCGTTCAGAAGGAAGAGTTCACTATCAAATGAGCCATCGAGCCAGTCAATAGTAGCTTGTGTATTCCGGGCCATACACTATCCACCTGTCAAATTTTATTCAAATCTATCCAGCCGTTTTGTCGTGAAAAAGTAACATACATGCACATACACAAAACGAAATTTTGTGAGTGTGACCTTTATAATATTACTAGCGACCCGGCTCGGCTTCGCTCGGGTTCAATACTATTTTTTCTCGCTAACTCCCGTTTTTTCCGGTTCCCGAATTTCGGGACTTCCTTTCTTAATGCACCTCTACTTTCAAATTTCAAGTGCCTACGTTTAGCCGTTTAGGCTGTGCGTTGATACGTCAGTCAGTTTCTCCTTTTATAAGTATAAGTGTACATTTAGATATTAGGATATGTGATGATTAGTGTGATGTGATGTTATGAGAGGTAGGGCATAGCGAATTTTCGCTCGAATTGACCCGCCCGTCCGGGGAAGGACCTCCACCTTATAAAATACCGCAGCCAAATGACCTCTGGGTCGTGTTTCTGCCGGTGAGTAGGGTTTCCGGAGCTCGTGGGGGTAAGGATTGGGCCGGCATGGCGGTGGCAATTGACAGGTAACTGACCAGTTACTTGCCCGTTGTCACAGCGACTTAGGCTTCTGTTTCGTTTTCCATCAGGCGTAGGGAAGCCATTATGTCGAGCCACTAAAAAAAAATGTGATTGGTGTGATTATCATTATTTTTATTAGTGTGATATATTATGTAGTGTGATTCTTTCAGAATGTTGCCTGTATACTTATTGGCCATCGGCTACGCGGCTACGTGGTACACCAGCGCCGGAGACGGCCCCATGTGGTCGCTGGTCGAGAACGAGAGCGCGGTGTGCAGGAAGAAGTTCTGGTGGATGGTGGCCTTCCTGCAGAACATGGTCGATCCCGGAAAAATATGCCTCGTCCAGACTTGGTAAGTGTTTTTGTTATAGTGGCTCGACATAATGGCTTCCCTACGCCTGATGGAAAGCGAAAGAAAAGCCTAAGTCGCTGTGACAGTTGATTTTCTTTATGGCCTGTATTTGATTACTACAAGATTCTGATACTTCTGTATCAAATAGTAGAATGTATCCACTTGGGATAGTAATAAATATTATTTTAGTGTAGTTGGTAATTATTACATAACTAGCTGTGCTCGCGACTTCGTCCGCGTGGAATAGTAATTGTTTCCCCATTTTTTTTTTTACATTTTCCATTATTTCTTCGCTCCTAATAGTTGCAACGTGATGTTATATAGCCTAAATAAAGCCTTCCTCGATAAATGGTCTATTCAACACAAAAATAATTTTTCAATTCGGACCAGTAGTTCCTGAGATTAGCGCGTTCAAACAAACAAACTCTTCAGCTTTATAATATTAGTTAAGAGATGTAGTATAGTAGAAGATTATGAAATGTCTATTTTTATGCCTAAAATTCTTCGATTTAACTTTTCAGGATAATGGCGGTGGACATGCAGTTGTACATACCAGTGGTAATCTTGACTCTGCTGCTGAAGAACCATCGCCAATGGGCGCCCACAGTACTGGCGGCCCTGTTCGCGGCAGTGTTGGCTCTGACCGTACATATGTCGTTCGTGAACGGATACAAGCCTGCTTACACTTACATGACTCCGGAGTAAGTATTTTCATAGTGGCATCATCATCAGCTCGGAGTCCAACGCTGGACATAAGCGTCTCCAATTGTTCGCCACTTAGGGCAAACATCTGGAGGCTATACCCATAATCGCCACGCTGGGCAGGCGGGTTGGTGATATCAGGACGTAGCTTCTCGCTCCGTCGACGCTGCTGCCCGTCGTTTAATGGGGGGAAGATACTAATAAAAACTTTCTCATTAGCCTCTCGCAGTCCACTGCTGGACCTGGGCTTCTCTAATTGTTCGCTAATTTGCTCAATCGTGAGCTTCTCGGGATGGTGGGTGTAAGGGAGCGACCTGGTGGCGGTATAACCATCAATTGAATGCGTAGCTATACCATAGACCAATGACGGGCAGCAGCGTCCCCGGACAATTATGGGTATATCCTCCAGATGTTTGCCCTAAGTGGCGAGCAACTGAAGAGGTCTATGTCCAGCAATGGACTGCAATAGGCTGATGACGATGATGATGTGGGCTTCTCGCATCCAGCACGTAGTCGGCTAAGTGGAGTCACGTTTTGAGCAAGTTGGCTATCAAAAGCGTATAGAAAATAGAAATAGAAAAACGTTTATATTTATTGGACATCATAACATAGTTATACAATAAACAGACGTTATACTAAAACATAAACAAAGATAAACACATAATAGGTACATGATAAATTAGACCGGACAAGACCGTTGCGACCGTCCAAAACAAAAGGGCCTCACTCAGCATTAGGCCGCGGCTCCTGTAGAAGCCACGGCGCTGGTTTTCAGTGAGTCCTGCTGAGTGAAGCCCACGGACGATTGTCTTTGCCCCCATATTATATATAAATAAATAAGAGATATGTATATTTATATAGGCAACAGATAGATATTATACACCTATGTATTCTTTATCTATACTTATAATAAATCTGTAGAGAAGTCAATTCTGTACATGGAATATATTTTTAAAATAACTATCAGGGGGTGATTAGTGATCGATACTGATGCCAAAAATGCAATCAGTACAATTTTTGTCTGTCTGTATGTTCGTTATAGAAAAAAAAAACTACTGGACTAATTTTAACGAAACTTGGTACGATTACTCTTCATACTCCTGTGCAGGTTATAGTATACTTTTCATCACGCTACAACCATTAGGAGGAGAGTAGTGACGGGAAGTAAATAAATAAATAAATAACCCAAGACATGCCACGCTGGGCCACACAGCGCCATCTAGCCCCAAACTAAGCCGAAGCTTGTACTATGGGTACTAGACAACTGATAAACTTACTTAGATACATTTTTTTTGTAAATAAATACATATTATACATAGAAAACACCCAGACCAATACAAACATACATGTTCATGAACACAATGTTTGTACTGTGCGGGAATCGAACCCACGACCCTTGGCTCAGAGGGCAGAGGTCACTACCAAATGAGCCATCGAGCCAGTCAAGTACAAGTGTTGGGAAATTGTTATCTGCATGTTTGATTGCGCATCACGCAAAAACTACTGCATGGAATTGAATGCAGTTTTCACCAATGTATTGCTAGAGGTCTAACTTAAAATTCAGGTAGGTACTACTTTATATAAGTCCGTTATTTTTGAAACCCGATAACCACGCGTGCGACGCCACCGGCACAGCTAGTCTTATCTATTACTATTTCTCCTACCTCTTCTCTGTAACTATCCTCTACCTTAAGGTTGTCTGGAAGAGATCGCTTATAGCGATAAGGCCGCCTATATTGTGCAGCATAATGTCTACTATACATAGTTTTAAGTCAATTGTTTGGTGTGCAATAAAGAATATCTTATCTTATCTTATTTCTAGGGTCTACCGTACTTTCTTTGGCTACACCGAATCATTTGTACACTTCTTCATGACGCCATTTAACTGCATGATGGCTGCTGTAGCTGGAGTGTGGGTAGCATTCTACCATGTACGCTTGCAAGAGGAAGGAATTAAGCTGAGTGAGGTATGGCCATTTTTAATTCGGTTGAATACGGTAGATTTGAAGGTGGTAAATTTTGACCCTGACAGGCAACAGTCAGACACGTTTTTTTGTAGAGTAGCTCGATATGGCTTCCCTAGCCTGATGGAAAGCGAAAGAGCAAGCAACTGGTCAGTTACCTGTCAGTTTCTACCGCCATGCTGGCCCAACCCCCCACGAGCTCCGGAAACCCTACACACCGGCAGAAACACGACCCGGAGGTCATTTGGCTGCGGTATTCTTTGCTGCGGTTTTTCCCTGGACAGGCGGCTCAATTCGAGCGGAGATTTCTACTCTTAGGCAGGCAGAGAGACTACCTCTTTTGAGTAATCGTAGCGAGTGAGGTTTTTCAAGCGCATGCAATGCCCCTGGTGTTGCAGGCATTCATAAGCTTCGAAAACCGCTTACCATCTGCCGGCCTAGATATTTCGAGTGTGGTATTTTGCCTTTACTTTCATTCACAACGGCTAAACTATGAAACTCTTTACCGGGCTCCGTATTGATCGAGAGACGTAACTTTCCGATGTTCAAGGCGAGATTGAACCTTTTACTGTGTGAGCGCGCTCCATCGTCGACTGCGATATCGCTTACCGTCAGGCGAATTGCAGTCAAGCCCTAACCTATTTCGAATATCATCATTCCCCTGCCATCACTCCAAGTGGGGTCGACACAACATGTTTCCTTCTTCCATTCTTCTCTATTAGCCGTCATCTCCACACTCACACCTCTGACACGCATATCATTTCTCACACAGTCCATACATTCCTTGTTCGTCTTCCTCTTCCTCTATATCCTTCCATATTCATACTCATTACTCGTCTCGTTACATGCCTTTCATCCCTCCTCATAATGTGCCCAAATCATGCTAATCTGCTACTCCTTAACTTTTCTGTCACTGGCCTATCTATACTTATAATAAATCTGTAGAGAAGTCAATTCTGTACTTGAAATATATTTTCAAAATAACTATCAGGGGGTGATAAGGGATCGATACTGATGCCAAAAATGCAATGAGTAAAATTTTTATCTTTATGTCTGTCTGTATAGAAAAAAAACTACTGGACAGATTTTAACGAAACTTGGTACGATTATTCTTCATACCCCTGGGCAGGTTATAGTACACTTTTTATTACGCTACACTCAATAGGAGCAGAGCAGTAACGGGAAAACGGGATAAAATTTTATCTGTATGTTTGATCGCGCATCACGCGAAAACTACTGCATGGAATTAAATGCGGTTTTCACCAATGGTTAGATTTCGCTAGAGGTCTAACTTAAAATTCAGGTAGGGTAAAACGGGGGTAATGGGAGTCACTTAAGCGAGAACTCAAATAAAATTGTATTTATAAACTAAATATTTATTGCAACCGCCTTTATACATAATTTAGTTATTAAACTATCATTAGATATCAGTTTCAGTCACTTTGGCAAGCTACTTTGGAAATTGTAAGTGTTTAAAAAAAAAACAGATTTGACTCCTATTACACCAATATGCGGGTAATGGTGATCATCACATTTCTTCAGTAAAATCTACCAGCATATTATATTTTTTTCCCAGTTTACTAGCTTGGTTTTTGCCTCAGGCCAACCGCCAAAGTGAATCGTCCTAGATGTAGTCCCAAGGTAGAACCTTTTTTATCCTTTTCTGGAGAATGGAATAAAGGATTCGTATGACTTTTTTTTATAGAACATCTATGGTCAAGCTGAATAAGCTTTATCCAGGCATCACAAGCCTTTTCAGTTTTCCTCGTACTTTTGGCATTTAGAAAGTAATAATAATAACGTAATTTCACAAATATACTGCCTGACTCCCATTTCCCACAATTACACTAATGAGTAAAAAATTTAAACAAAAAAAAACCTTAACGGACTGATATAAACTGAACTGAATGTTGAAATTTGGAAGGTCTTAGTAAGTATATAATATATGTCTTAATCACATACTGTAACGATTTCGACACTTAGCTTCTAATTTGCATTTACGTAAAATTATATCAGCGGTGCACAAAAACAAAACACAATCGTTTCTCATTGGGGCATATGCTGAGAGGCGCGACCCGCTCGGGGCTACGCGGGAGCACATAGCGGGTGCTGAGGACGCTGTTTCGGCGTCGCTCTCATGTAGGATTTCGTGGATAGGAGGGTGACTCCCATTGCCCGCTGACTCCCATTACCCTGTTCTCCCCTACCATTTTATGGAAGTCCGTTATTTTTGAAACCCGATATCCACGCGTGTGACGCCGCCGGCACAGCTAGTTTCGAATAAAAAATAAAAGTTTACTTTTCAGAAACTCTCCGTCTTCAGCTATGTATGCCATGTATCCTTATATGCTTGGTCATACTGTTACTACTATATAAAAGACATCTCGGACCCTTATGCGGTGGCGGCTATGATGGGGGTCGAGAGAATCGTATATTGCTTCCTCATAGGCGCCTACATTGTATTGATGCTCAATGTCAACAGTAAGTCATCACTACATATTTTTTTAAATATGGGGCAGAAGAGCGAGCGGTTCACCTGATGGTAAGTGATAACCGCCGTCCATGTACATCTGCAACATCAGGAGTTACAACTGCGCTGCCTTAGGGGGCAGCGCAGACGACAGACTATCCGTGACGCACTTTTTAGTCTGTGATGCAATTATATGCAGTAACGCACACGACGCGCAAAAATCTGTCGCGGATATTTCACAGAATCAACGCACATCTTCGATCATTCTGTCTGCAGAGCTGTAGGGACCTAGATGTTATTTTTAAATGTCTCAGACGCAGACTCTATCGCACTAAAAGTCTGTCGTCTGCGCAGCCCCTTAAGAAAGAGGTACCTACGCTCTTTTCTTGGGGGGCGGCGTAGAGCGGGCTTTATATAGGTACCTTACCTTACCTAGTCAGCGTTGGAACACGCGTCCACCCCCTACGCTGCATCTTGCGTGGCAGTGTGAAGACACAACCTAATCGTCTTCTGTTCTCACAGGCAAACTGATCTCCCTGCTCCGGTGGAAGAGCTTCCGCATCATCTCGCGAATGTCGCTCGCGATCGCGATGGTCCACTGGTGCATCAACGGCATCATCATAGGCAACCGGTACACTCTTCTGGACTCCTCCTTGAGCATCATAGTAAGTTTTTTTTTATAGTTAGCTCGACATAATGGCTTCCCTACGCCTGATGGAAAGCGAAAGAGAAGCCCAAGTCGCTGTGACAACGGGCAAGTAACTGGTCAGTTACCTGTCAGTTGCCACCGCCATGCCGGCCCAACCCTAACCCCCCACGAGCTCCGGAAATCCTACTCACCGGCAGAAACAGGACCCGGAGGTCATTTGGCTGCGGTATTCTATAGGGTGGAGGTCTTACCCCGGACGGGCAGCTCAATTCGAGCGAAGATTCGTTATGCCCTATCTCTCTTAAAAATAAGCATAATTTTTTTACAGTAGCTTTTTTTTATAAAAACACCGTTCGGGGTGACTTCACTCCACCTGATGGTAAGCGGTCGTGAGGTCCAAATCATAGGTCGTCAGGCTCATTAGTGCAAACCCACCGCGTCTGTCACCCTCACACTGAAGGCCCTCTGAGATGCCGTTTCAAGCCCCGCCTAAAGAACCCAGGATCGTAAGAGGAAGGATACACATGAGCTGGAATGGCATTCCATGACTTAATGGTATGTGGCAGGAACGAGAAACTAAACCTCTTGGTTCGCGCCACAATTGTCTGTATGGAATGCGGATGACAACGCTGTCCAGCACGTGTTGTTAGGGAGAGGAAAGGAGAGGATGGGATTAGTTGGAATAATTCTTCGGAGCATTCCCCATTGCAGGGACGGTAGAGAACACTAAGACTGGCAATGCTAGACATAATGGCTTCCCTACGCCTGATGGAATGCGAAAGAGAAGCCCAAGTCGCTGTGACAATGGGCAAGTAACTGATCAGTTACCTATAGCCGGCCCAACCATACTCACCGCGGAAACACGACCCGGTGATCATTTGCGATATTTTGTAGGGTGGAGGTTCTTCCCCGCACGGGCGGCTCAATTCGAGCGAAGATTCGCTATGCTCTTATTGAAAGTTCTTATTTGAACGTATTTATTTTCTTTTTCAGCTATTGGACACGATCGGAATTTACGTGATCTCATGCATATTGGCAGTGCCTTTCACTCTCATGGTGGATATTCCCGTGACCCGAACCCTGAAAAGCGTTATGGGTATTTAATAATAACAAAAGTATTCAATACGTCTTGACAAGCAGTGATAAAACCTTTTTTAGACGCAAAAGCATGTTCAATTTTATAAACCTAACCTTCATTTGTAATGGTTGTTTTCCAGTAGAGAAAATGCGGTGTTTCTTGTTTGGTAATTTTTCTTTTAATATGTTCACTGTGTTTTTCTTTTGTTTGTGGACTGATTTAGGCTGATAATGATGTAATAAAAGCGATCGCTAACATCATTATCATCATTATTAGCCTATCTCAGTCCACAGCTGGACATAGGCCTCTCCAGTTGTTCGCTACCTTATCCAAACAGCTGGAAGATTCAGACCTACCCATAATTGCCACCCTGGACAGGCGGGTTGGCGATTGCAGGGCATAGCTCCTCGCTCACTGCTGCTTCGTCCTGAGGTATTTATCTATGCCTTCAATTGTGATGGTTATACCACCACCAGTCGGTTGCCAAAGCCTGGTCTATTATTCAGCTCGATGCACTATGGGCAGGCGACTTGGAGCGAAAAGATGATGGGTCGTCCCCTTCCACCGCTAACCCGCCTGCTAAGCCTTTTTGCTGCGGGAAAGCAACCAGCAACCCATTGAATGCCAGTGATGCTTTTTTGTTTTCATTTCTCGGAGGTCAAAGGATTAAAAGTAAGTGTAGGTATATAGGTATACCTAGTTATAGTTCTGCCTGTGAGTCTATGTACTGTACATATAATATGTATTTACTTTACCGAATAAATAAATGTTAAGAATATTTGCGAATGTTTCTTTAAACCTGTGTTTTCAAATTTTCATTTCAATACCATGTTTACACTACTTACTAAGAACGCACACACGTCAAAGTTGATAAAAATATTACTTATGTACACTACTCTCTCACTAAAAACGAAGAACATCTACTAAACCTGACTACAGTCCGCTAGGAAGGTCGAGACTCGACACAATCGACATCATGGCTTCCCTACGCCTGATGGAAAGAGAAAGAGAAGCTCAAGTCGCTGTGACAACGCGCAAGTAACTGGTCAGTCACCAGGCAGTTGCCACCGCCATGCCGGCCCAACCGCAACCCCCCACGAGCTCCGGAAACCCTACTCACCGGTAGGAACACGACCCGGAGGTCATGTGGCTGCGGTAATATAGGGTGGAGGTCCTTCCCCGGACGGGCAGCTCAATTCGAGCGAAGATTCGCTATGCCCTACTTCTCTTGGATAAAATGGCTAATTAACGCTTTTTAGGGTTAGACTGAAACTTTTTTTAATTTTAGTGACATTTAGGTTTATATATATTTCTTCACTCTAATTAAAAACACATTTATTTGCAAAATAATAGACAAATAAATGATACTTTTGGCCTTGCTGTACAAGAACCCGGTTGATGTAATTTCTTATTTTATTTTTTCGTTGTGTGGGTATGTGTATTGACCTATCACAAAAACAATTCATATATATCTCGTGTGTATCGGTCTTAACCCACGACGCTTTGAAGTTTGACGCATCCTTCTTTGTTTCAGATAATGCTATGACTAGGGCACTTACGTAGTGCTTTTGTATAAAAATCTGCCTTCGTCTTTTGTTTAATAGTGCAGTGAGGGATTCACATGTTTAAAATCATACTAAAAACAATATTACATCATTTCAAGCCACTGAACTTGCAAACGAAGCGTCCTTATCGCGACTCTAATGACCTTTCAGTGAAATGCTCGTCATCTTAGCAGGGGACAACAAAACGAACAATGCAACATGGACTTGTGATAAACGTAAGTATAAGTAATACTAAAAATCCTAAATAATACGTAAGCGAGAATGTTTGTTTGTTTTTATATGGGTAACGATCTTTATATGGGTTAATATTTAAATTTTGGTCGTTATTTTTCATATCATAATAGTTATCATAAATACTTATTTTCACTTGATGGTGAGAAAAAAACCTAATAAGAAAAAAGTTTCCACTGTGGCAATGGTAGGGTTGCCAGGTGGCAGGTGGCACGGAATAATTAAAATAAAATAATATTAATTTGCTAAGAATGAGACCTACGTAAAAGCGATCGATAAATGGATCGCGTGGTTTTTGTGATCCCGTGTTCGTATATATGAACTAAATTCACGAAGATCGACGTTGCCAGACCCGCAAGTGAATGTTGTTTCTTTTTTTTATGACAAAAACACGCAATCCGTCCATCGAACGATCGTTTTCGATTTAACAATCGAATACAACTTGCACCTTATGTTTTCCGAGGCAAAGAAAATGCATGTGATTACTTTTCTAATCCAAAAAATAGTGCTTAGTTCAAGTGAAGCCGCAGGAAATCGTTAGTAAGTATGTCATAATGGTAAGTGCAGAGGCCAATGGGATAAACAATAGTAAAATTGCAGCTTCAATTTCGTTAAACATAAGTCGCTCATAGTACTGAAAAAAGGGAGGATGTGTAGAGAAAAGATCTTAGTTATCGCTCTGCTTTTCATCAGTGGAGCTGCCACCATCCAACATATAGGTAAGTGGAGAGAAAGCATTTCATAAAATCGTCAATACTTAGGCTTATTTCTGGAAATACCCTGGGGTCAAAATACTAACTTACAATATAATTTACTCTGTATTTTAGGTAAAAAAATATTGGACACAAATATTCTTTTTCGATTAAACAAAAAATAACAAAGATTCAAGGCATCAAAATGTAGGAGTGGGCGTCTTTGACGTCACCCCTTGCAAAAAATACCACAAGAAGTGACGTCAGATGTAACTTTATGAAATGTGGCCTACATAGGACCACCTATGTACGTCTACCAAGACAAAAGAAGTCCCACAAAAAGCTGCTGACAAGGAGAGGGAGGGGTCAAAAAGTCATGAAACTAGTGTGATGCAATTCGTGGATGGCCCCTTTTATGTAACATGCATTTTTGTCAACATTATAGTCATTAGACCGAATGACCTTTTAAAATCTTAATCTATTGTTAAACTATTGTCTGGGAATCTAGGTCTTACGAGGTTAAGAGCATTGTAACGGTTTTGGAAGGTTCATGAAGCACTGCAAAGGCACTTGATCTTCTTCGTATCTTTTTCAGAATCTGAGCTATCGCAGACTCCGAAACTCTTTCATCTAGATGACTATGTCAAGTGCCTGGATAATAAAGATGGCATCTACTGCCTTGGGCAGTTTCAAGTCTACAGTGAAGTGGAAAACCATCCGACGTTTGAGTTAATACAGGTAGCCATACCTTTGCATTAATTAATAACGTTTGTTAAGATGCTAAGAAACAATATGTAAGAGACGACGTAGTTAAGACTTTTAAGGAAAGATCAGAAAACGGGAAGCAGCGGTTAACAAACCGCCTGCCAAGCGTGGTGACGAATCATTCTTCTAAGATACACTTTCCTCGAAGATACACTTTTGCAAAATCCCCGATTTTGTTCATAAAGATACACTTTGGGCTAGTACAGCAAAACAGAAAAGTATCTTACAGGAACAAAAGCGGGGATTTTTCAAAAGTGTACCTAACTACGAGGAAAGTGTATCTCAGAGGAATGATTCAAAAGTGGAAAGAGTGAAAAGAGGAAGGTGTAGCAATTTTATTCATCCTTGCCCATCAAAAGCAGACGATAGGAAAACTGTTCCGCATCACGAAGCTGGAAGCATGACCCCGTCTGATTGGTAGAGCATTTGAAACATAAGGGAGTAAGCCCTCTCTACGTGTAGCTTTTTAGCAGAAAAATGAAGAATGAGGTTTTATTAAGCAAGTTCAGGCAAAAAGTTTTAACTAAGTGTCTAAAACACAAAGTCCATTAACCATAAATACTCTAACTGCAACTACTTTCATATAGTAGGTGTTCTGATTTTCATATAACAATTTAGTAGAACATAGTTTTGTTTTCGCTGCAAGAGGTTTTCAGTGGGTAAGTATCAGTGTTCCATCGTTGGTTCATACCACTTCTAAACATCAGAAGCATTGCACCTAAACTCATTACTAAATTAAAAACATGACCTACCAATGAATGACTGCATCGATTTCCAGAAGTACAGCCAAGACCCGTACCTGTACAACCGCACGTACCTCCACCGAGGGTACTGTCTGAACACGCGCTGCGCGGGCGCAGAGGCGAACCTGACCGCGCGCTTCGAGCGCTGCGTCGACAAGTGGGCGCGCCACCGGCATGGTTTGCGCGCGCGCCTGGTTACGTTGAATTTTTGCAAGGTATAAACAGATACCCTTACCTGTACGACTCCTTAAGGGGTTTATTTACCACTAGGGTAGTAATAAGCCTACGGCCTGCGTGATTGATGCTAAGCGGTTACTGTAGGCTATGGACACCCGGAACACCAGGGGTATCACACGCGAGTAGCGTTAAAATTACGCGTGACGTCAAAGAGTGGGACTTTTTCGCCGCTGACTGACGTTAAAGATCCCAATCCTACATTTTGATGCCCTGATCTAAAAATGAAAAAAGGACAAATGAGAGGGATTTATGGGGCAAAAATACGCGATCCGTTCAACGAACGATCGTTTTCGTTTTTTGTAGTAGGGCCCCAGCACTCACCCCACGAGATCCGAATTTATGAATTAATTGAATGACGAGTTCTATCAACAGCCCTGATCCGTCCACTGGTGAACGTAGGCCACCGATAAGTCGAGAAATGTTTCTCTATCCTGGGCTTTGTCCATCCAGCCATTGCCAGCAGTTTTTTTTTTATAAAAAAAAACATTCAGGATGATCTCACTCCACCTGATGGTAAGCGGCCGTGAGGTCCAAATGTTAGGTCGACAGGCACAATAGGGCATACCCACCGCGCCTGTCGCCCTTACCCTGAAGGCCCACTGAGATGCCGTTTCACGCCCCGCCTAAACAACCCAGGATTGTAAGAGGAAGGAAATACATGAGCTGGAAGTTCTACTAAGGTCATCAGCCCAACGGGTTGCGGGGCGTCTACTACGTCTGCCTTAAAGCGGTGTCCTCTCCAAGACTTATCTGCTTCACGTTCAGTTCTACGGCAGACATGACCAGCCCACTGCCACTTGCAAACTATAGCGTTAACCTTAGACCTGTGTCGATAACTCACGTCCTCTGACGTATACGCACATTTTGTTTCTGATCCCATAACAGTAGTTCAGGTCTACATAAATAAATAAATAAATAAATTAACCCAAGACATGCCACGCTGGGCCACACAGCGCCACCTAGCCCCAAACTAAGCCGAAGCTTGTACTATGGGTACTAGACAACTGATAAACTTACTAAGACACATTTTTTTTTGTAAATAAATACATATTATAGTGACATAGAAAACACCCAGACCAATACAAACAGCCATGTTCATGAACACAAATGTTTGTACTGTGCGGGAATCGAGACCACGACCCTTGGCTCAGAGGGCAGAGGTCACTACCAAATGAGCCATCGAGCCTGTCGACACATAATTGCATTGTTTCCTCAGGAACATGGCAAGCCTATTCCCACCGCGGCAGACACACGTGACACAGCTCATCGGGCGTTCATCTACGTCGTGATAATGTTGCTGCTCCTCAACGCCATTGGAACTTACTATGACATGTCAGTTGAGGATAAGAACAAGGGTGAGTATCTATAGATTCCGGAGTTGAAGACTGTCCATAATTACCTATTCTCACTGAGTTAGTATCCTCATCGAGCCGGGTGCTCTCAACCAAGGTCTCATGTACAACGGACCCACCTTTTGATAGAAACTGGCCAATTTCTCCAAATTATTTTCAACAAATTGTCCAATACATAGGTAGATTCCTCAATTCCTCTAGTATTTTGATGGACCTGATAGAAAGAGCTTGAAGCCTGAAGGGTTGCTATCGAATATTGCCAGAAGTTTTTCTTTTTGTGAGTACACAGATTTTTTTCTTTTAAATTTAAGGTCATGTAATAAGGACTTGGTCAATTGTGGGCAACTGGAAAACATTCGTGGCAACACCACCACCAGATGCTGATAACCGCATGGATTCACTAGTTGGATGGAAGTAAGTCTTTGGGTAGAAGATCTTGGTCAAACTAGAGGTTTCAAGTGGCGAAATGCTTTTATTTTGGAATTCACGCTGGAATTTATTTTCATATCATTTCAAAAGGATATCTGTGTTACCAAATAGGTATTTCCGAGAATTATGTACAGATTTGAAAAAATCTTATTTTGTTCGAAAGGGTGTACTTCCTAGTTGGTCCCATTGTCACAAAGAAATCGGCTTTTTTTGCTAAAAATTTGTATACTTACTTACTATTTATGCCATAAAGATTAAATTATTCATATGATTTTATAAATTTCTATTGCAGGGCATTTCTCTCACTAGGGCCCATTTACTGCCACGCCACCATTTTCATCACTGCCGTTTATCAACATAATCCAAGATTTATGGAAAAGGTAAGTTCAAAGTTTTCCTACAAGAAATTCTGATCATATTCTTCCACATTTCCATTAGTCTTTCTGAATAGGGACATTTTTTTATGCAAGAGGCGGCAGACGAGCAAATGTGATGCCTGATGGTCAAGCAGTCAACACCGCCCATGAACGCCCATGAACATGGCAACTCATATCGAGTTCTGGGGTCGCTGCCGGACTTTTAAATAGGAGTACGCTCGTACAGGGGATGTAAGGGAGCGGCCTATCATCTTTTCCCTCTGGCAACCGACTGGTGGCGGTATAACCATCACAAATGAAGGCGTAGCTAAATAGCACAGGCCGATGACGGCCAGTATCGTCGCCGGAGCGAGAGGCTACGCCCTGCGTTCGTCAACCCGCCTGCCCAGCGTGGCGATTATGGGTATATCCTTTAGATTTTTTTTAATTTGTTCTAAGAAAGCACTTGACCACAATCACACCTGATGTTAAGTAATGATGTGGTCTAGGATGGAGCGTGCTTACTTAGATAAAGCCTATTCACTTTAGCTTTAAAAACCTCCAAGTTGTAACACTCAGGAAAGACGTCACCTGGCAGAGAATTCCATATTTTAGCCGTTCGCGGCAGGAAGGAATTTGCAAATATTTTTGTACGGATGGGAGGTATGTCAACTACGCAGCTACGTAAGGATGGTAAGCCAGCCTACGTGATCGTAGATGGCCTGTCAGTCACTATTTTCTTAACGCGAATGAACTATAGATGTTTGCCTTAAGTGGTAAACAACTGGAGAGGCCTATGTCCAGCAGTGACTGCAATTGGCTGATGATGATGACGCTCGTACATTGCGAGTCTTACCCTCCTGATAAGAGTTCTGGAGTGGATACCGCGCGCTGACTAAGCGCTGGATAGCGCGGTTACTAGGGCGATCCCTCCAAATGACAACTGGCATTGGATGAGACCTCCAGCAGTGGACGTTTGCAGGCTGATGGTGGAGAAGCGATGGTCTTATAATGAAGTGTCAAATGCCAGAGTCCAAACTCTGCAACTCAATATGTGTTTGTACATAGGTATTATTATGAATAGCCACATATTGAGTATATTCTTCTTTGGTAACGTCACATAGTCGTTAGGTTAATCAGTACTAAGCTGTCTGCTAAGAAATTTTACTTATTTTCCAGTTCCTGCTGAGCCCAGCCGGTCCTATGGTGGGCGCGCTGACGACGGCTACCCAAGGGTTCACGCTGATCTCCACATTCTTGTCGGCTTTCAACGTGATGATGAGACCCAAAATAGATTGGACGGATATACCAAAGATTGTTTTGAAACGGCTAGCACGGTAAGGAATATAAGGCTGGCCCCCTACATTCGAAATTTCGATGCAGAATTCCGAATTGAGATTCACGTTCGCAACTAAAATGCTCTACTTACATATAAAATGGTGGAGCGCTTCGTATTTTAATTCGGAATGCCGCATCGGCATTCCGAATGTATGTGGCCAGCCTTGGTGTTTCAAATTTTATTTATAACGAGAATCTAGATAAAAATACCATACAAGCGATTGATAGATATTTTATTGATGCAGGCTCCAATGATAGTTTTATTGCACAAAACACAAACATTACAGAGGAAATTAAATTTAGTGAACAGATGAGTAAAGTCGAGTCATCATCATCAGCCTATTGCAGTCCACTGCTGGACATAGGCCTCTCCAGTTGTTCGCCACCTAGGGCAAACTTCTGGAGACAACTCTTTTCTTTCCTTATTTCTTTCACCTCTTATGACCGTGACTTCCAGATACAATAGTTTAACAATAGATTACGATTTGAAAAGGACATTCAGTTTTATGACTTTAGTACATAAAATATTCATACTTTCATTTCAGGATCCTTCCAGTATATTTGCTTGTCGTCGGCTTCGCTTCGACTTGGTGGCACAGTATCGGAGATGGACCCATGTGGCACCTCCTAGTGGGCACCGAAGGCCCCGTATGCAGGAGAAAATTCTGGACGATGGCCTCTTTCATACCAAACCTTTTTGATAAAAAGCACATTTGTCTCGTTCAGACTTGGTAAGTGTTTAGCACAATAAGTGGGCTTCTATTGATGGTAAGACCCTGTGATGTCGTACCGGGAGGGTTCTACGCCTGTAGTACCCTACTTGTCTGCCTAGACAGGTAGCTGAGGTTAGAGTGGCGAAATCTTGTGTTGGAGGCCGAGATCCACGTCGTGACACTGAGCAAGCGTAAAAAACAACTCATTTAAAACCAAGACAACAAGGCTACTTACCTGGTTTTTTTTTTAGTTAGCCACTACTATCCCACTTTTGGGCAAAGACGCCTGCATGCTCCTCCCAGACTGGTAAATAATGATCCAGATCATGCCACCTTTTCTCCGGCCTGCCTCTGCGACGGTGGCCATCTGAAGGCTGATATTTGACAACGATTCTGGTCCCTTCATTCTGCACACGCGACCCGCCTATGACCACTTCAATTTAGCAGATATTTCTCCCACATCTCCTATTCTATTTTACAACCCTATTATAAATCAACATTTGTTTTAGGACAACAGTTGTGGACATGCAGTTGTTGATACCAGTTCTTGTGTTGACTGTTCTACTGATCAAGTACCGTAAATGGGCCACTGTAATACTATCCGCGCTCTTCGCAGCTGCAGTGGCTGCGACTGCTCACGTAGTGTTCAAGAATCATTATAAACCTGCTTACACGTACATGACTCCAGAGTAAGTCAATTTGTAAATATACTTAGGAATAAATATACGAATGGTGATCTGCTGCTGAATAGTTTCGCTGAAACTAAAATACCGGTCAAGTATGGTTCAGATTCAAGCACCGAGGATGAAGGATCCATTAGGTAAAGCCACAAATAATAACGATTAATGATTTCCATTTTTTTTCCTTTATATACTCTTCGTGAGATGTACCTATCATCTTTTCATTCCAAGCCACCGTCACCTGCCCGTGGAGCATCCTGCCGAGTAACAAATGAGGCTCTGGCAACCGACTGGTGGCGATATGATATAACCATCACGATGGAAGGCATAGCTAAATACCACAGGTCGATGATGGGCAGTGGCGTCACCAGAGAGAGGAGCTATATCCTGCGAACGCCAACCCGCCTGCCCAGCGTGATTAGGAGTAAAGCCTCCAGTTGGACTATGGAGGACTACGTCCAGCAGTGGACTGCGATAGGCTGATGATGATACTTTTCTTCTAGTAGATTTTGCTATTCTAAGTTTGTGAGATGTAGGTTAATTCCCCTATAGATGAAATATTAATAATTTCATTCATGATTTTGCCAGCTTTTTAAATGTTTTATATAATTGTCATCTTCTTTGTTACAGAGACTACCGCGAATTCTTCTCTAACAACAAATCTTTCGTGGAGTTCTTCATGCTTCCCTACAACTGCCTGATAATGACTGTTGCCGGTATGTGGACAGCGGTCATTCAGAAGGACATTCATGACCGCAAGATCAATCTGGCTGAGCGGAAGGTAAGAATTTAACTACATAAAATAAAGGCAATTAATATTAGACAACACTGCTCCGATCCCAAAGTAAGTAGCTTGATCTTGTGTAGAGGCGTAGCGTGCCTTGGCGGGGCCCTATATAAAAAATTGTTTGGGGGCACTTAGGAAGGGAAAAAGATTTGTCACAAAATTTGGGAAGTTTTTATTAGTTTTGCTTATGCACTTTGGGGGCCCCTATGGCCTGGGGGCCCCGTATAATTGATACGGCAGATACAGCGGTAGCTACGCCCCTGATCTTGTGTAATGGGTATCAGAACAAGGAAAGTCCCACAAATATAAGTACATTAAAATTCAAATGGACCGGTAGCCATTATGTCGAGCTACAAAAAATATATTATGTAGATGATTAAATATATGTTTTCAGTCACTGGTGTATATCAGCTACATCCCGTTCACATCGATTTGGGTATGGGCGTTCAACAGTTACTACTTGAAGGAAATAACTGACCCTCGGCTGGTATCGCTGATGGTAATACTGGAGCGACTGGCCCTAGGCGCGATCATGAGCATTTTCCTCATTCTGATGATGAATGTTAACAGTGAGTATGTTTATGAACTTCTTAAGCAATTTGAATGTGTGTAGTAGTGGCTTGCAAAAAGTTAACGTTATTTCCACTCTATTTTGATCCCAGAAATGTTTGTGTCATCATCATCATCATCAGCCTATTACAGTCCACTGCTGGACATAGGCCTCTCCAGTTGTTCGTCACTTAGAGCAAACATCTGGAGAATATACGCATAATCGCCACCCTGGGCAGGCGGGTTGGCGATCGCAGGGCGTAGCTTCTTGCTCCGGTGACGCTGCTGCCCGTCACCGTTCTTTAGTATTTAGCTACGCCTTCAATTGTGATGGTTATACCGCCACCAGTCGGTTGCCAGCGCCTCGTTTGTTATTCGGCAGGATGCACCACGGGCAGGTGAGGTTGGCTTGGAGCGATGATAGGCCGCTCTCTTACATCCCAATGTTTGTGTGTGACCACACAAATCATCTTTAGCCTGCGAAGCAAATGTCCTGGGTCCATACTGGACATAGACGTGTTCAATGACAATTGCCTTAGTCACCAAGCTTGGCAGGCAAATTAGTGACCGATGAAGGTTTTATTTGTAAGGTAAACGCTGCTGCCCGACACCCAGCGGATGAGATGACGTGGTCTTATTCTAAATCCGGAGACCAGACAGAGCACAAATATGGGATTGTTTGAAAAAGACGTGATCGCAGTTCTATCTCAAAGGTAGGGCATAGCGCATCTACGCTCCACCCTATAAAATATTGCAGCTAAATGACCTCCGAGTCGTGTTTTTGTGAGTAGAAAGTTTCGGAGCTCGTGGGGCAAGCGCTGCGCCAGCATACGGGGGTTGGGGTGGGCCAGCATGGCGGTGGCAACTGAAAGGTGACTGACCGGTTACTTGCCCGTTGTCGCAGCGTCATGGGCTCCTCCGCGGGATTTAAGGTGTCAAAGTACGCGATCCGTTCAACGAACAATCGTTTTCGATTTTGATAGTAGGGGCCCTTGTTGTTTAGCTGTGTAGTCAATAGGGAATATGCATGTTTTTTTTTATGGATTTATTGAGATCTTTTATCTTCCAGATACATAAATATCGAAGAATTTTTAAACTATCTTTTCTATTAAGCGAGTTATAAAGCGTTAAAGTTATTGCTTAGACAGAGAGATCCAACGCGGCGGATGACGTCACGTACCGTGAGCGCCGTACTAACTCCATAGAAAAATCTGTTTCTCGAGAGAGAGACGGATATATTTACTTTCAACGACTGTATCTCGCCCATTTTTCAGCCAATTTTGATTTTGTTTTCACTGTTCGTAGTAGATTTTAATCTATTTTACGATAAATTAGTAAATACCTGAAACTATTTTTCATGCATATTCCCTATTTGTTGATGCTAATCAAATGGTGATGTTCCGTAGCCAAGATGATGTCGGTACTCCGGTGGAACAAGCTGCACCCTTTCTCCCGCATGAGCCTCTCGGTGGTGATGGTTCACTGGTGCGTCAACAGCGTCCTTGTTGGGTTCCGGTACACGCTCTACGATGCTTCCGTCACCGGCTTGGTCAGTTATATAATTATTTAATATTGCTTTTTTTCATCGGGAATGCCTATACGCATAAACTAGGACCCTAGATACCTGGGTTATGTGGGGCTCACTCCTACCAAGCGGAGAATACACACTGACTAGTGCTAGGGTTGAAATGATAATAATCAATTCGTTCATTTTATTTGTCTCTTTACAGATTCTCGACACAATCGGAGTTTTCGTGGTGTCATGTATCCTGGCGGTGCCGCTGACAATCATGGTAGAGACGCCTATGAGGAAAACCGCGAGCTATTTATTATATTTATATGAAACATCATGATCCTGTATTATATCCATGTCATTACGTTATTATTATGATCATGAAACGTTGTATGATATTAGTATTATTAATAAAAATGAAGATATCAAATAACATTGTACATGTTGATCGGTCCCTCTATTCTGAACAATAGGCTATTATGGCTAAAAATTGCAATGAGTCCGTCTTTTAGCTTATTCAAAAATAAAAGACACGCATTTTTTTATTTGTAAATAAGACTAAAAATTACAAAGTTATAGCCCGTTGTAATTACGCGTGACGTCACTCGGTGAGGCATTTTTACGGGAGCGAGTGACGTCAAAGACTCCCAATCCTAACTTTTATGCCTTGTATCTTTTCTATTTTTTATTTGAATGAAAAAAGGAAAAATACGTTTCTTTTATTTTTGAATAAGCTAAAAGACGGACTAATTCATGTATGTACCTTGTATAGTTCGAGGATGTTATGTAACCTTAAGCTAAAATTAAATAAATTATTATTATTAAAATTATTATTATTAATTACAATTTTTAGCCATAATAGCCTATTGTGTCTGGAAGAGATCGCTCCCAGCGATAAGAGCGCCTACATTATCTATACTTATAATAAATCTGTAGAGAGGTCAATTCTGTACATAAAATATTTTTTCAAAATAACTATCAGGGGGTGATAAGTGATCGATACTGATACCAAAAATGCAATCAGTAAAATTTTTGTCTGTCTGTCTGTCTGTCTGTCTGTCTGTCTGTCTGTATGTTCGTTATAGAAAAAAAAACTACTGAACAGATTTTGACGAAACTTGGTACACTTATTCTTCATACTCCTGGGCAGGTTATAGGATACTTTTCATCACACTACAATCAATAGGAGCGGAGCAGTGACGGGAAGTGTTGGGAAAACGCGAGAAATTTAAACCTGTATGTTTGAACGCGCATTACGCGAAAACTACTGCATAGAATTGAATGCGGTTTTCACCAATGTATTGCTAGAGGTCTAACTTAAAACTTAGGCACAAGGTATAGATGGGTATTATATGGAAGTCCGTTATTTTTGAAACCCGATATCCACGCGAGCGACGCCGCTGGCACAGCTAGTACCTACTATAAGTTTGTTTACTCTTTCCTGTACATGATTATACATATTTGTGCAATAAAGAATATCTATCTATACGTAGTAGGTACTTATATCTCACGTCATGAAAAGCAAAAAGAAAAATATGCAAATATTTAGATATATTAAAATTTACTTATGTTTGTACGCCCACATCACAAGAAAAGCAAAAAAAAGTATTTTTAAATTTATTTGTTACTAAGTTTGAATGACAGGTGTTAACATGTTTTATTAGGTACTACAGTAAGTATTCATTATTTGGTATTTATTGAAGGTGGTCGGCAATTGTGTAAAGATGAATCGTATTAGTTTTGCAATAATTTTGTTAGTTTCGGGAGTAAATTGTGTGGATTATGTAGGTAAGTAAAACATTATGTACTGTAAGATTAATAATTGTCATCATAATCGGCCTTTTAATGTCCTCTGCTGGATTATGAACTATTTTGTCTGAATCCGACGGCGCCCAGGTCGCCTGTCCATCTTATAGCGGACCACCCTACTTCATTCTCCAAGTAGTGAATATGTCACCGGAAAATAGCAAGAATCGTAAGTTGATCAATTTCCTAGGTAGTTGATTAACTTCCGGAAAATAATAAATGCAGTTGAAATGTATTATTTAACGTATGTATTTTAGTAAATTGATCATTTTACGGGGTCTTGCCGTTAAATAATCCGACGAAGAAGAGGTGAACGTTGATTGGTTGAATGGCTCACGTGGTGTTATCCCGAGAACCAATCAGGGAACAGTGTATTAAGTTACGGGTAATAGTGCACCGTTAAGTAATACATTGAGCAACGATTGGCCCATTTGAGGACGATTTTACTTGTGTCAAATTCGTAAATTATTAAATTACTGCCAAGCTACCGTAAGTTGATCAATTAACTGAAATCCATTGCGTTAAATAATACATTTCAACTACCGTTTGTTATATTCCGAAAGTTAATCAACTACCTAGGAAATTGATCAACTTCCGATTCTTGCTATTTTCCGGTGACAAATACAATATTCTGTGTCAGGGGTAGTAAACGCTGCCTCCGACACAGTCGATGCAGGTTCGATCCCCGCACAGTACAAACATTTAACTATGTGCATCAACCTGTCTGTTTGTAATGGTCTGGGTGTTAAAAAAAAAAACTTGTTTATAAAACCGTAGGTCAAAAAGTACAAACATGATATTGTATTAATGTTACCCGGCCGCCGCGATACAAGCTGTGCTTAGTGCAGTGGTCACTAGGATAAGTTATTATTTGTACTGTTTTCTAGTAATAAATTAATTTATTATTATTATTTAAAATATGTATTTACTTAGCTCTTGGCTTAGAAGAAAAAAAATTTAAGGTATTAATATACCTACCTACTTAATAACTATTTTTCAATGCTGATGAAATGACCACAATCCGAAAATTTTTTCGCGCGTGCGGTCGTGGGTCGTCCAAATGTTAGGTCGATCGATAGTCGAAATGTTCAAAATCTTTCATTTCAGAATCAGAAATATCCCAACTCCCGAAACTATTTCATCTAGACGACTATGAAAAATGTTTGGCTGAGCAAAATGGCATATTCTGTCTAGGGGAGTTCCAAGTGTATAGTGATGTAGAAGATCATCCTACTTTCGAGACCATAAAAGTAAGTTTAGTGTATTGGAAAGAATTTTAACATTATTGCTATTGCTAAAGTAAGGGAAGTACCTTCTCTCTCTCTGGGGTATTGGGTTTCCATTAAAGATCCATGTGAAGAGAATCTTCGCTCGAATTGATCTGCCCGTCCAGGGAAGGACCTCCACCCTATAGAATACCGCAGCCAAATGACCTCCGGGTCGTGTTTCTGCTGGTGAGTAGGATCTCCGGAGCTCGTAGGGGGTTAGGGTTGGGCCGGCATGGCCGTGGCAACTGCCAGATAACTAACCAGTTACTTGCCAGTGGTCACAGCGACTTGGGCTTCAAAAAAAATTTAGGCTAGTAGATTTTTAGGTTCCCCCACTAGGACTATTAAAAAATATCTTGGTTTCTTCCGTGTCTGATTGTTACTGTTGCAAATAAATAAGTGATTGTTGTTGGTTGATTGAGATTTCAAATATGAAGAGTACCCAACAATCTGCGATCATAAATAGGTACGATTTTTTATTCTAATTTTTATTCTAAATGACTACGATGATGGCCAGGACGGCCTTGTCATCATCACCGAACTGTTGGGGGAGCGGAAGGCTCTCACCCCTAGGTAAGCTAAGCAGCACAGCTAAGGGCGCCCCCTAGTGGGGCTCGGGCCTCGGCTTAGGGCGCTGCTGGGAGGGTCCCTACGGACGATATTTTGAGGAGAGGGGCGACCGGTTGCGGGCCGGTTTCGCGGGCGGGACGCGGAAGCTAAGGGACGACGCGGCGCAGGACCCCGCCGGCGGGGTCGGAACGACGGGCGTGACGTGTTTGATTGTGTCGCGAGCTGTTCGGCGGCGGCCAGCATGGCGAGGGTAATAGGATCGTCATCGTCCAGGAGGACGTGACGGGGGCGACGTTTCCTACCATGGGGGGCTTCGGGAGGGACGTAGTCAGCGGCGGAGACCACTAACGGATTGGGGTGATGCGGAGCAGAGTCAAAATATTTAGTGGAGCATCGCTTAAGGTACTGCGCGATAGTCGGCAGTTCTAAGTCGATGTGAAGGTTTTCGTTCCTAAGGAACCAGGGGGCGCCTGTTGCCTTACGCAAGAAGCGGTTCTGAACGACTTGGAGTCGTTTGATATGTGACGGAGCGGCGTGTGCGAAGACAACGCTCGCGTACGTCATGATAGGGCGGATACAAGTCGTGTAAAGTCGAACCTTATTTCTAAGGGACAGTTTACTACGCTTGTTCAGAAGGCAGTGTAGGCGGCCGAGCGTAAAAGACGCTCGGTCGCGGACTGTCTTGATGTGATGTCGGAAGGTCAGTCCATTGTCCAGGTACACACCCAGGTAACGGACAACTCGTTCCCAAGGGATCGATTTGCCGAACATCGAAATCGGAAGGCTCCGCGGGAGTACCGCGTTCCTCCGGAACATGATGGCAGAGCTCTTGGCGGGATTGACTTCGATCCTCCATTTAGTGAACCAAGCGCCGAGGGAATCGGCGGCGTTCTGGAGGGTTCGGATGATGGGAGCCTCGGTGCGAGACGTACAGTATATAGCTGTATCGTCGGCAAAGAGGGCCACGTGAGCCTGGAGAGGCTTGGGAACGTCGAAGGTGGGGATGTCGCTGGTGTACAGCGTGAACAAAATGGGGGAGAGCACGGAGCCCTGGGGGACCCCGGCTCTGATGGGGTGGGGGGGGGAAAGTACCCCCTCGACTTTGTAGCGGAAAGTGCGGTTCGACAAAAAGTCCTGTAAGATGTGCACAAGACGGTCTGGCACTTCGAGTGTGTAGAGCTTATAAATTAAGCCCTGGTGCCAGACTTTGTCGAACGCTTTCGCTACGTCGAAGAATATCGCCCCCGTCCTGCGAGGGCGGGGGCGATTGAAATTGAGGAGGATGTGCTCAACAATGCGATGCACTTGTTGTACGCACGAATGTCTGGCTCGGAAGCCGAACTGCTCATCGGGAATGAGCCTATGGTCGTGGGCGAAGTCTCTAAGGCGATTATAAATAATGCGCTCATAGATCTTGCCAATGGTACAGAGAAGGCTGATAGGCCTGTAGCTGGAGGGCTCAGTTTTCGGTTTCCCGGGCTTCGGGATACCTATGACTGTGGCCTCCTTCCACGACTGTGGGAAGATGCAATTACTCAGAGCCGCGTTGAAAATAGCGGTGAGTAAGAGAAGTAGGTGTTGGGGAAAGCGTCTGAGCACTTTGTTGGTAATCCCGTCGCAACCTGGCGCTTTGCGCGGGTGGAGTCCCCTCACAATGGACCGAACCTCGTCTATCGTCACCGGCTCAAGCGGTGGGGAGGTTGCCGGAAGGGCAGATCTACGTTCGACCTCCGCCTCGACTGTGGCGAGGTGGTCTGGGTCTACTGGTAGGGTACTGGGGGAGCATTGGGCCTCGAGACTCTCGGCCAAACATTCCGACTTTTCCTCGTCATCAAAGGCGGGGGGTTGGTCGGGACGGTGGAGGGGGGGCGTCGAAGCGCAACTATCGGTCTTAAGCTTACGGGCCAAGTGCCAGAAAGCGAATTGGTCGGGGTTGAGATTACCCACGAACGTGTGCCACTGATCGTTCCGAAGTGCCGCAATACGCTGCTTTACAGATCTCTGTAGAGCCCGCATGCGGACGCGGTTCGGTTCAGTGGGATAAGAGTCGTACGCTCTGACAGCCGCGTTCTTCTCGGTCAACAGGGCCCGCACATCCGCAGGCAGGTTCCAGCGACGGTGGGCCGTCACCGGAACCCGCCGCGAACAGTCGCGAACGACGTTCTGCACGTGCCCTGTGAGCGAGTCGATTGCAACTAGCGTGTCTTGGACAGAGACGATATCGTCTGGAATAGTGTCTAAGAGCGGAGATGTTACCGACTTTAGGCTCTCGCCGAGTCGGTCCCAGTCCACCTTGACTTTGGTGGGGGGTGACAGGCCCTCAGTGGGGAGACCTAACCTGGGGATAAGCTCTATAACTACGGGCCTGTGGTCTGAATCTAGCTCGTGCATCACTTCTATAGAGCGCAAACGTAAGTTCACATTCTTTAGGAGTACGACGTCTAGGATATCCGGGCGACATTCCACATTGTGCGGAAAGTGCGTAGGGGACATGGGAGCCACTATGTCAAAGTGGAGAGACTCGGAAAGAGACTCAAGAAGGCGACCGCGAGGATTAGTTGTATGACAACACCAAGCGGTATTTTTGGCGTTTAGGTCGCCCCCGATAATTACGGAGGCGCCTAGCCCTAATAAGGCCTCTAGATCTTCGCTAAGGAGTGATCTAGGATTGGCCGATGAGTTTGGCGGTGGGAGGTACGCGGATACTAGTACGATAGGCTGATGGCCAGTCATACCTATCCGGCATACAGAGGCCTCAATGTGGATGAGGCGGGGAGTGTCCACAGGGGAACAATAGAGTGAGCTTTTGTAATAAAGCAGGGTGCCACCAAGGGCAGACGTGGTGCGATCGTTGCGAACTAACTTGTAGTTCGCGATCTTGGGGTCCCGGGTGCCGGGTTTGAGAAAGGTCTCTTGGACCAGAAGGACATCAAGTTGGTGGTCTGAGAGAAAAGCGGCTACTTCGGCCCTCTGGGACAAGAGCCCGTTGGCATTGAAGTAGCCCACTTTGAGGCTGTTCGGTTTGACTCTGCTCCTAGGGGAAAGTAATTCCATTATGGAGATACTTTAAACGAGGCGAGAGACGCCCGGAGGGGTTCGGCCATAAGGGCCACCTGTAGCATGGCGGAAGGATTGCCTTCCGCCCTCCTCAGGGACTCGGCCACGCGTGTCACCTGGACAAAGTCGATCTCCTCGAAAAAGCGGGAGATCAGTGCGTGGTCGGCCCATAGGGACGCCTGGGAGGGAGCCACAGGCGGGGGGTTGCGTTGCTGCGGCGCTGGGGCCGCAGGGGTGCGCGGGGGTTGGGGGGGGCACCCTTAGGGGGTGCTTGTGCGGGCTTGGTGACCCACGGGGCGGGCCACTGTGGGGCCAAACGCGGCGGCGAAGAGGTTACCTGTGCAGCAACTTTCGCCGGGGTAGGGGGGGCCTGAGGGGCCGGGGGGGTAGGTGCCTTAGAGGCAGGGCGAGGTGCGGGACGCGCCAAAACCGCCTTAGAGGCGGCCGCTGCCCTTTGTGCAACCTTTCGGTTGGCACGCGGAGCACGCGGGCACCCGCGATAGTTCGCGGGGTGTCCCACCTCCCCGCAGAGCACGCAGCTAGGCGGCTCTGCGCAAAGCGCCCTGTCTTTCGGGCGGGTACAATCGGTGGTGCCGTGATCACCGAGGCACTTGACGCACCTCGGCTTGGCGAAGCAGTTGCGGGCAGAGTGCCCGTAGAGCTGGCAGCGGTGACACTGCCCTGGAGGCCCCTTCTTATGGGGAGTCTCAACCGTTATGCCAGATAACTGGCATATGGTTTTAACGTTGAAAATGCCCTTGCCGGCCTCCGTGCGTTCAAGCACAATGAGTACCAGGTCGAAGGGCTGGGGGTTGGGCGATTTGCCCTTGTGCAGCCTGTGCACCTCGATGACGGGGAAAGCCTGCGCTTTGAGATCCTCGAGGATCTCAGCGCTGGAGAGTTCCTTGGGAACTCCCCTGGCGATCACCCGGAGCTGGCGCTCTTCGGGCAGGGCATAGGTGTGAAATCCTATGCCCATTGCCTTGAGCATCATCGTGAAGCGACGATGCTCGGTGGAGGTCTGGACCTGCACCTTTATACCCTGCTGGGTGGCGCGGGCGGATAAGTAGTTGATGCCAAGAGTTTGGCATCGTTTTGTAACGTCCAGCCACTTGTCCTTTTCCTGGACGTAAAGTGGCGGCGGAGAGGGCTCCTTGCGGGGGGCCGTGGCGGAAGAGGGCGAGTTCCCCGGCTTGGGGACCCTCTTCGCCCGGGGGGCGGGGGGGGCTGCTGCCGATTTGGCAGGCTTCGGGCGGCGGGCGCGCTTGCGCTTCGAGCCCTCGACGAGCGTAAACTCGTCCGAGGACTCGGCCGATTGCTCCTCCTCCGAGGTGGTGGAGGAGCTGGAGGAGGGGATGGACTCCGCGTCCATTTGCTCATCGAGCAAAGGCGCGGAAGTCGAGGCGGCCTTGTCGGCCAGGACGGCCTGCACTGACGGCGGAGGCCGCAGTGGGGCGGGGGCGGGGGGCGCTGAGGGCGCGGGGGGCGCCAGAGTGGCGGCAGGGGCCGAGGACGGAAGGTCCTCAGATGAAGCAGCAGCCGCGAGGGCGGGGACCTCCGCGAGGAGGGTTGCCCGCACAAGCGGGAACTTGGCCAAGGCCCTAAGGACCTCAGCGAGGGCGGGGTCGACCATGGCGGTCGGCCCAACAGCTACTGTACGAACGGTAAACTACACTGCTTCGTACGCGTCGCGTTCCGTGGGAAGAAGCAGCAAGAAACCACACGGCAGTCGCGCCTAACTGGCCTACGTTCGCCCCGGGCTGGAACGGCCCGGGGGTGTGTTGCTAGTTTGGCCTCCCCGCCGGGATAGGCGGGAAGGGTGTTCCTATGGTGAGCCCTAAGCTTGTATTCCCCCTGCCAATCTCAATGTGCAGAGGGTTCCTAGCTGCCCCGGGTGCAGAGGGTAGCTTCGGGTCGAAACCCTAGGCGCCCAAACAACAACCGAGGAATGGGAAGAAGGAAGGGTAAGGTCGGGAGGGCGATGGCTAGCTTCGGCTAGGAGACCCCCCAAGGCCGGTGGAGCTAGCCCCAGCCGAGTAATTGCTTTGCCCTGAGGGGGCGCAGCGAGTGCCTCGGGTCAGCACCCCGTTTGGCTTCGTTGGCACCGTTAGGTATCCACCAAACGACCACTAAGACCGTGGGTTTGCAACTAGTGAGGCGCGTAAGGATATCCTTACGGGAAAGGATATCCTCGGTGTCTATATGAAATAGGATAGCAACGATTTGCTCTCAAAAGGGCAGATCGTAGCGTAAATCGCAGTGACGTCTGGCGCGCACGGCGGCAGAAAGCAGAATCGACTGACCGACTGAATAGGTACGAGACCAACATACAACTTTATATATTTTTTATAGTAGCTGGACATAATGGCTTCTCTACGCGTGATGGAAATCAAAAGAGAAGCCCAAGTCGCTGTGACAACGGGCAAGTAACGTAATGTGTTTTAATATATTCATTGTATTATTTATTCAATTGAAATATTATTTATCTCAATTGTATTCAGTTCTGCACTAACTTTACCCCTCTCTTCAGCATATATCCGCTACCTGAAGGTTGTCTGGAAGAGATCGCTTTCGGCGATAAGACCGCCTACATTGTACTACTATATATCTGTATAACACGTTTTTCCTGTACATGTTTTATTCTGGTGCAATAAAGAGTCTACTTCAAGAATACCGTCTACACCTACAAGAATATATCTACTACCTATGACTACTTAGAATTTGGGATACTTTAAAAGTTACGAAACTGCCGTGAAATCACTTCGTCGGTCCCGTTTCGAGACCAGTTAAATAAAGTTTTTCTTACTCTTATTCTTTATTCTTATAGTTAGTAAATAGGCTGATCCTGCAATATATGAAGTACAAGCCTATATGACGTTGGCAATTGCCATCTGGATATCCGTCGGCACCGCTCTAACAAAGATTATGCCACTACCCTGTGTTAAAAAAGAAAATAAGTGTTTTATTCAAAGTTCCTACTTAAATCTTGCAGAAATATAGCCATATCCCTGGTTTATACAACCGCACGTACCTTCACCGCGGGTACTGCTTAACTACGCGCTGCGCGGGCGCAGACGCCAACCTGACCGCGCGCTTCGAGCGCTGCGTCGACAAGTGGGCGCGCCACCGGCACGGGCTGCGCGCGCGCCTACGCACGCTGCATTATTGCCAGGTACATTAACATTATTGGTACCTATCATCTTTTCGCTCCAAGCTGGCTCACCTGCCCGTAGTGTCGAATAACAAACGACCCTCTGTGTGCCTAGCACGAACATTTTCGAAAAAGTTTGCGTAACGTTACCGTAAACATTTGTATGAAACTTGGTACAGCGCTCCTATCGTGCGTAAGAGGTACTACGTTTATGTACGTTAACGTAGTGAAAATTTACGGTTACGTTACGCATACTTTTTCGAAAGTGTCCGTGCTAGGCACACTGGAAAGTGGTGGCGGTATAGCCATTACGATTAAAGGCGTAGCTAAGTACCACAGGCCGATGACGGGCAGCAACATCACCGGAGCGAGTAACGCCATCCTGCCTGCCCAGGGTGGCGATTATAAGTAAAGCCTTCACTCCAGATGTTTGCCCTAAGTGGCGAACAACTGGAGAGGCCTATGTCCAGCATTGGACTGCAATAGGCTGATGATGATGGCTATAAACCTAGCTTTTTTATACTAGTACGTTAAAAGGACGGCATCCTGCCAGATGTTAAACAGACTACGAAGTTCAAAAAATGTAAGCGATCGACTTAGTAATTAGTGCAGCACGGATTGATCACACTACTAAGGTCTGTGTAAGTACTGCTTCACGTGTGCTGGAAGAGGGTTAATAAAATGACCTCATATCCCCAGTGTGTTAACCAAGTTTCAAGCTGTTAAATAGGGACCGTGCACAAACTATAGGTGGCAGCACTATGTAACATGTATGTAAGTGTAAACTAGGGTAAACATTCAAATTTATGACACCAGATGGCAGCACTATCGATGTGCCCGTTCCCTACAAGCTAGCACTAAACTGACCTCTGCGCGGTATTTACTGCAGAACTTTCCTTCTCCACCGTCATCCGTTCTGCGGTAAATTTGGGCAGTCAACTGCCACTTCAGCTTGCTTGAACAGAGGGTACCTTAAACCAAAATTAATTTATTAATGAAAAACCACAACAAACAATGAAACGAAAGGTTGAAAGGTTGCAGTGTTATGAGTTAAACGATGATGAATACTTAGTGACAGCTTGTTGGAATTTTAATAACAAGTAAATATTCTTACTTACAGAAATATGGAGAAAAACCTTCAAATTCTCCGGACACGAACGATTTGGCGCATACAATTTTCTTATACGTCCTTTATTTTCTGATGATCATGAACTTTGCGGGCACAGTCTACGATATGTCAGTTGAAAATGATCAACAAAGTAAGTTTCTAAAATCAACTGTATCATCACCATCAAGCTCTTGCTTGCTGCTTTAAATAGGCCTATCCAATGAGGGTTTTTTGAAAAAAGAAAACCACCAGATGGCACCTAAGGGCAGGTCGAACTGTTACGTGATTCCTTCATTTTGACATCGCACTGACAGACTATCCGTGACGCACTTTCTAGTCTGTGATGCAATTATATGCAGTAACGCACACGACGTTCAAAAATCTGTCGCGGATATTTCACAGACTCAACGCACATCTTCGATCATTCTGTCGGCAGAGCTGTAGGGACCTAGATGCTCTTTTGAAATGTCTCAGACGCAGACTGTATCGCACAAAAAGTGTGCCGTCTGCGCTGCCCCTAAATGTGCAAGGTAGAAAGTTCAGTCATCATCCTAGCCTTTTTCCCGATTGTCTCAGGGTCGGCTTCCCAAACTGAGAGATTTGGCGAGGGCTAAGCTTTTACACAAAGCGACTGCCATCAGACCTCCGCAACACTTAGGGTAAGCTAGACCCATTCCCAGTTAGGCGTCAGAGTTATCATCATCCCTGATATGATGTGACGACTGCTATCTGAGTTGGTAAAGATAGCACCCGGGACCAACAGCTTAACGTGCCTTCCGAAGCACGGAGGAAATCGGTGTCAAATTTTTGGTCACCCATCATCGGATTGACCGCGCCAATGGTTGCACGAAGTTGCGATGTTAAGCATACAAGACCTCGGCGCCACCGAGCTCCTCAAGGTAGAAAGTTCAGTATCCTTTGCAATATTTTGACGGATTTCGCTATGCAAGAACAATGACAATGGCAATGATCTTTGACCTGGTAGATATCAAACTAAAAATATATATTGAAATGTAACTTCAAAATAGATAATAACTCTGTGAATATTCAAATTAGTTGAAGAATATACCTTCCTTATAATATTTACCTATTAATGATTTACCTTAACATATTTAAGTAGGTATTTTCTTAAATAATTCAAGTTAATTTTATCTTCAACAAAACTACACGACGCACAGTTTACGATTACACCTATCTAGCGGGACAAAAGTATAAAAAATGACAATTGAAATATTAGATTTTATTATTACTATTTTAATCGTTAAGATATTTTCTACATGATGACATATTCCAAAACTTTATCAACAATAGCCTAACATAAATACAATAGGGCAAAGTACCGGTACGAGAACAGATTAGTAACGACTCGAGCAGTTCGCCGCTCAACGCCCGCGTTTGGGCATGTCTAGCTATCTTCTAGGTGGAGTCTACTGTGATTTTGTGATGGATACTTCTAGAACAGGTAATTACTTAAGCATTTAATATATTTTAAACCATCTGAATGTACAAGTACATTGAAACGAGAGCATGTTGTAAAACTCTTTTGTGTAGATAAAAAAAAACCGTAATAAAAAGTTTCCAATGATGAAAAGTATGTAGTAAAATCTTTTAATGTTATAAAAACATGCTAACCGCAAAGCTTACTTATCATAGATTGATGGCAAAGCAATTATTTTTTGCGATTTTTTGCGCATGCCGAGTTTTTGCGTTTTATTGTTTGTTTGAGTTTTGGCGTTCTATCCCGCTAAAAGGGAATCTAGAAGGTGTAATTAAGTTTGTTAGATCAAAATTTGCTCAATTAACTATTACTCCAGATGGCAAACCTTAATTATTCCTATTTTTGAGAAACGAATGACAGAAGATTATAACGGTAAAGGGAATAGATTATCAAAAAAGCTTGAACTATTCTTGAAAACCTATCAAACATGGTTTTATATGAAGAATTGATACTCGGTATGTTACAAGACCCAAATCCGAAACCGACAACGAGTATGGGAAGGCCTAAGTAGTCATTTCAAGAAAGTTCATCTAAAAGAAAACGTCGTAAAATCAAATATTTTCTTGACAGATATGATTTCAAACAACTGTCGTTTGCAGCTCAAGCAAGTGTGCGTGCTTCTGGAAAACGTCACGCCGCGAATTTAATACATGAAGTGTCCTCATCGTCACCTAGAAGGGCTACCCGTTATACAATTAACAGAAGAAGCAACAACCAAGCAAAATAAAAGAACAACGGCCATATATTGCAAAAGAGGCTTTAGCTTAAACGTAAGACTTGGGCGTACTATGAAAACATCACGTGTTTGAACGAATTATGACATGATTGAGTACTTGTTAATGTCGTCGGACCCTTACATTTCTTTTTTAAGAAAATTACCAAAAAAAAAACATTTTATTTGTTTTTTTTAGTAATTTTCGTAAGTTTCGTTTGGATGATGTAAATAAATTAATCAAATTACAATAAATGTTGATTTTATGCAATAAAATCTTGTTTCATTATTTCTAAACTAGTTTTTAGGTAAATTTAGATCGTTTTAAATGAAATGGAATTTATTAAAACTTTTGTCCCTCTAGATTGGTCAAATCGTAAACAGTGCGACGTTATATTTACCTACCTAATACTTGTTAATAACCCTAGCCGCAAATGATTTTGAATATCTAATGTTTAGTTTAATGCAAGGTTGGCTTTTATGTGGTTTATTGGGTATTGGTTTTAGTGGGTATTCCCTGCCTCCTCGCCATCCTGAGGCAGGGTGCCGCCCTCCAGCAGGCCGAGGGCGGCGTGGGTCCCACATACTCCGCCGTTCTCCCGGATGGCGGGGATGCGCAAAAGCATTTTCCCCGGTTCAAAAAAAAAGGTTGGCTTTTACATATGTGGACCGCATACCTACATTCGCAATTTGAAACTATGGATTATAAAATGCTGGAGCGCTTTGTATGCATCTAGAGCATTATTTTTGCAAATCTAAATTTCAATTCGGAATTCCCACAGATTACTCCCAATAGATACCGCATTAAGGATATCGGACATCGGTGCATTTCTGCACGCATGCAGGCGCGAAATACGCATGCACGTAAAGTGCGTCAGTACCACGGTCAGTTTTGATCAGAAGTCAGACCCGTGTGTATCGGAGACAGGGAATTCCGGATCGGAATTCCGAATGTGTGCGCCCAGTCTTTTAGAGCGTTCCGAATGCCATATACCTACAGTCAACATCAGATATAAGTACCTATGTAAGCGATATTCGATAATTTTGGCCACATACCGATAAATATCGAACACTTGTGTGATACACATTTATCATACAAAAATGTTCATCACACGAATGTTCGTTCCGGGTGAAATCGTACCCACGATTCAGAAGGCAAGGTCACTACAAATCTAACCAAGCCGGACTGTCATGACTTAAAAGTTTATAGCAATGTGCATTTTAAAACAACATATTACAACACCATATTAATGTTGCTATACCCTTACAGGGTCTATGTTGTATTAGTTAGTAAGTATACCCTGTATGTACACTATCTATGAACATGGTGCAATAAATATATTCTATTCTATTCTAAAAGCTTCTAACTTAGAACTTTTGCGATATGGAGGTAATCTATTCATTCAATAATTAATTTATGTGAATTGCAGAAATGCCCTTGCTGAGCTTGTGGTCGATTCGACGAAACTGGAAAAGATTAACTATGTCCATTGATCATAAGGACCACATCTCTACAGCCATCGAGGCTTTCGACGGTTTGAAGTTAGTTCATTCATACTACCTAATATAGGAGTCTTGTGTGTGATATACTTATATGTCACCGTGAAATTGTAAATACCGTTAGATTATAAATCCATCTTGCGAGAATGTAAACTGTCGAAAGATTATGAACTTTAACATATTTCTTCTTACATTTTAACTATCATTAACTATTATTTTTCGGTAGATTTTGGTCGATCAAAACCCCCCCGATGGGGTCCTCGGCTTATCGTGCCGGGGGGGCTTAGTACGGGTCGGGCCCCCACGACCCGGGACAAAGCGGGACCCCAGTGGGCCGCAGGTGGGCGGCGCCGGCAGCGGTACTTAGCCTCGCTCGTCCCGCTCCCGCCGGTAGAGGTGGGCCGCTTGGCGGCATCAGCGCTAAGCGCTGGGTTGTTTGGCCAGGGTCGCAGAGGAAGAGGAGTGCCCTTCGGGGGATCTCGCGGTGTTCCGTTGCCGTCCTCCCTATCCTCTGCGACCCAACGGCCTTAGGGCCGTGTGTAATTGTAGGGCTGTGGCCCTCGTGTAGTGGTGGCCGTGGGGCCAGGTAGGTGGGTGGCCGCGCCGAGCTCCGCGTGTCCCTATAATTTAGTAGAGGGCAAGCTCCCGGTGCGCGCTCCAGAGTAGCTGTGCGGCACACCGTCTTACCGGGGGAGCCGCGGTAGAGTCTCTTCCTGAGGATCCAGACTCCCCTGGGCTTGGCGGTGATGGTGGGTCACCGTGGGGTTTAGCGGGATAACTTGGCACCGCACATCGGTGTCTGCATCCCCGTTGGAGTCCGAAGGGATTTCCCGACGTAAAAAAAAAACAAAAAAATGGTCGATCAAAGTGGAACTGTTGATAATTTGACGCGTGACACGTTTTAATTTAAGAATTTCACATCGATCGATTACAGTCTGTGACCGAATAATAGTTAAAATGTAAGCATTATTTTACAGTTCACAATATTTCATTCGAGATAGATCATAATCGAACGGTATTTACAATTTCGCGGCGACAGAATAATGGTTTTGAATGGCAAAATTTTTAATTTATACCTACTTCTTTTTATGAATTACTGTTTATTTCTTAGCTTAACATTAGCTATGTAAATATTAATTTACAGTGAATAAAAATCTTCTAAAAACCGACCCTGTGGCAATGACCTCAGAGTCTTTTTGTATCGCTAAAGAATATTGCTTTCGGTTAACAGAGCCGTCTCTAAAATTCATTCATTCATCTAAAATTTTATTTAGGTATTTTATGTCATTGACGTCTTTTAAGCAAGTCCATTTTGTCCTCATTCCCACTTACAATAAGGACATTGAGGAAAATTAGTTTCATGTACCTAAATTATATTTCCTATCTTCGTACCTTCAAATATTTCGTACCTTCGTTGTTCTGATACCCATAACACAAGTGCTTAAGCTACTTACTTTGGGATCGGAGCAATGTATGTGATGTTGTCTGATATTTATTTCCAGATTCTTGTAATGTAAAAATACCTATGTTTCCAGATTCATATTAATGATTGGTGTTGTGTATGGGCATATCGGCATCTTTGGCGCCAAGATGTACCAACACAACCCACGATACATGGAGAAGGTATGTCTTGTATTTATCTAAACGCGCTCCCTCACTAGGTGCTTTAGCTTGTAATGTAAAGTTGCACTGGCCCTATAAAAGCTATACCTAAAGCAAACATCTTTTGACCGGGCATTTAAAAGTAACTCGATGGACCTCAATAATGTTAGTTTGACAATCAGCTACCTACGCTTTGTTATTTTAAGAGGGGATTACATTGGGTACCTTCAAGAAGAATACGTGGAGAGTCGACCTGGTGGGACTTCCACCTCCCAGAATGGGAGGGCATACCCAAAAAAACCCCCTGTGTGGCCAGTGGGCGTGGGAAGCAACTTGCAGGGGTACGGAGAAGTATGCGGCCGCGTCTCTGCCTGCAGTGGCCAGCCGCAGAAATTTCCCTTACCCCCAGGCTCGACTGCTCTCGGGCGCAGATTCTATCCAACTGGTTTGCTTGATTAAACATTCACTCCGGCGGATTAAAGGGGGGCGACGTGGAAGGTTTCTCCGCTGTGCAAGCTCGCTCAGCATAGACAGACAGCTTATCTAAGGATTAACTTTGTTTAGTAATGTTTCAGCTGTTACTTTCTCCATTGGGAGCGATGACGAGCAGTTTATCCGCATCAATTCAAGCCTTCATTTCAATCTCCAACTATTTGCTAGCGTGCAGAATACTACAGGCCGGTAAACATATGAACATTGGCTTCGATATTATACCCATGTTTGTTTTGAAGAGACTATTTCGGTAAGTATGGAGAGTAGAATCCTCAGTCCTAAATTTAAGACTTGAGTAATTTATTTTTGTTTTATTTGTTACATATACTCGTACGTACCTACATGGGGCGTAGATCAAAACTGGTAGGGTACATTGATTGTAGACCTTAGATTTTATATACTGTGGCAGAGATGACGTAAAAATCCTTTCGTAAAACGTAAAATTCCCAAATGATGCCCAGCCCAATCTGATCCTCCTATCGGCTTCTTGGTTTAACTGATCTTTAATGTTCTTGTACCTATGTGTTCCCAATAAAGAATATTCTATTCTATTTCTTCTAATCTTCAGGATCCTCCCAGTATATTTACTGGTGAATGGCTTCGCGGCAACCTGGTGGGCTAGTATAGGACAAGGATCGATGTGGCCTCTTGTGGTGACCAGCGAAAGCAACACCTGTAGACGAAAGTTTTGGACCATGGCAGGCTTTGTGCAGAATATTGTGGAACCTCAAAATATCTGCCTTATTCAGACTTGGTAAGTGCCCACCCAGCAACTAACAAGAAATTATAAATAAAGACCTAAATGTACCAGACAATTCACACTTACTTACCTTAAATCCTTAAACTAATGTTATCCCTTGTCTTATGAGTAGGTAGGTATCAGATGGCTGGAGTGGGTGTTCCCGGACCTGTGACCATTTAGAAAGCTTTTGTAACCTCACGCGCAATAATTAGAGAATATATTTGTATCTAATCGTCAATATTTTTTAACTAGCTGTGCTCGCGACTTCGTCCGCGTGGAATAGTTATTTTTCCCCCGTTTTTTTTTACATTTTCCATTATTTCTTTGCTCCTAATAGTTGCAGCGTGATGTTATATAGCCTAAAGCCTTCCTCGATAAATGGTCTATTCAACACAAAAATAATTTTTCAATTCGGACCAGTAGTTCCTGAGATTAGCGCGTTCAAACAAACAAACAAACTCTTCAGCTTTATAATATTAGTTAAGATAATTATCAGACAGCATCACAAATATTGCTGCGATCCCAATGTAAGTACTTTTGTTATGGGTATCAGAACAACGAAGGTACCACAAATATACACTTAATACAAATTTAAATACGCAGACACGGAACAAACACAAATTTTAATCACACGAATGTTTTTCCCGGGTCGAACCCACGACCCTTGGTTCAGAAGGCAGGAGTTACTACCAATTGAGCCACGGCCAGTCAGCCAATTAATAAAACATGTTAGATTACTATGTTTTGAAGCATGTTCGGGTACTAATCTGGGTTCACCTTGGGAAAGATATTAAGTACCTAATTGACAGATTCGAAATAGATAATTACATTCAAATACGTCAAAGGTTTTTTTTTATTCATTATGGGTTTGCGCTTGGCCACAATTCATCTGGTGTTAAGGGATATTGAAGCCTACGATGGAGCATGCTTACCCAGAAAATACCGATGCACTCTCGCCTTGAACACCTCAAGATTATATGTCTCCGGAAACAAAGAGTCCGGCAAGGAGTTCCATAGTTTGGCCGTTCGCACCAAGAAAGTAGAGGCAAACCGCACCGTGCGAGTCCTTGGGACCTGCACCATAAAACGGTGTCTCTAGGTCGTATCTCTACTCGTCCGGTGGTAAAATGGAGTTGGGGGAATCAAATTGTGTAGTTCAGTCGCACACTCCCCAAAATGTAACCGATAGAAGACCGATAGGCTTGCAACCTTTCGACGGTGATAGAGGCTTTGCAATTTCACGTCACAAAGCAAGTCGCTGTCGATGAGCCTTTTGGCACGTCTCTCTATGGTCTCCAACGCCTCAAGCTGGTATTTAGCTGATCCATCCCAAAGATGCGAACAGTACTCCATGCATGACCGAACTTCAAAGTGTCGTCAAAGGTTAAAAACAAACGAAAGCGATCGATGAATGGATGAATCCCGTGTTTTAGTACCGTAAATGCCTCCCATTCGTCTATCCCGTGTTCGATTTATAGAACTAAATTCATGACGATAGATGGTGACTGATCCGCAAGAGATTATTATCGGACAAACAAATGCCTTTCGCCCATCGATTTTTTTTAATTCGAATCTTTGCAAACAGTTTTGTTTGTTCAGTTGTCACAGTATATTATTTCGTACCCTTGGTAATATAACGCCACATCTGCAAAAAGTCAACTTTACAGGAGAGAGGTTTAAAGTTTGGGGCAGTGTATTTTTGAGCATAACTTTGTAGCGTTTAATGGAAACTTCATACAATTTCGCATGTATATGGAAGTGAATGAAACTAATTAAATGTGGTGTATTGCTTCTTATTTAATACATTATTTTTGAAAATAGCATGTCGGATGTGCACATGCGGCATTGTTTTACCAAGACCTAGCTAACGTATGTGCACATGTATCATTATTTTACGAAGTACCCCATGGTACATGTAACTATATGTCATTTTTCTACAGAAAAAAAATAAACAGTATTAGGTCGTATGTCCATTAATCAGGAAATTTCTTAGTTAATTTACACATCTCTGGTCTAATAACTTTCAAGACTAACATTATAACTTAATCCTGCCTAACAAAGCACGTCTGGGTTCACAATAACCTACGTTAATCTAAAAAAAAAGACGAAGGACTTGTAAGTTTGTATGTCTGTAACTTTATGGATAGTAGGTAATTGTAAATTTAAAAAATACAATATCTGAGAATATAACATTTTCTGTATTATAATCTTCCTAATTTATATACCTGCATGTGCAAAAACCAATAAATACAATTTTTTATCTTGCTCATACATTGAAATCTTCATTAAGTACAATATAATGCTATCACAGATGCAGATAACAGCCCTTGAAGCACAGCACTTTTGAATTAAATCACAATTTCATTATGTAGGTACTCTCTTTTCAATATAAAATTACATCCCAGATTTGAAAACTCACCATCGACGTCAATTCTTAACCTTTTTCCAAGACGAAGTTAATGTACCCAAGCACACTCTGAGCATTTCAGTTGTGGAGATTTTTGTAATGGCTAACTTTGTGCTAAACATGATCAGCATATGAGTTTTAAAACACAACATCTCTGTCTCAAAAACGTATTGCCTCTAATAAAATATAAAACGAAACTACGTTAGTAAAACATTACGAGGATATTTGCTCAGGCCCATCAACATTTAATTCCGCTACCAGATACACCTTCAGCAGCTACATCTGTTACGCCAATTCCTTCAAAAGGCAACGAAAATAACACTCCTATGCTTCCCTCGGGTGGTAAAAATGATCAAGACGTGGTCTGTTCATGCTGTTATGAATGATAGCGACCAACCCGACTATGAAAATAGCACTACCGACGGTACAAACGAAACAAGCCTGAGAGGAGAAATAGGGCCGTGAAAGGCATTGGAGTAACAAATGTAGCTGCTATATCTGGCGGAATTATGATGATGATGATCTCCACGACGTATCTGTCGACGGCGAACCTTGTAATTCAATAGAATTCCATTGAAAATCGTAATATATACTCTTGCAAGGTTCATCTGCGCTTAAATTTATTTCAAGTTTACAAACAGTTGCTATGATGAAAGCCCACTCTCTCCTCTCAAGCCATCAGGATTCGGTAGACCAGTTTCCTGATACGACTGGTGGTAACTTGGAGATGCAGTGACAGTGTAATTACATAGATCCTGACTAGCGCCCTACAGGTTTATCACATTACTCTGTTATATCGCATGCAGTATCGACATAGGTTGTTACGGGGATTGGCCTGGGATAATTATAATGAGATGTTAGTTGCCTGAGACTTGTCTGTTTATCAGCAGAGTCACCACTTGCAGGTAAGGTTAGCTTGAGGGATTGGATGTTAAAGACTCCCCCTCAGACTCCAAATTATTCTGGCGGCGTTTTACATATATTTTATTGTAATTAATTTAATCAAAGGCAATTTTATTAAAGGCAGCACATTTGTGACTAAGTGGTTTCGTGTGAAAACTCTTATGCTGATCATTTTAGTACAAAATTCGTCATTACAGCTTCCAGATGTTTGATGAAAGTGGCGAACAAATGGAGAGGCCTATGTCCAGCAGTAGACTGCGAAAGGCTGATGATGATGATGGTCTCGACTAGGGATACGCGGTATATTCTTCAAATTGACTTTATCAAAGATTTCCTCATGAGGCCACATGCCCCTAACCTCCAGAACTGTTTTCCAAACTGAAAATGGCATATTAAATAGCCTTCGTTACGTACACAATATATTTTTTTTACTCAAAATTCGCACTGTGTAAAAAGGAAAAGTTACACAAATTAGGTTCAAAATTTGTTAATAAAATTGCTTAGGTATGCCATAAAATAAATAACTAAAGATCTGTAATATTTGTCCAATAAACATGTCTTTTTTAGGCAGTTAAAGTTTTTTATAACGACGCATCTTAGACTATGACCTAATATAACGCTTCAAGTGCACATGCGATTCCAAAAGATGCATGATATAACGCAACATCTTCACAAGCGGCTATGAAGAGTTCAGACAACAATAACGCAAGTAAACATGAGACCAACCCTAAAAAACATGCGAATTAATTATAATTTATAGCATATCATATGCTTAATTAGTTTTTATAAACATTTTCATTGAAATACCAAAACCTTTACCAAGTCAATAAAAAATATCGCATATGATCATGCAACAGGTAATTTTATGGCAGTAAGTGCACATACAATTATTTTATACAAACATGTCCTAATAATGTTTAAAATTACTCAGCTTTGGGGTTTTTATTTCCCGCACCTATATTTGTCAATTTTAATCCAATATACAACACACACTCATTATCCGGTAACACTGACGCGACTAACATTACGGCGCCGCGTGCGCAGCCCCGCGCCCGGACCAGCGTCGTACAACAACGAAGCATGTGCATTTGTAACATTATTTTACGATCACGAATGACTTACGTCATTTTCCGACTAAATTATTTCCAAAACTAAAAAAGATAAAAATAAAATTATTTTCGTATAATATAAAACGCATCTTTTTAAGACTATTTACGTAATAAAAGTACTTTTGACGTATGGGTACATGTTGCATTATATTACCATGGGTGCGATTTAGTTGTAGTATTCTGTCAGTATATTCACCTGAATGTTCTTTCAGGACAGCTGCAGTGGACATGCAACTAAGTGTGTTAATGTTGACAACAATATTGCTCATTCAAAAGTACCACCGCCACGCTGTCAAGATACTATCGGCTTTGGTTGCAACAGTCCTCGTGGCTACTATTTACACCACTTTTGCAAACGGCTACGTACCTATGTATCTAGTATCTAATGTTGAGTAAGTTCTTACTTCATTTTACCCATTCAGCATTCTTCTCTTACTTCAGGCAACTTCCTCGACATTCATTCAAGTTTGAGATTTTAGTACAATTTATGTCAAATTTTAATGACGTTTATTCAAGTTTCGCCATCAGAGCGGATATTTAAGAGAGGTAGGGCATAGCGAATCTTCGCTCAAATTGAGCCGCCCGTCCGGGGAAGGCCCTCCACCCTATAGAATACCGCAGTCAAATGACCTCTGGGTCGTGTTTCTGCCGGTGAATAGGGTTTCCGGAGCTCGTACCCGTTACCCTAACCCCCCGGTTAGGGTTGGGCCGGCATGGCGGTGGCAACTGACAGGTAACTGACCAGTTACTTGCCCGTTGTCTCTTTCGCTTTCCACCAGGCGTAGGGAAGCAATTATGTCGAGCCACTATAAAAAAAAAATGTAGACAGGGGTCTTTATGCCTATTTGAATAAGCGTGTAAAAAAACTATGTGAACCTGGGAACTACGGGAACGTTCAACGAACGATCGTTTCCGTATTTGGTGGTACGGAACCTGAATCTAAATTGGCATGAATGGCCCAGCTGGCTAAAAGATGATTCGAGGTCTCTCTTGAACAGGCGGACCCGATACAGTTTTTAAATGTTCATTGCCTATATTGACGTAACCGGAACGAACTGTCAACGTCCGTTCGAACCACGAAGGTTCGAATGGTGTCTGACTGATAACGGGTTAATCTACAATAGGACTGTTCCCATAAAAATGTAATTAGTCTTTTAGATTGTTCAAAATAAAAGACACGTATTTTTACATTTGTAAATAACACCAAAAATGAGGGGGGAGGCGCCGGCCTACAGGGTAGGCGCCGGCCGGGGGCCGGAGTCAAGTCTGGAACGGGATGGACCCGAGATCAGGACCAACCACAGGAGTGGAAGGAAAGGAGTGAGCGAGGCCATACCACAAGTTACGGCATGGTTCTTGGGGTCAAAGACCCATCAAAGACTCCTAAATTTTGATGCCTTGTATCTTTGTTATTTTTGTTTAAATGAAAAAAGGGAAAATACGTGTCCAATATACGTATATATATATATACTATAATCTAAAATACGGACTAAATATAATTATAATGTAATTATTTTGACCCTGGAAACATCCCTATCCTATCATCACATCATCATCACCTTATCGCAGGCAGACCACTGAAAGACATCGTCCTCTTCACATGTTCGCCACTTTGGTTATAGATCTGGAGGCTTTACCCATAATATAATTCTATAGCGCCTGTCATTACCTACCTTTTACAGAAACTTCCGCACCTATTTCGTCGATTCCAAGTCTCTTCAGTTCGCAATAACATCTAGCAACTGTTTGTTCTCGGCAGCCACCGGCATAGTTATGGCATATGTAAACCAGGAAATGGAACACTCAAAGCCGAAAAAGGTAGGTATCTATAATATATGTAGGTAGTGCTTTATGTAGGACTAGCTGTGCTCGCGACTTCGTCCGCGTGGAATTGTTTATTTTGTCCCCGTTTTTTTTTACATTTTCCATTATTTCTTCGCTCCTAATAGTTGCAGCGTGATGTTATATAGCCTAAAGCCTTCCTCGATAAATGGTCTATACAACACAAAAAGAATTTTTCAATTCGGACCAGTAGATCCTGAGATTAGCGCGTTCAAACAAACAAACAAACTCTTCAGCTTTATAATATTAGTTAAGATGATAGCTGGCGTCGTCAGATGCGAGAAGCCCAAGATCGAACATGGCGAACAATTGGAAAGGCATAAGTCTAGCAGTGGACAGCAAAAAGAAAGAAAGAAAGAAAGAAAAAACGTTTAGTCACATACAAAATATGAACAAAGGAGAAGAAAAACAAACTAAATTACACTAGGTGACACTAAACGTTGCCACTCTCAGCATGAGCCGAGGCATTTTGGTAAGAAACCTCGACGAAAAGAACTATTCTTTTGATAATGATGATGATAATCATATACACCGCGCCTGCAAGAGAAAATTTGTTGACTGAGCGCGCTCAGGTCTTGTTAACGATATCATGACTACTTACTATGGCTCCTTCTTAAGCCCAAAGGTTTCGTGACGGCTTGAGGCCTCACGGTGTAAAGGACCTCGCGCCTCACAATAGGATATTGCCTGTGATATCGCTTACCATCAGGTGAATTGCAGTCAAGCGCAAACCCATATTGTACTTAGATATAAAAAAAATTATACATATAAATATTTTAATGTATCACAAAGTACCTACTTACAAGGTCTTTGTTTTATTTTCCGAAGAAGTTATAATTTGGAATAAGAAACTGTTATTATTCCTATCTTTTTTCACCATAAGGCGGCTTTATGGTTGTGCGGTATTCTATAAATGTTCTGGAGTGGAGACCACGTCTCGGCAAACGTAGTGTAGGACGCCCTAAGGCCAGGTGGAGTGACGAGACGATTTGCGCAGGACGGCTGGCAAGTGCTGGATGCGAGAGGCCCGGGACCGATCGGAGTGGCGAGCATTGGGAGAGGCCTATGTCCAGCCGTGGACTGATGTGGGCTGATGATGATGATTCTATAGGGTGGATGTAATTCCACGGGCGGGGCGGCTCAATTCGAGCGATGATTCGCTATGCCCTACCTCTCTTAAACCTAACATAATTTTATACTTGTCTCTTTTCAGCGAACAGGAGACTGGCTACACATTATATCGATACCCATGGTATTCGTGTATGCCTATTGCTGTTTTCACTTCAAACAATTAATAACGGACCCCCTAATGGTGACTGGTATGATAACTGTCGAGAAAATCTACTGGTGTTTCTTTATGGCCCTATTTGTTTATGGAATTCAAGCTGAAAGTGAGTATGTCTACTTAATTGAATTATGATATATTTTTGCTTAAAGTATTTAAGCTTTATTGCAAAAAATGGTATAAAAGGCGAACTTTATGCTAGGAGCATTCTCTACCAGTCAACCTTGGGTTATTATATACTTATGTGTATTTGATTATTTGTATTGTATTATTTTTAGCATTTATTAATATATTTTAAACTATGGTATTTATAGTCTTATAAAATGTCTCAAAATTTAATTATGTTAATTAAGTATTTTATTTTTATTTCGGGACATATCTCTTACATACATCTTATTACTTAATTGTTTCTGCTTAGCCTAAACTTTGGCTGGTAGAGAATAGCTACACGGGATTAAGTTCGCCTTTTGTAGGTACTTTATTTTTATATTCCGCAATAAAGATTAAATAAATAAATAAAAAGCTCGCCCCGCCCCGTCGTCTGCAAAACGCCTTATAGATATGTACTTCGTTCATCTTTGAAATTTGCTTGTTTGCGTAAAGGCGGTGATGGGGCGCGTTATTTTAGTTTACACGATCTCTGCACACTTACTGAGGTATCTTTACAGGCATTGCCTAGTGTGGCTTTCATAAGCAATGCTGTAAGTTGGACATTTTTCTTGGCAATAAACAAGAGAGGTAGGGCGTAGCGAATCTTCGCTCGAATTGAGCCGCCCGTCCGGGAAAGGACCTCCACCATATAGAATACCGCAGTCAAATGACCTCTGGGTCGTGTTTCTGCCGGTGAGTAGGGTTTCCGGAGCTGGTGGGGGGGTTAGGGTTGGGCCGGCATGGCGGTGGCAACTGACAGGTAACCGACCAGTTACCTGCCCGTTGTCACAGCGACTTGGGCTTCTCTTTCGCTTTCCATCAGGCGTAGGGAAGCCATTATGTCGAGACACTATAAAAAAAAATACTTTATTTTTTTACTTTTACCTACTTAAGTGACGTTTTGTGACTTCTTCGCAGGCCCTGTGATGAGATTCCTCCGCTGGCCGGTCCTGCGACCCCTAAGTCGCATGTCACTCTCTGTGTCTATGGTTCACTGGTGCGTCAACTCGTGGCTCGTGGCAACAAGGTCCACTCTTCAAGAGTACTCGGATATTCTCTTCGTAAGTCATACCGCCTCACTTAGGCCGCGTCCTCAGTAGGCAAACTGTTTGCCGCCGACCGATTTTGTTTGTAGTCGAAATCTGTAGTTTTGCAGCCAATGATGGATAAATAACAGATTGAAAGTTGTTTATATCGATTGATAAAATAATTTGAAAGAAGAAAGAAAGAAAGAAAAAATTATTATTAGGTACCACAAAAGACTTAATACTATTACAGCACGGTTAAATACAAAGGTGTACCTAAAAGGTCTCCGCTCAGCATATGTCGCTGCGCAGATAAGCGCTGCGACGCTGGTATTCTGCCTTTAACCTAGGCTAACTATTAGGTTGGCTTGATATTTCTGGCACATTCATCCATTTTTTTTTTGCAGCTACTTGAGTTCATCAGTACCTGGGTCATCTCACACTTGCTGGCCGTACCACTCACGTTGATGGTGGAATATCCTGTACAGACTTTTCTGAATAAGATAATCAGTTGATTTTATAATCAATGTAATTTTGTGTAATAATAAATTAGAATAGACTTGTAATCCAATTATTTACTTGAAGGTATTGTAATTAGGCTAGCAGTTGGGTATAAATATTGTACATAATATATTATTAGTGTTTTCTGTTATCAAGTATTCGTAAAGATTTCATTTTCGAACAATTGATAATATCTGATTCAATTGCCTAAAAATGACACTGCTACATGCCTAACAATTTGCTGGTGACAAAATAAAAAAAAACAAAGTCATAGTGACTTTTATTCTTGGTTCGTGAGTTTCAAATTATAAGAGTTTATTTAGATATTATTAGCGTAAATTTTAAACGTAGCGTAATTTTTAAACTAGGAAATCACTAGCGGACACTTTCCTTAAGTGCGCCATTGTCCGACCGGATACATAACCTAGCAACTATGCAAGTGGTAGCAAAAGTTCGTCTTTATCGAAACCCGTTCACTATTTGTTATATTTCCGAGGATGATTTAGTGCTGCCTGATACGCAATGCTGCAAACTCCTCGGCGTGAAGTGTGGGGATGGAACCAGAGAGGTTCAAGCACTCGAAACCTCTGAAAAAAGGAAGCAAGTAAAGTTTACAGCAAGCGCATTTTTCTTGAAACCATTCGTGAAGGAATGCTTGAACTCTGATATTTATAGGGGTAAAGTGTTGTTACATTTGAATAAGCTATGTGGATACCCCTTGAACGGGACTGTGCTCTTAAATTTAATACTGGAGCCGCCAGACAAAGAAGTAATAGATTATGCCTGGTAAGAAATTCTTAGTTTATTTATTTTAGTACCAGGTTCTTCTTCTTCTTTTCGATTCAATGGTACTCTGTCTAGTACCAGGTTGATCGTTACGTCAAGAAGTTAACACTGTTCTAAAGAATCTGTATCTGCCATTTGAATGTTTTTAATTTCCTATATCTTGGCAGTAGCTTGTTTAGATAAATTAAGTTAGTTATTTGTGATACATTTTCTATCATGTTTATATTACATCTATCTTATAAAAGCTCTCTGATTGCAGTCATTGCTCATTTGTGCCAGAAATTGTAGGTGTCAATGGTGCAAGATAAAGTATTTGAGTAATGAAAACTGTTTAAGTAAAATACACCACACAGACAATAGTTATACATCATAATAGTCAATATCCATACAAAACTTATTTTATCTTACAAATGTGAATGTTTACAGGAATGACAAAGTGCTAAGGTTGATCTGGACTAAGATAGAAATTGAGAATGCATTTTCTTGGTTGTCCACACTAGGCGGTGCATACTCAGCCTTAGGAGACTACTTTGAGCATTGTGTGAGTATATACTGTTTTATATTAATTGATTGTTCATCCAACATACATAGTACCTACTTGATGAAACCCAATGATGTAGAATAGTGTTATTTTCTGTGATTGTTGAAGAGTCCCAATATAATGCCATTTCGTTGTTAAGTTGATTATGAAAAGCTGTCTGTTCATTTATAATTGAAAATTGTGCTTAGATTAATTTGACATTTAAGATGTTACTATCATTTTAAAATTTCTGTGTATATTTGGCTGTTTATTGTGAGTAGATCTATTTGAATGGCTTATGCTCATCTATGTTTGATGGGAATGTAAGGGAGCGACCTATCACCTTTTCGCTCCAAGCCATCCTCACCTGCCCGTGGTGCATCCTGCCGAACAACAAACGAGGCTCTGGCAAACCGATTGGTGGCGGTAAAACCATCACGATAGAAGGCGTAGCTAAATACCACAGGCCGATGACGGGCAGCAGCGTCACTGGAGCAAGAAGCTACGCCTTGCGATCGCCAACCCGCCTGCCCAGCGTGGCGATTATGGGTATATCCTCCAGAAGTTTGCCCTTGGTGGCGAACAACTGGAGAGGCCTATGTCCATCAGTGGACCGCAACAGGCTAATGATGATGATGATGATGATGATGTTTGATGCTGACTGTACTCAAGTGTCCTTTATTTACACTTACAGGCTGAAGAAGCAGGAAGGATATCTATTCGGCAGTACAAACTATCAAAGATGCTCGGAGACGAAGGACTCGCTGCTCGAAGTAAACTGTACTCTGCCTTATCATACTCACAGAAAGGAAAAATAGAACTGGCAAGACACATAGTCCGGGACGTTGCGGAGTTTGGCAGGGTAACCCGTGACAAGAGACTCGTCCGCATGTGCCAGGGTGTGTGGGCCAAACTGAAGTACTTGAGGTCTTTGAGGAAAATGCAGGGTAAAGATGTGACTTGTAATGGTGATGTTAATGCCATATCAAATGTTTGTCAGACATAACTATGTTGGGTGGGTAAAAATATTGATGACTTGTCAATGTTATAAAAATTTGTTAAAACAAGTCCGTCAGTTACTGTCTTGTATATAAAAGTGTGATGGAATGGAATGGAGTAGTTATCATTTATTTAAAAAAAGTTTTTCTTTTTATTTCTATTATGTAGACAAAGGCAAAGTTATTAATTTTTATCTTCATTGCCTTGGCATTTCTCTATGTACCTACAGTTACCCTAGTTTTAGGTACTGAAGTAATTCAAATGATGTTGGAAAATGTATATTTTTGTTGGTGCTGTAAAATAAATCCTTATTGTTTTGAAACTTTTTCTTATTATTTTCAGTTCCTTGATAGATACAATCTATATATTTAAGAAACTTCTAAAGAGTAAGGAAATGCAATAAAATAACACCTTGCACAGTAAAAATATACATATATTGAAGACCAATATAAAATATAAATGACACTCATAAGTTATGCATAGTTACACACATTTTCTATGCATACAATTAATTCGAGATCTCATTTGAAAATTGTACTGAGAAATATTGCTTATGCCGAACGACAATAATACTAATTATATGCACCAAATCAGTGGGTGAGTCCAACTGGGTTTCAGATCATAAAAGGCCGCAGACCACACATGAAGTATGACCACAAACACAGATGACCACTATGGTCGAACGGACACCATAGCGTAATTCACAGTACTCAATAAAATGTACCTACTTTTATTAATATGTTAGGATACATATCACCCTATTGATATGGGGATACGATAAAAGATAGCCCTTTGCGTGTATATTATATATTTAGTGAAATCACGTCATTACATAGTGGTATGGAAATGCACATTAAAAATGTCTATGAAAAAAAAATGTACTTTGACGATCAAACGCACAATAAAACGATCAATCGATGGACGGATCGTGTCGTTTAAAGGGACTTTCTTCGTTTCCTTTGCCGATTCGTAAACGTGGATCTTCATAAATTTACTCGTATATAGGAACAATTGAGGGATTTATGGTACATAGAAACGCGATCAGTCCATCGAACGACCGTTTTTGATTGTTATAGTATAACTTTTGAACTAGACCCGGTACGGTAACGTAGAATATGCTGGCCAAATCTTTCACTACAGTGGCGTAACTGTACCGTGCCACGACAAATTCTTTGAGGACCTGTCTGCCCTACCAGGAGGAAAAATGTCATTATTACTAAGCTCATGGCCTCATTTTGTTGGTCTGCCCCTTTAGGTAGGTACTGCTAAGTATAGTTACGCTACTGACCCCATGCTCAACTTTAATCCAAGATAAAAAACAAATGCCAAACAATTTAGCTAAATTACCTAATTGTTTATGGTCTATTAAAAACATAAAATAAAAACGATACAGATTAATAAAATTATCGAGAGTAAATTGCACTATTTTCATGAAGAATCATGATTTGGTAAAATGTTCAATTCAATGCTAAAACCAAGTGTTAAAAATTAATTGATGACTGGTAACAAAGTTTAATATTAAAAGCTCTGAATTTTACGTACTTCGATTTGATCGTTTTAATATTAAGCAAATATCAAAACGATCAAACCTCGCGTACAAAAAAAGATACGAATTTACCATATACCTAAAAATTTGGTGCAAATTTCCTTTCCAAACATGCATGCATTTCATACTCGTATCATAATATCAGTAACAAATCTTGGTATAAAGCTATGCAGGCCATATCTCAATGAACTCATCCAATTTAAATTGATAAACTTTTATAATGCCGTCACATTATGGTTATTTAAAAGTACAAAGATTTCGCGACGCAATGTTTAAAGTAATACTCGTAGTTTCAAAGCCGTTGAAATATTTCCAGTATTGGTACCCATAGACTTAGAAATGTCTAGACATACCATGAATGGTCCAAAAGGGTCGCAAATAGATATTTAGTAAATAAAATAAAATTTAGTACACATACGCGAACTTTATGTAGTGATGATTAAAGCAAACGCGTTAAGATTTAAATTTTTGGAAGAACTATTTTTGATACAAAAAGAAAGGGCCTATCTAGGGAAAAGGGATATCTATAGTTCATTCGCGTTAAGAAAATAGTGACTGACAGGTCACTGACAGGCCACTAGCCAATTAAAACGAAGAAAGAAATTAAAGAAATTATAATTTCTAGCGTTTTAATTGGCTAGTGGCCTGTCAGTGACCTGTCAGTCACTATTTTCTTAACGCGAATGAACTATAGGTATTTTCAAATCGATATTGGTACCAAGTTGGTACTCTAAAAATGCTTCACTCGTCGTGTCAATCCAAAATGGCTCTAAGGCACTCAGATTAATATCTACCTAATGGTCATCATACGATCGGGGAGACTAAATTCTGGTTTTATCACAGTGTATGGGTAACAATGAAGTTGTATGGTTATAATAATTAAAAGTTAGCACACTTGTTAAACTATTATATATAATTAGCTTGTCAGTTAATTAATATTAAAAATAGATAGGTATACAACATATTTCTTGACATATATAAAATAAATCTAGGGTATTCATTAGACCATGGTAAGAAATCAAACAGCATAATGATTGTTATTAATCATACAAACTAATTACGAGTTAACGCAGAAAGTTAGTCGAATAATAATTATTTAAAATAATTCTTATATTTCTATATTCCTTATCATGGTCTAATTAATACACGAAATGTATTTGTATATGAAAAGGAACATTTTGTATGTAAAATAGACTTTATAAACCTTCATCTGATAATGGACAAAAAGATTCAAACTTTATTGCTTTGAAATAGAGTCCAAAACCAATGACATATTTTTTTATAAGAAGACCATGACCTTACTCCACCTGATGGTAAGCGGTCGTGAGGTCGAAAAGCTAGGTCGACAGGGATAACAGGACAAACCCACCGCGCCTGTCGCCTTCACCCTGAAGGTTTAATCAAATGTCGCTTTAGAATAGAGTATAAAAACCAATGAAACATTTCGAAGGTCTGAAACGGGTTTTAGGTCGGTAAAGGGTTAAAAAATCAAACGTAAGTATAAAATTCCCCCGACCGTACACAATCGACTGTACCATAACTGCAGTACTAAGAGCTGGCGGGTTATTCCTTGCAACACAGCGGGCACGCGAGGGTCCCCATGGGGTCCCACGCCGGCAACACTTTGGCCTCCTGCTTGAACACTTCTAGGACTTCGTCGGCTATGTATTTTTTGTCTACAACGATCTGTGGAAAATATTATTTTGCATTATTATACAACACTTATTTATTATTATATGTTATTCTTTTTATTCCCTCCGAAGAGATGTTTTAAAAAGCACGGTCGTAATGCAAGTGCATTTTTATTTATTTAATTTAATAAATTTTAAAATTTTAGTACATTCGGCATGTAATTTGTATGACGGCTCTCTGTATAAGCTTGTAAGTGGGCGACGGGATATTGAATGTGTAAAGATTATTATTATTTATCACGCTATATAATATCTCTCTCTCCCAATGCTCGCCACTTCGGCCTATGTCCAGCAGTGGACTGATGTGGGCTGATGATGATGATGACAATATCTCAGTATTGAAATATTTATATACATAGCAAAGACCCCGCTATGTATAATATGTAGGTATTTACTAGCAAAAAAAAAATTTTTAAGTATGTGTAGGAAAAGACTTGTCCCTACGAAAAGTGGAAGTACTTCCGCCGAGCTAGGTGATCCGATCAGGTGATAGGTATGTATATCAGTTGTCTAGTATCCAAAGTACAAAATTCGGCATAGTTTTGGGCTAGATAGCGCTGTGTGGCCCAGCATGGCATGTCTTGGGTATTTTTTTATACTAAACGAGATTGTAAAATAAAAGTGACTCAACATTCGACTATGTAAATTTCCTGATCACTGTTGCCTAAACCGGCAAGACATGAATACATACAAACGAGCACTTTTCGCAGGCATACAAAATATTGTATATAGGGACTCACCTCAAAAACGAATTCCCTGAACCAGGGCTCGGTGAGCAGGAGATAACCCTTGTTGTATTCTTTGTCCCCATACGAATTTTCCACTCTGAATTTCGTTGGATTACCTAATTCCTGCAATTAAACGATAAGATGAATAAAAGATAACATGTTGTACATACAATCATACATACATAAACGTCACGCCTTTCTCCCAGAGGGGTAGGCAGAGACGTCCTTCCATTTGCTACGATCCTGGCACACAACTTTTGCTTTGTCCACATTCATCAATCTCTTCATACATAGTCGTCGGTTTAGGGTACTTAGTAGGTATTTTACCAACACACTAAAGATTAATAAAATGCATAAAATATATGGGCGTTGGGCGGATGACTTTAGAAATACTGCTGGCAGTTGCTGGATGGAGGAAGCCCAGAATAGAGAAATATCATTTTAACGACGCGGCAAAGATAAAAAACACGAATGCCTTTGTACGCGCAGAAACATTGACTGGCTCGGTGGCTCAATTGGTAGTGACCTCTGCCTTTTGAGTCAAGGGTCGTGGGTTCGATCCCCACACATTACAAACATTTGTGTGCATGAACATGTCTGTTTGTATTGGTCTGGGTGTTTTCTATGTATAATATGTATTTATTTACAAAAAAAAAAATGTATGTAAGTAAGTTTATCAGTTGTCTAGTACCCATAGTACAAGTTTCGGCGTAGTTTAAGCCTAGATGGCGCTGTGTGGCCCAGTGTGGTATGTCTTGGGTTAGGTAGGTAGGTATTTATTTAATAGCAGAAAAAGGGAAGATTTAGGAGATAACTCAATCAGTTTTATACTAACATCCGTTCCGACAGCGGTGAAGAGCATCGCGTGCGTCATACAAGAGTCCCCGTAGCGCAGCCGGTCCGCCTTCGCGAGCCCCACCTGCACGTCCGTGTTGAACACCAGCCGGTAGTCGTGCCTGCACAGAACGTACACAAATAATACATAACCCAAGACATGCCACACTGGGCCACACTGCGCCACCTAGCCCCAAACTAAGCCGAAGCTTGTACTATGGGTACTAGACAACTGATAAACTTACTTAGATACTTTTTTTTTGTAAATAAATACATATTATACGTAGAAAACACCCAGACCAATATAAACAGACATGTTCATGAACACAAATGTTTGTACTGTGCGGGAATCGAACCCACGACCCTTGGCTCAGAGGGAAGAGGTCACTACTAAATCAGCCACCGAGCCTGTCATTAATACATAACACGTGCCTGGCCACAAATAATACATAACACGTGCCTGGTTATACATAAAAAATACATAACTCACTTGACAAGTGAGGCTAAGACCACAGTCACGAAGACGTCGCGGACAATTAAATAATAAATAACCCAAGACATGCCACGCTGGGCCACACATCGCGCCTAGCTAAACTAAGCCGAAGCTTGTACCATGGTTACTAGACAACTGATAAACTTACTTAGATACTTTTTTTTTGTAAATAAATACATATTATACATAGAAAACACCCAGGCTAATACAAACAGACATGTTCATGCACACAAATGTTTGTACTGTGCGGGGATCGAACCCACAACCCTTGGCTCAGAAGGCAGAGGGCACTACCATCCATGAACCATCGAGCAATTGTATCGAATATTTGAATGGACGATCGACAATCTTTGCGAGAGAGCTCTTTGCGACCGCGTTTCAGATCAGTTAGAGAGCTTCTCTCTTCTATTAACGGTTTTCATACTATAGGAAGGTGGAAACACAGTGCTGGCAGAGTTCCACTTTTTACTCGACTACAGCGAAGAAAAAAGGAAGGTTATGATTTTGACATGTATGTATGCGGCTACGGATGTTCCCTCATAACTTCTGAACTAGTTAATGGTATGACATTATTATTGCATCCTGGTGGTATTACTTTGGTGGTTTCCAGTGAGGTACAGTAAACTTACGCAGTCAAATCCTCCAGTCCGTTCTTCCGTTCGAACCGTTTGGACACTTCACAGCCAAACCAGACTGCCTCCCCGCCTTGTATGCTGTCTTTAACCGCTCTGCAAATGAAAATAAACATTATATTAGTTGCTGGAGCTGTCTGTGTGTGGTTTAAGGATTTAGAATAGAACCACCCCTTTTCATCCCGTGGATATCGTAGAAGACGACTAAGGGAATAAATAAATAACCCAAGACATGCCACGCTGGGCCACACATCGCCATCTAGCCCCAAACTAAGCCGAAGCTTGTACTATGGGTGCTAGACAAGTGATAAACTTACTTAAAGATACTTTTTTTTGTAAATAAGTACATATTAAACACCCAGACCAATATACAAGGTGACTTTTTAATCACTATCCAATTTTTTTCTGGACATTAGGTATCGTTAATAGAGCCCAATTCTGCAAAAAAATATAGGTAAAATTTTTACAACAAATTCATTGTCCCGAACCAATTATAAATTTCACATGGTTACCATTTCGTAGTACTCGCGGTAATACCGTCTTACCTTTAATTTTGAAAGAAAGAAAGAAAGAAAAAGCGTTTATTGGCAACACAACAAAAAGGTAATTAACAAAACAGTTAAGCAAAAAAAAATAAAAATTAAATAAACACATGTAACACAGTAAGTGTACACACGCCCACACGTCAAACCACTCGTGTCTGCATATATACATAAGTATTTATGGCTACATTAAAAGAAGCCGCAAGGCAAAACAAACAAGGGAAGGCCGACGTGCGGGCGGGGCACACACAATATAGAAGAGCGATAGAAGAAGCATGAAAGTGAAAGAACAGATTATAATATGATGTGTAATGTGAAGCCAACTAGGCTCCATCCTCAGCTATGTGCCGTTATGGCGTCGTTGACACCATAACGGCGCTGGTGTTCTGGTGGAACCTATGATGTGTGACGTTACATATATATATATATAATATACATACACATAATAACGACAGATACTTATATTATTTTATAGAACACAATGATAAATACACAGATATTATGATGAGATTATGCAGTTAGGTATGGACTGTAGGCTTTATAGAACGCAGTTCTCAAACACCAGATCTTAAGCGAAAAAGAAAAAAAAAAGTGTCAATGTCAAAGACAAAATTCCTTCCTTGACAGAAAAAAAAAACAAAAGAAATTTGCCACGAATGCTTAAGATAATAGAACCTCGTGCTTGCCACGTATGGACACGCGGTCTTTACTTCATAATAATAATAGGTACGGAGCAGGTTCTATGTTTATAAGGCGTCGAATGAAGTGCCATTGCAATGCCCAGGAATCAACAGGACTCAATCGCTAGCCTCATCGCTGGGCAGGGAAGGACGCTGCCGTCCTCTTACCGCGATGTGAACTACCAGAAGGTAAGCGTGTTTCTTTTATTTGAGTTAGTAAGAGATATTCCTTAAGATGCTTCCTAAATGTACCAATTGTCTTCAGGTCACGCACTGGAGGAGGCAGATCGTTCCAACAGCGAGAGGCAGCATATCTAAAGGAGCCACGGAAAGCCATTGTCCTGTGTTTAACAGTTAAAAACGTGGGGGTGCATTTCCTTTTGAGATGCCTACACCTGTCTTTAGCCCATGTAATTCGTACCTTAACTCGTAATACCATTGATATTTATCGTTTTGCGTACTAAATATTTACGCCAGAAATGGTAACCATGCGAAATTTATAATGGATTCGGGACAATAACTTTTTCTAAACTTTGGCAGTCGCCAAATCCCCTAAATGACAATTGCCAGTGACGTTTAGACGCAGAATGTCCAATTCGCAGAATTTCCAGTTTGCAAAATGTCCAGTTCGAAGAATGTCCAGTTCGCACAATGTCCAATATTCAACAGAACTTTGTCAACATTAATCTTGATGAAGGGTGATAATGATTTAAAAGCCTCACCTGGACATTTTGCGAACTGGACATTCCGCGAACTGGACATTTTGCGAACGTTGGACATTTTGCCTATGTCCAGCAGTGGACGTCTGTAGGCTGATGATGATGATGATGATGATGGATAACTTACTTGATAAGAGTCTCGATGGGTTGGTTGTTGTAAGCAGTTTGCCGGCCACCGACCACGTTGCCGAGACACTGGAGCGTGTACAGGTGACCGAAGGGGTTCGAGTCCCGGGGGTCACTCACTAAGCATACCTGGAACAAGTTTAATTAATTATACATTTATCCATAAACGATATTATATAATTTTTTCGAAGTTGGAAGTCTTCCACGGTACGTATTTTTTTCAATTCCTAATTAATAATCCAAGACATGCCACGCTGGGCCACACAGCGCCATCTAGCCCCAAACTAGCCTACTAGCCGAAGCTTGTACTATGGGTACTAGACAACTGATAAAATTACTTAGATATATATATATTTTTTTTGTAAATAAATACATATTATACATAGTAAACACCCAGACCAATACAAACAGACATGTTCATGCACACAAATCTTAACTAATATTATAAAGCTGAAGAGTTTGTTTGTTTGTTTGAACGCGCTAATCTCAGGAACTACTGGTCCGAATTGAAAAATTCTTTTTGTGTTGAATAGACCATTTATCGAGGAAGGCTATATAACATCACGCTGCAACTATTAGGAGCGATGAAATAATGAAAAATGTAGAAAAAAAACGGGGAAAAAATAACTATTGCTATTCCACGCGGACGAAGTCGCGAGCACAGCTAGTGTTTGTAATGTGTGGGGATCGAACCCACGACCCTTGGCTCAGAAGGCAGAGTTCACTACTAATTGAGCCACCGAGCCAGTCAATGGTAAGTGGGCGTGAGGTTCAAATGTTAGGTCGACAGGCATAATAGGATAAACCCACCGCCGCCTGGCGCCCTCACCCTGAAGGCCCACTGAACCCAAGATTTTTATTTGCTAAATGACTACGATGATGACCATCCTCACAGGTAGGTGACGGTACTTTGTCGTCGACGTTGAACAGAGGCTTGACGTGCCTCCCGCAGAACTCTTGCGGGGTCACAAATTAGTGACAAATCGTCATAGATAAATCCCAAATCGTTACTAAAAAATTTTTAAACATTTTTTCTTATCATCGTAGATAGATGCCAAACCACATCATAGATTTTTTTTTATTTGGGGTAATGTTGAATACAATTTTGTTTAAATATTAACTAGGTGATGTTAGTGAATTCAACATTAGCGTCATTTACCACAGCTTACATTAACAAAGTAGACAATGAGACAGAGTGATAAATTACATTTTTAACAAATAACATGTACATAGTTAGGTGCTAAATCGTCACATGTAGGTGCCATACCCTCATAGATAGGTGCCAAATCATCACAGGTAAATGCCAAACCATCACAGGTAGGTGCCATACCATCACAGATAGGTGCCAAATCCTCACAGATAGGTGCCATATCATCACAGGCATACGGTACCTTGTCGTCAACGTTGAACAGAGGCTTGACGTGTTTCTCGTAGAACTCCTGCGGGGTCAGCTCACCAAGGGTCATATACGCTTTTTCCTTGTTGTAGAACTCGTATGTGAACTTTTCTGGGGGTGTGCCTGAAAACAAATGTTATTTTTATCAGTGTTCTAAATAATCTATACTTATAATAAATCTGTAGAGAGGTCAATTCTGTACATGAAATATATTTTCAAAATAACTATCAGGGGGTGATTAGTGATCGATACTGATGCCAAAAATGCAATCAGTAAAATTTTTGTCTGTCTGTCTGTCTGTCTGTCTGTCTGTCTGTATGTTCCTTATAGAAACAAAAACTACTGGACGGATTTTAACGAAACTTGGTACAATTATTCTTCATACTCCTGGGCAGGTTATAGGGTACTTTTCATCACGCTACTATCAATAGGAGCAGAGTAGTGAAGGGAAATGTTGGGAAAACGGGAGAAGTTACTCCATTTTTTAAGCTTCCGTCGCGTGTGCAGCCTTAATGGTTAAAGTTACATAGAAATTATGTATGACAGAAATATTTTACATAAAATTGACTAAAAAATATCCCGCAACAGCATATGTCTATCTTTTATGGTTGACTCACAATAACACGTGTAACTCCTGATAGCTTATAAGCATTCTGATTATATTTGTTTACTCTTACGTTTATAATACTCTCATTCATCCCTAATTTAAAAAAGTTATCATTATTACCTATTCAATAAAAAAAGAATCATAGAAATCGGTATAGAAACACCAAACTTATACATGAAATAAGCCATCGCGCCGTCGCACGTGAATACTGAATCATGCTATAAGGATTATTTTTGTGTAACGGTTGCCGCGCTCGACACGGGTCGCGGCGGCGGTAGGGTATAAAAAGGCGGGAGGTCCGAGAGCTAGCTTCACCCCCCCCCCACCCCATCAGAGCCGGGGTCCCCCAGGGCTCCGTGCTCTCCCCCATTTTGTTCACGCTGTACACCAGCGACATCCCCACCTTCGACGTTCCCAAGCCTCTCCAGGCTCGCCGCCGCCGATTCCCTCGGCGCTTGGTTCACTAAATGGAGGATTGAAGTCAATCCCGCCAAGAGCTCTGCCATCATGTTCCGGAGGAACGCGGTACTCCCGCGGAGCCTTCCGATTTCGATGTTCGGCAAATCGATCCCTTGGGAACGAGTTGTCCGTTACCTGGGTGTGTACCTGGACAATGGACTGACCTTCCGACATCACATCAAGACAGTCCGCGACCGAGCGTCTTTTACGCTTGGCCGCCTACATTGCCTTCTGAACAAGCGTAGTAAACTGTCCCTTAGAAATAAGGTTCGACTTTACACGACTTGCATCCGCCCTATCATGACGTACGCGAGCGTTGTCTTCGCACACGCCGCTCCGTCACACATCAAACGACTCCAAGTCGTTCAGAACCGCTTCTTGCGTAAGGCAACAGGCGCCCCCTGGTTCCTTAGGAACGAAAACCTACACATCGACTTAGAACTGCCGACTATCGCGCAGTACCTTAAGCGATGCTCCACCAAATATTTTGACTCTGCTCCGCATCATCCCAACCCGTTAGTGGTTTCCGCCGCTGACTACGTCCCTCCCGAAGCCCCCCATAGTAGGAAACGTCGCCCCCGCCACGTCCTCCTGGACGATGACGATCCTATCACCCTCGCCATGCTGGCCGCCGCCGAACAGCTCGCGACACAATCTAACACATCACGCCCGTCGTTCCGACCCCGCCGGCGGGGTCCTGCGCCGCGTCGTCCCCTAGCTTCCGCGTCCCGCCCGCGAAACCGGCCCGCAACCGGTCGCCCCTCTCCTCAAAATATCGTCCGTAGGGACCCTCCCAGCAGCGCCCTAAGCCGAGGCCCGAGCCCCACTAGGGGGCGCCCTTAGCTGTGCTGCTTAGCTTACCTAGGGGTGAGAGCCTTCCGCTCCCCCAACAGTCCGGTGATGATGACAAGGCCGTCCTGGCCATCATCGTAGTCATTTAGAAAAAAAAAAAAAAAAAAAAAAAAAGAGCTAGCTTCATTCAATATTTGGCTGTTGATGCGTTCAGAGCGATCGACCTTATTGACAGACAATAATTGATATTGAGAAACCGTGCCAGCGCGACTTTTAGTTTTTAAATAGTTTATTTGAATTTCTTTTGTTGTTATATTGTAAAATATTCGTTCAAATTAAAAATTATTAAGCGTAGGTACTTTTATTAATTAAAGTAGTTATAAGTATTTATTTTTAAGTGAAGTAGGTATAGGTAGATAGTTTTGCACAGGCGTTTCAGCTTCAAAAATATATTTACAAAAAAAGTATCAGGGGGTGATTAGTGATCGATATTGATGCCAAAAATGCAATCAGTAAAATTTTTATCTGACTGTCTGTCTGTCCGTCTGTCTTTCTGTCTGTCTGTATGTTCGTTATAGAAACAAAAATTACCTACTCAACGGGTTTTAACGAAACTTGGTACAATTATTCATCATACTCCTGTGCAGGTTATATGATACGTTTCATCACGCTACAATCAATAGGAGCAGAGCAGTGAAGTGTTGGGAAAACGGGAGAATTTTTTATCTGAATGTTTGATTGAGCATCACGCAAAAAGTACTGCATGGAATTGAATGTGGTTTTCACCAATGTATTGCTAGAGGTCTAACTTAAGATTTGGGCATCATTTTATGGAAGTCCGTTAGTTTTGAAACCCGATATCCACGCGTGCGACGCCGCTGGCACAGCTAGTTAATAATAAATTAAATAATAAATTTCAGACAACATCACATACATTGCTCCGATCCCAAAGTAAGTAGCTTGAGCACTTGTGTTATGGGTATCAGAACAACGAAGGTACCACAAATAAATACTTAAATACAAATAATAAACACCCAGACACGGAACAAACACAAGTGTTCATTACACAAATGTTTGTCCCGGGTGGGAATCAAACCCACGACTCTTGGTTCAGAAGGCAGGGGTCACTACCAATTGAGCCACCGAGCCTGTCTAGTAGTAGTAGATAACCAAAGTCGTCGGACATCTTCGTCAGCCTAGAAACGTCCAGTGCTGAACGAACACATGCCTCATCAGTTGTCTATATGAGGCATATGTTCGTTCGGTGCCTATGTGAAGTATAAATAAATAACCCAAGACATGCCACGCTGGGTCACACAGCGCCACCTAGCCCCAAACTAAGCCGAAGCTTGTAGCTATGGGTACTAGACAACTGATAAACTTACTTAGATATATTTTTTTTTGTAAATAAATACATATTATATTATACATAGAAAACACCCAGACCAATACAAACAAACATGTTCATGAACACAAATGTTTGTACTGTGCGGGAATCGAACCCACGACCCTTGGCTCAGAGGGCAGAGGTCACTACCAAATGAGCCACCGAGCCTGTATGTATATCTGAAGAGCAATTTTTAAAGCTCATATTTGAATTTTATTCATTTTTGTTTGGTAGGAGGAAGGCGGTAAAAGTGAGCTATGAACTCGCCTATGCGCGCCCTGGTGACTTTTTGTCACAGTGACAGATTATATCTCTTTTTCTCCTTTTGAATGTGCAAAATAGATGAAAAGACTGTCACGGGATGTAAGGGAGCGGCCCATCATCATTTCGCTCCAAGCCACCTGCCCGTGGTGCATCCTGCCGAACAACAAACGAGGCGCTGGCAACCGACTGGTGGCGGTATAACCATCACAATTGAAGGCGTAGCTAAATACCACAGGGCGATGACGGGCAGCAGCGTCACCAGAGCGAGAAGGACCGCCTTGCTATCGCCGACCCGCCTGCCCAGCGTGGTGATTATGGGTATATCCTCCGGACGTTTGCCTTAAGTGGCGAAAAACTGGAGAGGCCTATGTCCAGCAGTGGACTGAAATGAGTCTGATGATGGGTCTTTCTTCCTTTGCGTTCAATACCAAATGGCGTCGCCATCTGTAAATCACCTAACGCTTAACGTTTATTTTACTCACCCAAGCACGTGGCTACAACGCTGTAGATGACCTGCACTTGCTTGTTTATGATATTCTGCAGTTCCTCGTCGGAAGCATTCGCCTTCACTTTCTCCCTCAGTTCCATTGCGAATTCACGCAACTGAAATATATAATTGTCTATGAAACCAATACAAGTTTTCAATTTTTAAATGCATGTTCATTCAACACTCATTGAATTTGAAGGTTTGGAAACCCAGTGAAGAAATTCGATATGCCTTATGGGGGTTAGTAGACGTCGTATATTATAGGTTACGGGCCCAAGACCCTTCCACTGCGATTGAGAAATTTGCAGTATGAGGTAACTAAAAGATTGCACGAAATTATATTGTATAATGATAGTTTGAGCGCTCATAAGCTATTACTTAACCCTGTAAATTATCATAATAAAACAAAGCATATTATTGATATCTTTGATTAAATAGATATTAAATAGATTTCATATTAAATTGATATATAAATCTATTTAAGTAGGTACATTCCTTAACTATGAAATAAGAAAAAATATTACAGGAAATGTTTCTAGACAATACCAATAAAATATCAACTTACCTTGGTCTTGATAATAGCATTCATATGCAGACTCTTCCTGGAGCTGAATGATTCCTTGAAGCAGTCCTTTGGCACCAGACCGTATTTGTTCACCAAGTTCACGATCATGTCCCATTGGCCACCGTCGTTGATGGGGTCCTATGGGAAACACTCAATGTTATTACAAGAACTAGCTGTGCCAGCGGCGTCGCACGCGTGAATATCGGGTTTCAATAATAACTAACTTCCATAAAATGGTGCCTAAATTTTAAGTTAGACCTCTAGCACTACATTAGTAAAAACCACATTCAATTCCATGCATTAGTTTTTGCGTGATGCGAGTTCGAATATACAGATAAAAAATTCTCCTGTTTTCCCAACACTTCCCTTCACTGCTCTGCTCCTATTGATCGTAGCGTGATGAAAAGTATACTATAACCTGCCTAGGAGTATGAAGAATAATTGTACCAAGTTTCGTTAAAATCCGTTCAGTAGTTTTTGTTTCTATAACAAACATACAGACAGACAAGAATTTTACTGATTGCCGTTTTGGCATCAGTATCGAACACTAATCATCCCCTAATAATTATTTTGAAAGTATATTTAATGTACAGAATTGACTTCCTATCTATAGAATAGAAGATAGATATTTTAATGCATATGTTATGGACCAAGCGATTAATGCGGGCATTATTTATAATGCTAGGGCATTATGAATAATGTCAACTTCTATTGGGCAAAGTGATAATTACTATCTAAACTTCATTATTTATCACATTGCCGGTCATTATTGTATTGCTACTTGGCAATTAGGCAATTTGATAATAAAGCAGAGGGGAGGGACGCACGCGTAACTAATCACTTACTTATTCGGAGATCGATGTATCCGGTAATGTTTTTTTTAACCGACTGCGAAAAAGGAGGAGGTTCTTAATTCGTCTGTTTGTATAATTTTTTATGTATGTTCACCGATATTTCCGTCAATTATATGTAGATGGATATCAAAAAATTTTTTTTTGTTCGACAGAAGACACTAAGTCTTCCGAGGTAGTCCCATTATCACCAAGTCAGGATCTGATGATGGTATCCGGAAGAAATTGAGGGCAACAACCAAAGTTGTATGCTCATATGGTGATTTTGTTACGTAATCATATCCTACTCAGGCATATGCTTCCGGGCGTCAACATCTGTTGCTGATGATGAAGCCATAGAACTCCTTAACGGTTAGGATATAGGGGACAGTACTGCCATTGGTCTATGGGAACTAGGTAGTAGTATGTACTTATGCAGGGCTAATAGGGCAGCTGATTTGATAAGTAATTTGCTTGATTCTACATCGCAAAGTTTTCACTTGACTTAAAGCAAATTTTTTCATTCCTAAGTAAAACTCTTAAGGACTTTAGTTCCCATCATTATGCAATAGTGCTGCATTTGCCGAGTAGGTATTACTACTGAGTGCGTCATCTTGGAGCAGTCAGAAGTAATGTCTGGCCTGTGTATCACATACACATATTATATTATCTCAAGAGTGGATGAGCTTGTGCCCCCACGCAAGCCTTACAGAGGACCAGGAGACTACGAAATAGTTAGAAAATATGTTTTTATTACTCTGCCCAAAGGGTGATAAACAATATTTATAATGCCCGATCAATTTGATTAGTTTAATAATGATTATCAAATTGCCCTCTCATATTGGCCATTTATCAGAATGCCCGGGCATTATATATAATGCTACATTTATCACTTGGTCCATAACACATACATCAGCCTATCGCAGTCCACTGCTGGCATAGGCTTCTCCGGTTGTTCGCCACTGAGGGCAAACATCTGGAGGCTTTACCCATAATTGCCACGCTGGGCAGGCGGGTTGGCGATCATACGTACCTTAAGCAGGAAGCTGACGAGCCTGCCGTCCAGTTCCTCCCCCTGCTTCGCGGTGGACACGATGCTGTTCAGCCAATAGTGGGAGCGTTCAATCTTGTCCCAGAAGAACAGGTAACTGTAAGAAAATAGGGATGTTTCCAAGGTCAAAACAATTACATTATTATTTCCTCCGTATTTTAAAATATAAAAATAAATTGGACACACATATCGCACTCGACACACATATTATCGACTCCAACATTCAGTGAAATAGTTTCTACAGTCGTCGTCCTATTTATTTTATATGTATGTGTGTATATTATAATATTTTGTAAGTATATTATATATTTATTAGTTTATTCTATTCGTATTATAAGTAAGATTATGTTCTGTTCCTTCTTGTGTATATGTAGGTATAATATATATATATACGTGTGTATGTATTTATTTGTATCTTATTTTTATCATATTTTATTATTGTGTTTGAGATATTGTGTTTTAAATTAACTTTGTCGCACACTACCATAAAATTAGTTTCTGCTTAGCCCAATGGTTGACTGGTAGAGAATGCCTATGTGGCATTAAGTCCGCCTTTTGTACACTACTTTACTGTGCAATAAAGATTAAATAAATAAATAAACATATTTTTCCTTTTTTCATTTTAACAAAAAATAACAAAGGTACAAGGCATCAAAATTTGAGAGTGGGAAACTTTGGCGTCACTCCGTGCGACAAAATGCCACACGGCGTGACGTCACGCGTAATTTTAATGGGCAATATAGCCCATCATTGTAATTTTTGTTGTAATTTACAAATTAAAAAATACGTGTCTTTTATTTTTGAATAGGCTAAAAGACGGACTAATTTTTACGGCAACAAGCCTATTAGCCGTGTTAATCACAATTTCACAAATTTTTAAAAGTCGGTTAAAAAGAAATCTACCAGCTGTCACCACATAGAAGGCATTTCCAACTGTTACGTGATTGGTTCAAATTGACATGGCACTGACATTTACATAGCAACTGACCAATCACATGATGGCTGGACCGCAGGTCTATATATCGCCATCTATCGGATATTTCATTTTGAAACACTCATTGTATGGTGTTCAATAAAGTATATCTATCAATGTATCTACTGCGGTCACCAAACCGCCTGTCAAGCGTGGTGAGAGATTAGAGCGAATCCCCCCAAAGACAGTTGTCGTTTGGAGGTTGGGGAGAGCCTATGTCCAGCTGTGGACGTACGAAACTTTTTTTTTTATAGTAAGTAGCTCGACATAATGGCTTCCCTACGCCTGATGGAAAGCGAAAGAGAAGCCCAAGGATGGAGGTCCTTCCCCGGACGGGCAGCTCAATTCGAGCGAAGATTCGCTATGCTTTACCTCTCTTGAGCTGCTAAGCTGATGAAGAGGTAGTACAAGAAGTTTGTTTAATGTGGTTTTATTGGCAAAACTTTGTTTATCATCTGTCGACATCGAAACCACATGTTTTTTAATGTTGTTACTGATAAAATAACGTATTTTCGGAAGTCATTCCACCACAACAATGATAAATCTGATAACATAAATTTTGGTTGGTGTCTAAATACAAGTTGGCGGTGAGTATATCATAATAACTGTAAACATTACTACACAGTAAAGTTAGCTAGACCAATCTAGGAGATAGGACCGAACGGAAATCGAACCCGGAACTTAAAACTTCCGCGCTTTAGGCGAACAATGCGCCACGCAGGGCCGCCGAATTCGCGACGAGGAACAACCTTGTTTATGGAAGCATTGTCAAATTACGAAGTTGATCGACTGCCAACGCTGGAATATTCCAGAACTTGAAGATCTGCCAACATTTCTGGAAAATTCCAGTGTCAGCTGTTAAAATATATGTTTTTGTATAGTGTCCAGTCCATTGTTCAGTCAATTTTGATAATTACGCTTATGCCTAGTCCCGTTGGCACCGTTTCAATTGGTGCCTGACGGAGGAACCGGAGTTATAAAAGGAATACGGACTAGGGTATTCTCCCTGTCTGCAACACCAGAGGGGTATCACACGCGGGTTGCCGACCCTTTAGAAACCTTTAGGCAACTTTTTTGAAGGACCCCATACTGTAATCTCGGGGAAGGGAATCGGCGGTTGGTTCATACCATAGCCCGAGTTTGAGTGGCAAACAATTAAAGAAAAGATAAACTTATCTTAAGTACTTTTTGATTTTCCTTAGGTACATTTTTTTTAGGCCCACACCGCCCATTTCTTACACCGCTGCTTCTGTGAAAACGCACCCTAAGTTTTTGTTTTTAGTAAGGGCATTCAGGATGACCTCACTCCACCTGATGGTAAGCGGTCGTGAGGTCCAATAGCTAGGTCGACAGGCATAATAGGACAAACCCATCGCGCCTGTCGCCGTCACCTTGAAGGCTCACTGAGATGCCGTTTCACGCCCCGCCTAAAGAACCCAGGATTTTTTTTTTTTTTTATACTTTATTGCACACCATACAATCAACTTAAAACTAGTAAAATGGACATTAGTTGTACAATTAGGCGGCCTTATCGCTCCAAGCGATCTCTTCCAGGTAACCTTAGGGTAGAGGATAAATTAAACAGACAGGGTGAGGTGAGCTATAGACTGACAGAGATTGTTGATAGTAAAACATAAATATTATTAGGATTGTAAGAGGAAAGAAACACATGAGCACTTCCAGCATTCCATGACTTAATGGCACAGGGCAGGAACGAGGAACTAAACCTCTTAGTGCGCGCCACTATCGTCTGAATGGTATGACAACGCTACTTAGTATGTGTTGTCCGGGAGTGGAAAGGAGAGGATGTTCATACCTTTGTGAGAATTCAAACTCCTCGATGCCGTACTTCTTCATGAACGGCAGCCGGATAGCGTTCAGCGCGGCGAACAACCAGCATCGGCCCGAGTTCTCCTGATTCGTCACCGGTTTACCCTCGGACTCTACCTGGACATATACATTATAGTTGTATAAAAAAGTTTATTAGTTTCCCTCTAATCTGGACCTTTGGTTCATAAAATTCTAAGAAGTTCATGAACAGCTCAGAATGTCCACTGAAGAGGTAAATATAAAGGCATGCTCAAACAAATTGATATTCATTTACAAGCATCCCCAAATTTTCTTTCAAACATAAAACCTCCTCAAACTTCCTCTTATATTTATAGTCTGTATTTTTTAATTTATAATTTAAATTTAATTTTACACCTTAAAAATGCATTTTTTCTTTCTTTTGTTATATCTGCATAACATAACAACATGGCCTCAAAACTGTATAATAATTTAATTATGACTGTACCTTATGTTGGTAATCCAATAAATAAATATAAAGACAGCCTTTTTACAGGATCCCAATCAGCTCACTTAAGCATGCTGTCCCAATTGTGTCATGAGATGAAAAATTTTGAATATTGATAGATGTATAGGCTGAGTAGCTCATTCAACCCCATTTTGATTGCAAGATTTGAACAAAAAAAAAGGTTTCCTTCTTAAATACTGTTTTTAAATAGATGTCTATTCTATATTATACTAGTGATCCGCCCTCGCTTCGCTTCGGACGTTTCAGATAAACATTTTTAAACTAAATAAATATAGCCTATGTTGCTCAGTGATAATGTAGTTTTCTATCATCATCATCATCAGCCCGTGTCAGTCCACTGCTGGACATAGGCCTCTTCTAATGTTCGCCACCTTGATCGATTTTGGGCCTCTCGTATCCAGCACTTTCCAGCCGTCCTGTGCAAATTGTCACTCCACCTGGCTTGAGGGGGTCCTACATTATGTTTGCCGAGAAGTCAAAGTCAAAGTCAAAATAATCTTTATTTGTATAGGTTTTTATGAAAAACACTTACAAATTGTCGAAGCTACCACCGGTTCGGAAAGCAGCATTCTACCGAGAAGATACCGGCAAGAAACTCGTGTAGTTGCTCTTTTCAAAATGGTGTTTACAATATTATTATCACATTTATACTTTTAACTACGACCACAGACCACCAGAGACATGGTCTCCACTCTAGAACTCGTTTACCCCAATGGTAGTTTTCTAATAAAAACAAGAATAATTAAAATCAGTCCAGTACTTTTTGAGTTTATTAGTTACATACAAAGATACAAATCTTTCCTCTTTATAATATTAGTGTAGATTCAATAAAGATATTTAGTTACCTTAATATTGTAAACATGCTGAGCGTTATCAGCTCTCCTTCTGCAGATGGCAATCTCAAATGGATCAATCCGGGTGCAAGCATTCTGGGCCAGTATGTTCTTAGGTTGTGAGTAGAAATCATCCCTCAATTTCTTTGTGACCTCCAAAGTAAGCGGCTCTGAAAAGGTAAAAATGGTCAATCAATCAGTGTGTTGCCATGCACTAATGAATGTAGGTCTTTCCTGGAGAACACCGGACTGCGGGCCAAAATAGCTATGGTGACTGACTGAAAACGCAAGGTTCCCCCAATTATCAGTGAAGGGCTAGCTTATGAAAAGAAGCCACTACAAAAAAACATCCCATCAAAAAGAAAACAATGATGGCACTTAATATATTGTATTGTATACTGACTGCATAGCATTGGCATCGGGTGGAGTTTCACAAATTACCTACTTACATCTGGCTTGATTCCCAATTAAGTAGAATTAAACATGTGTGCAAGATGTAAAAAAAGGATGCTTGCTACTGTAAGAGATAGAGAGGAGTGGAACAGCCCAACTCATTATAGTTATGAGTAAAAAAGATAAATAGTCAGGTTTAAAGGCTTTACACAATCACTATCTTATTGACTAAGGATATCTCAAGTACATAGGTAGTTGTTGTTGTACCTTGTTGTAGGATTTCCAAAGGTTACTGGGATTTTTTGGTGCTTTTGTTCAAATTAAAATATAGATTAGCTTATTATGGAAACATTATGGGTGTTATTTTAGGAAATATGAGTATGTTCATAATATGATACCTATAAACACACAGTGATGAAGAGTCATAAAACTAAAAGTACAAAATACAAACCCGGTGCATATTTTTTTACTTGGTCACCTTCACTGAATACCTCCAGCTTGACAATTTTAATCAATTTATTCTACAGAATAAAATTATCCACAATAGGTATTTGTTTAATTTTATCAGTTTATTACAACCCGACTGACAGAATAATTAGAAATCATAGATTCATGTCAAAAGCATTGTTTATAGTTTTTATGAAAAAATTTAATGTGCTGGTGAAAAGCAAAAAGAAAATATTTTTTGAAGTCATATTCAGAGATATTGAACTGTCATTGTAAAAAGGATTTAAAGTCAGTAAAATAACTATTTATTTACTTGCTAAACTGATTATAATAGAAAATACGATGAGGTGTAATAGTTGAATTTAAAAAGGGGCAGTCTAGTGTTGTTATTGAAGAGGTGAATTGTATGTTTATCAAACTAAGAAAATAAAGCACTTACTGGACGACATTGTTGCTGCAGTTGTGTGTAATAAATGTGTTGTCTTGCACTTGAATAACGCAGTGAACACTGATTTAGCAAGCATTTATTTTTATACAATAAACCAAATAATTTTGTGACGTGACGTTTCTTTTGTAGGAAAGTTAAATAATGTTGTCCCTTTCTAACTCATTCATGTTGATAAAGAAATGTCATCTGACAGGTCATTCTGCTCAATCATCGGTCAATGAACTGCCACCTGCCTTGGTGACATACAGCTGTTCCGATGAAACATAAGGCAGTTTTATTATAAGCTCATAACTAAGACTTTAATTAATTTTACTTATGTACGTACATAGTCTTCTTATTTTTATTATTCCTGAGCAAAAAATCCTTTTTACGATTTTTTTCGAGACATTATTTTCATAGACAAGAGACTGTGAAATACAGACTATAACTCGGAATAATGGCGGGAAATGGGGGAAATAAGAAGACTGTCTTGACATAAAACAAAGGCGGGAATTTTGAGCTCATTTTCGATTAACATTTTCATTCGGACCTTTTAGATTGACAATTGAATTAAGTTTTGAGTAAATTATTTATAAATTCTGTTAAACTAATAAGTTTAAATGATGCCTATTGTTTTAGGCGCAATAAGTAGGTCACATGGAATAAAATCAATACTCGCGACAAAGTAACCCTGCCGGGTTGAGGAGACTGTCTGGTTTAGAATCAAGTTCCTTGTTTGGGGTTCCCAATTTTGTCGCGTTAGTTGTTTTTATGGGGTCAAGGACTCATCCAAGAAGTGCCTAGTAAATAGGTCTTAGTGTGCATTTTAAAAATGTCTCTCAAAGCGTACGAAGATGCTTGCACCAGAGCAGAATTGTTCGGTCAACCCAAACCGAATAAGGAAGAGTTTTTGGAGAAAAACAAACATTTGGACGTAGTGGAGTTTGAAGAGGTTGAGATAAAAACCGCAGAGGTGTGTACATACCTGTATCAGTTTATTATTATATTTACCCAAAAATAGCATGATTAGAAAATAATAACTCGCTTTCTAACAAATTTCACTCATGGTGGCAAAATTTGAATTCCATTTTCGCGAACAAATACCTACCTACATTGTTATTAGTTATTTACATATGTAGGTAGGTACTAGTATTTATCACAATAACCATTTTTCATTGTGCTTGAACTTTATTGCGAGATAAAAAGGAAAAAAGAACTACATACCTACCTACCAAGTTTTGTAGTTACTTACCTACCTACATAAGTAGGTATGTCTACTTACTTACATATCTATCTATTTCATGAAAAAGAAATAATGATTTATTTCATTGAGTACTTAGTAGGTAAAGCACGTAGTTCTTTAAGAAAAATACGTGCCTCCAATACATTTTTATGATCTAAAATACGGACTAAATATAATATAATTATTTTGATCCCCAAAACGTCCCTATTGAATGTGTGGGTGAAGATTTCAAAGAATCTTAATCAAATTAATCCTGAAAAATATGAGTGCAAAGCATAATGGTTTATGTGGGAAAATGGGTCAATTTGTTTCTTCATGTATCATATTTATTAGCTGCTTGTAATTTATAATTTACGTAATACAAAGAGCTGATTTTGCTGTTACAATTGATAACCGCGATTCCGCGCCCTTGGCCCGTTTGGCAGCAAGTGCGGAACGACTGGTTGCCGTTGCCAATTAGGGCTTTTCCTCGTTTTCCATCCCAGAGATTAAAGGAGATAAAGATTTACGTGTAAAATTAATTGGTAAATAGAGGTGAAAGATGGGACTGCCACTTAAGGTTAGGTAAACAACTGGCCGTTGTGTAAAATATCCTCCAGATAAACATCTGCAAACACCCTAAGTGGCGAATAACTGGGAAGGCCTATTTCCAGCAGTGGACTGAAAATGATGATGATGATGAATTTGTGGATACTTGATTATGTACATAACCAACCAACCCTCCTTTGTCTTTTATAGTAAGCTCGACAATATAGCTTCCCTAGGCCTGATGGAAAATTTAAAGTGAAGCTCAAGTCACTGTATCTACACGACCACATGAAACACGACCCGGGGGTCATTTGGCTGCGGTATTCTATAGGGTGGAGGTCCTTCCCCGGACGGGCGGCTCAATTCGAGCGAAGATTCGCTACGCCCTACCTCTTTTATACCTGCTAAACGGGTTGACTTAGGCAAATCCCCCAAGGTAGGGGTATTTGCCCTCCCCGGACCAGGAGTGCTGGCCGCTTGTCATCTGCGGCTGGCCAGGGCATGCAGGGATGCGGCGGTATGCTTCGGCGTTGCCCGTGTCCCTGCAACTTGCTGCCCACTGGCGACACAGGGGGTTTAGTGGGTATACCCTCCCATTTCGGGAGGTGTGAGTCCCACACACCATGTCACCTCCCCCCGGAGGTGGCATGACGGTGCCTAATGCATTCCCCTCTAAAAAAAAAAGAAAAAAAAGGCAAATCCCCCAAAACGATTATTGTCATTGGGGGTAGCCTATGTCCAGCGGAAGATGTATGGAGGTTGATCATGATGATGATGACTAGTTCTGTATCCTATGGTTTTAGGACACGGCGATGCTGAACGAAAATATAGGTGAAGCGAGTGGCGGCCTGCAGGAGCTAAATACCATTTTAAATTCTACGCAGACGAAAATTAATAGGCTGAAGGTATGTTTTCTTTTTTTTTTGACAGAGAGGGCTAACGGGCCTGAAGGTCACCTGATGGTAAGTGATCACTTCAGCCCATAGACACCGCAACACCAGGGGAGTCACAGGTGCGTTGCCGGCCCTTGAGAAAATGTCTTCCAGATGTAGGTAGGTAATAATGCTTTCCAAGTGACCGTACAGTAGACTTCTCCGTTGTCTTCTTCTTCCTACCGTTTACCCGGCCTAATCCCAGGGTTCATATTCCTGCTCAATCTCTTCCACTTTACCCGATCTTCGATCTTTGGCATCCACCGGTGTATGATTCTCTGCCATGTCCATTTTAGATGACGATAGACACAGCAGCTCGGCTGTGTGCACAATAAAAAAAAACTTTTCTTTTAATAAGTTTCGACTATTTTGTTAAACTCCTTCAAACTAATTGTCGCCAAGAAGCTGTCTTACAGAAAACGTAGCGCAAAATGGTTGGCAAGTGCTGAAAGCTAGACGCCTAGTATCGAGCAAAGTGGCGAATATTTGGAGAGGCCTACGTCCAAAAGTAGACTGTAAAAGGATGATGTTGATGACTAAGCCCAGGGCCGTCTTAAGTTAATTCGGCGCCGGGGTGCCGAACTCGGGGGGGGTTTGTTCCCCCGGGACCTGCGCCGCGCTTCGCCTTTCAGCACTCACCTGGCGTCACCTGGTGACGTGATAGAGACGGCCCTGACTAAACCGGTACTTTGGCATAATAATGATATCTGCCATTCTATGACGTCATTTTCCAGGGGGTCTGCGGCAGTCTAACCAACTTCTTCCGCGTCAAACTGACGGCTCGCGACAACCTCTCCTACTCAAGTGAGCCGAGCTACATAGGTCAGACTAATTACGACAAGGATTACATCCCTCCAACCACAGAGATAGTGTCTATAAACCAGGGTCTAGGGCCTGGCGATAACGAGATGACGCCGAGGGCTCAGGGCGACATCAATTCGGCGTTGAAAGATCTTGAGGCCATGCAGAGTAATGAAGAAACTGCCTTGATTGGTAAAGCGACGGTGAATGATATAGGTGAGTTAGTATGATATAGGCATCGTTTTTTAAGTTTCCAGATTTAGAATAGGGCCATCCTATGTCATCCCGTGGGTGTCATAGAAGACTACTAAGACAATTAGTATCAGGACAGTTTTTTTTATACCACAAAAGGTGGCAAACAAGCCTATGGCTCGTCTGATGTTAAGCGGTTACCGCAGCCTATAACGCTATACGCCTGCAACACCAGTGTATCACACGCGCCAACCTTAACCCCCGGCTGCGAATGCAGCACTCACCGAACGAGCTCCGGAAGCTCTGCTCACCGGCTTCAAACAAGACCCGAAGGTCATTAAGCTGCGGTATTCTATAGGGTGGAGGTACATCCCCGGACGGGCGGCTCAATTCGAGCGAAGATCCGCTATGCCCTACCTCTCTTATACCAGTTGTATTATCCAGTTGAGTGATTAAACTTTATTTGACTATTTCAGGTAAACAAGTGACTTCTCAAATGAGCAGATTGGACAACATGATCAAACAAGCAGACCGTGCTGAGACCTCGTTGCACCACCAGAATAAGCAGATGAGGTCTTTCTTGCGATAAAAGATGCCTACACGATGACAGGTCCAAGGCAGCTTCTAGGATCGATTCAGGTTTTTCGATCGCGATTTCCACCCCAAAGACTTATTGGATTATTCGATACCCCAAAGGGTTATTCACAAATGCCTACGGAAAGATTTTTCTTGAAAACGAGAGATTCGAGCGGAAATATTCTCGATCGTTCATTCAAAGGCCATTCTCACCGAAAACTTTTTCACGAGTTTTGGTGGTGCCTTTTGGTTTTCCGAAAACCAGGGCCGTCTTAAGTACCGCACCCCTTGCACCCCCTGGTAGAGACGGCCCTGCCGAAAACCCTCATTGACTCAACTCGTGCTCATGGGATTGTCTGTGGCTGATAACGCGATCCGATCCATTTATCTGTTATATACCTTTTAGAGGCTTCAGAAGCTGATCATCAAAAGCTCCTAAAGGGATGTTGTTTTTGCTCAATTTCTAATGTATCGGCTTTTGTGGGCTTTGAGGTTAAGTAAGTAGTAGTGTTTAAAGTAATTTTAAGGAAATACAGTTATTCAATAATACAGGCACTGAAAAGTTATTACTTTTCAGTAGGTTTTCAGCCAAGAATTTGTCTACCTCTAAAAAAACAATATGACTTGTAATAGGCTATTTGGCTATTTTTCTTGTCTGACCAGTATCGTTAGACTATTTAATTAATTACATACTTACGATTTTTCAAATAAGTCATACTTTATGCGTTCTTTCTGGTAACTATGAGTAACATGAAAAATCAAACATAGTTAAATACCCTATTCATAGCCTATTTAGAAATTGCGTAGACAATTAAGCAGTGTTAATAAACCTTTTTTACACAAGTAGGTACAACAAATTTAGTACATTAAAGATTTTGAGTTGTCAAACTAACAAACGTTCCACTACCACGGCTTCGTGTCCACTACATGTTCGTAACTTTTGCTTCTCTAGGTTTTTTACAGTGCGAACTTTTCTGAATGATATTTTCTCTTGTCATATCTATACCTACCTACATAAAAAGAACCCAAATTGATTTCCTTAGAATGCTATTAAAACGAAGTAGAGATCGGTTCAGCAATTTAAATGTTTTGCGCTCAGGAACACATTCTGCGTTTCATTTTTTTATTGTGATACGTAGGTAAATACATGTTTCCCCTTACTGATATGGAGCAATTGAAATCATGACCTTTCTCAACATTTGCGGCTTTGCACCTCAAATAAACATTGTAGATAAAACTTATCGCAATATTGTGGTATCGGTCAGTCCAGTTCGCTTATCAAGAAAGGTCGCTGCTTCGATTCCTTGTGGGAAGGACGTTCTAAGACTCTTGTTTTTTTTTTGTTACAATCGGTGTACCTACATTGATTGATTTTTTTAATTCTGTCTTTTTCCTAAATGTATTAGGCCTCTGATGCGTAGATAAAACTTTTCAACTAGATGTTTTTGACAGATAGGGCACTTTTGATGAGTAGCTGTATCGTCAATTTAGGCGGTATTGTAGATTGTAGTTAGTTTAAAAAAAGGTTTATTACCACTGCTTCTTTGTTTATACAATTTCAGTTTAAGGTAAGTCAATGATTTTAATTAATAAGTAATTACGAAATATCAACGATGATTATTGGAAAAGTAGCTTTCTTGTACTCGTATGCTAGCAGTAGGAAACTAGTTTAGAACCGGATTATAAGGTAGGTAAGTAATCATTATGAATTATGGCTGTGGTTTTTAAATGTTTAGTAGCTTTTTATTTAAGGTTGTACCTATACTTTAATGCCATATCCAATGTTAAAAATCACGACAGACACAATAGTGTGTTGCTGCCAGTGGCGTAACTACAGGGTGGCATGTCGGCAAAATGCCACGGGCCCCCAGCCGTAAGGGGCCCCCGGCCAGAGGAGCAAACTCCTAACATTTATTATGCCACATTTATTGAAAATCCGATGAATTTGCCACGGGCCTGGAATGGTATTATGGGGCCCCGCCAAGGCACGCTACGCTTCTGGTCGGACGTATATATTATCTGCAGCCGACGTCAGGAGGCGGCGGCTAGGTGTCACCCGTCGGTAGCTAGATGTCGCCTTCCAACGTCGGTTGTCGGGAATAAATTGAAATTCGCGGAAAATAGATTTTAAGCTTAAAATATGCTTGTATCGTAAATATCCAGGCATTATTAGGTATAGTACTTATACCTAATAATGCCTGGATATACCTTCTTCGATGTTGCACTTTAAGTGTATGTATGAATGCGTTATCTTATTACAATATTGTTCATCTATCCATGGGTTTTTTTAAATCTTATCAAACCATGTATAATTATTCGAAAAGAGCTTATTTATCTTAATTAATTTACGGAAACACTATAAATTGTGAACAAATATCAGTGTAAAATTAGACAACGTCACATGTATTGTATACCTGATCTTAAAGCTTTCTTGTAATTTATATGTTTTCGATTTCTAACCGTAACTTACAAACAATAAATAAAAAAATAAAATAAATTTTATAAGCCCATAAAACGATGTGTGCTAGCATGACAATATTTATCTGCTTTAGAAAAAAATATGATGGTTTTAATAAATAAGTAATGTAAGCATACCTTTTGCAACATACACGATTGTATTCATCCGTAATAAAAGTTTAAAAATCATCCATAACAAAATGTAAGTGAAATAAGTTTTGATATTGATATCATGTCGCTAGATGAAAATTAAAATGATATTATAGGTACAGGTAACTTACTATTTAGATCCTTAATAACAATTAAATCCATTAAAATTCAGATAATAGGAAAGTTAAACAATATTAAAACATTAAAATGTGTATTTACTTTCATAACATGTAAGACAAATCTCGCTTCTTCCAATGTATGTAATAAAATACCTAGTCATCATTTTAATTGTGATATAAATGTTGGTGTTGAACACAAAGATAATATATTTTGTAAATTAAGCAATGAAATAAAGCTGTGATTCTCGATGTTGAAATAGTTTTTTAATAATTAAATAAATAAATAACCCAATACCTGTCACATCGGGCTATAGAGCGCCATCTAGTCCCAAACTAAGCAAAAGCTTGCACTATGGGCAATAGACAACTGACAAAATTCCTTTTTTTAATAAAAAAAAAGACCATTCAAGATGACTTCACTCCACCGTGAGCGGTCGTGAGGTCCAAAAGTTAGGTTGGCAGGCATACGAAACTAACCTACCGCGCCTGTCGCCGTCACCCTGAAGGCTCACTGAGATGCCGCTTTACGCCCCGCCTAAAGAACCGAGGATTGTAAGAAGGAAACTCATGAACTGTAAAGGAATTTCTCGACATAGATATATATAGATTTCTGTACTAAAAAGTATCTAAGCAGAGCCTAGTAGCCCAGAGAGTATCTGCCTCTCTAGGCAGAGCATAGCGTATCATCGCTCGAATTGAGCCGCCCGTCCAGGGAAGGCCCTCCACGCTATAGAATACCGCCAAATGATCTCTGGGTCGTGTTTTTGACGGTGAGTAGGGTTTCCGGAGCTCGTGGGGTGTTAGGGTTGGGCCAGCATAGCGGTGGCAGCTAACAGGTAACGGACCAGTTACTTGTCCGTTGTCACGGCGACTTGAGCTTCTCTTTCGCTTTCCATCAGTCGAAGGGAAGCCAATAGTAGGGAAGTAATATAAAACACTCAGATCAATACAAGTTAAGATATTGTGTAGTTACAGTTATAGTACATTTTCACGTGTAATTAGGCATTAAATTGCTCCTATTGCATTGTATTTACTAAGTTACATACTAAGCCTAATATGTAGCGATTTTAAGTACTTAATACTTAAGACTACTAAGTAGTCAAAACAACAAAGGAACTCCACAATTCTTCCTGCTCTTAAAAACAACTACCTATTTAGCATTGAGTAGTCACGCCTGTAGCGGCGCAAAAAGCCGGCGTACCGACCGTGACACCCCCCTATATAAATCAGATTATTGTACCGTGACCCGGTATTACTTAGACGAACTATCTGCAGCGATGTTCCTTGCGCTTGTGGTCTGTCAAATCGCTCTAATCGCAGCCACCCCGTTCCACAAATACCCCTACGTGTTCCTCCTCGACGTCGGCAATGAAGAAATCAAAAAGACCAACAGTGAACAGATCAGATTATCAGTGCCAGGAGGATCTTTAGCTTTACGATATCCAGCAGTGGGAACCGGAGATACTATTGCCCACGTTCGGGTGAGCGGCATAGATTTCGGTACAGATCTGAAGGCGAATATAATTGACGGTGGTCCTGGTTACAAATACGTCGTTCTAGTATTCATGGGTAACCAAGGTGTGCCGTACGATGCAGTAATGACTGTTCAGACGGTGTCCGATGAAGATATTGATGACAACCAAAGTGATGACATGAGTAACGGTTACAATGACTATAAAGTCACTGTTGGTGATGACAATAGTGCAGAAGTTACAAGTGACAATTCTGATCAAGTAAAGAATATTGTTGACGAAAATGTCAGTGCTGAAGACATGGATGATGAGTCTTATTCAAATGTCGAGAATAAAAATGCACAAATAACGCAGAAAAGTTCCAATATCTACTCTTACGCTAACAACGAAGACGATAATGATGATTCGAACAATAAATATGCGATTAACGAATATGTGTCAAACGATGAAAATACTAATCAAATAACGCAAGAAAGTTCCAAATTTAGCTCTTATGTTAACAGTGCTAATGATTATGATGATGCTAATGATGATAATGATACAACAAACGAAGAAGATGATGGTTCATATAATTCAAATGATAGGTATAAAAATGCACAGTATACGCAACAAAGGACTGCCTACTCATACAGTAACTCTGAAAACGACTATGAAGATGATGATACATCTAATCTAAAAGATATTCATAAGCAATACAATGATGAAAATTTTGATCAACAACAAAATAATGACGTGGAAGATGAAATAAGTGACCAATATGGAATAAGCAAACCAGAAACTTCTGATTCCAATGATGATTATGGGAATGAAAATACTTACGATAAGGAAAATGAATCATTTCGAGGTGTAGATAGTGCGTCTGAGAAGTATCAGCAAGTAATGCCTTTACGTGTATATGACGGACTAAGAGTTTACCCACAGTATGCAGTGCCATTTGCGTTACCAAATAGTGATAATTCAGGGTACAGTACGTATGAAGGTGCAGATTCTGATCATACAGTCAACGATGATGATAAGTATAGGGACTCCAATAACAATTACTTTGATTCACATGACCCTTCTGCTATTGCGTCTTAAAGACTTGTCAAGTTGGTATTCTAGTGCGTAACGTAAGGGTACATTTGTACAGAAGTGGAGCTGTGCGAAGCTGTCAAGAATTTACCAATAATATTGTTCCACTGAAGTGGGGCGGAGATGATAAGTGTCATTTGAGCAATATCATTGGTAGGTAAGTTTTTGATGGCCTTAACTTAACTCAGTGCTGCTCCGCTCCGCTTCAGAGTTAACTGCAACCTACGTATTTCAATGTATGTATAATTGTGCTCGCGACTTCGTCCGCGTCGAATAGTTATTTTTCCCCCGTTTTTTTTTACATTTTCCATTATTTCTTCGCTCCTAATAGTTGCATCGTGATGTTATATAGCCTAAAGCCTTCCTCGATAAATGGTCTATTTAACACAAAAAGAATTTTTCAATTCGGACCAGTAGTTCCTGAGATTAGCGCGTTCAAACAAACAAACTCTTCAGCTTTATAATATTAGTTAAGATGAATAAGTCAGTAAGACATATGTAATTATAAAGTAATAAGTAATATTAATTCGTCAACATGACGTAGGTATTATTGGATAATTAATTTATAAATTGAAGTGTGTTTAAATGAATAAATAAATATAAAATAAAAAATTAAATCGCACAAGATGATTATGCAACTCTTCTCTATTTGTTTTCAGTTTTGATACCTGATATAGGTACTTGGGATTTAGGGGACATTGGAATGGAAGGGAGCGTCCCACCACCATCTTTTCGCTGCAAGCCAACCTCACCTGCCCGTGGTGCATATTGCCGAATAGCGAGCGAGGCGCTGGCAACCGACTGGTGGCGGTATAGCCATCACAATTGAAGGCGTAGTTAAATACCACAGACCGATGACGGGCAGCAGCGTAACCGGAGCGAGAAGCTACAAGCTACGCCCTGCGATCGCCAACCCGCCTGCCCAGCGTGGTGATTATGAGTATATCCTCCAGATGTTGGCCCTAAGTGGCGAACAACTGGAGAGGCCTGTATTCGGCAGTGGACTGCAATAGGTTGATGATGATGATTGATGATGATAGGTAGATGATTCTTTTAAAGTAAAAAAATAAAATGTTTTAATTCGTTATATAAAGCTAAATAATAAATTGACTTTGATGTCCTTATCATTACGATAGTTGGAAGTCTTCCACGGTACGTTTTGCGCGGAATTTTCTGCCACGTGCAACGGTTATTTGGAATCAATTTCCAGCTACGATTTTTCCGAACGGATACGACTTAGGGACCTTCAAAAAGCGAGCCTACAATTTCTCAAGGATCAGTAATGCACCTGTTTCTCCTCTGGTGTCTATGGGTTGAAGTGTTCACCTACTATTCAGGTGACCTTCAGCCCCGTTAGCCTCGTCTGATATAAAAAAAAATGTGTACATCGAGTTGGATGAAATAACACAGTTTATTAAAGTCTATTTGAAATACATAATTTTCATAAGACACTCGAGAAACTTCTGTATTGCGTAAGAAGATAATAAGTAATTGACTAATTTGTGACAAAGTTTCATAACTCTAAGGTACGTACATGTTCTATTCCTGTCACCGAACAAACATTTTGATTTACACCAGTTTCCTGTTTCGAGTATCATTTGCCTACACGAGTAAGTATGTATCTTTTATGAATCAACCAATGGACGTACCTTTAGGTATATGTTTTTAAGACGTACACGAGCCATTCATATCAATTGGTGCCATTTCAAATTGATCAATTACCAATTTTTATATCGGAATATCGTCAACAACTTTTTTACTGCGAATAAAGCCTTATTCTCTGCGTACACGTCTCATTTTGTTAATATGTTTTTCTCCTGCCATGGTTTTTGGTTGGGTTACTCGTGTCTTGTCTCAAGGCTTCTAATTCGTGTTATCTCGACATGGGGTCGCCAATTTGGTGTCGAAAATAGAGTTGATACTAGGTATTTGGGTGAATTTTCTCAGTTACACGTGTAGGATTGAGTTGAAGTATGCATGAACCACAGGCCCACACGTGGATGGGTGAAGTTATTAGCTATTATCTGTTTTGGCTTATAAAAAACAATGTTAGTAAGGTAGATTAGGTAGTCAGATCGAAAGGGCCTTTTCCACAACTCGAGTTTTCGTGCCTATTTTGCGTGGTATTAATGTTAATAAATGAGCTTTAGAATCACATAAAAAGCCGTGGGTCTATCGGCATAGAATCACATTTTCCTTCGGGAATTATCACATCTTCCAATAATTAAAAAGTTTAACTTCTTCACCGGTAGGGACAATATGCCTCCCCCAATGGGAATAAGTTTGCCAAAGCTCCCGCTACAACATGACAAGTTAGAAGAAGAAAACATGTTGTGCCGACCCCACTTAGAGTAGGATAAAGGCAGGAAAATGATGATGATCAGATTAATGCAATATCCATAACAAATGTCGTCAGATTTTGGCTCCAGTTATATTTTTTCACCAGCAAGGTGTTTCATTGTTTGGAAACTTTACTCGGTCGCATGTCAGGAAACTATTTTAATACATCTTTTGGCAAAGCCGTAGGATAAACAGTTATAATGTTTGTCTTGGATGCAGTAGGGGGTAATGACGAGTTCCATCGTCTCGTTTATGTTATTTGTAACAGAAATGGACTAAACATACCTACTTACCTATTAGATTTTTTACCTTAGGTAGGGTTCTTAGGGAAATGCGATACAGATTGGAGACTGTTGGCTTCAGCATCTTTTGAATACGGAATATGCATCTTAATATTTTTGTGTACTTATTATTAAAAGCTCACCGGATTAGTAAGCTGAAGTGGCGATGGGGTCCACGAAGTAAGCTGAAGTGGCGTTGGGCGACATCAGCCCCAGAACTGATAATCGTTGGGGTGAACGAGTTCTTGAGTGGAGACGGCGACTCGGCAAACGTAGTGTAGGACGCCCTCAAGCCAGGTGGAGTGACGATTTATGACGGCTGGCAAGTGTTGGATGCGAGAAGTCCAAGATCAATCAAAGCAAAAGTTGCGAGAGGCCATGTCCAGCAGTGGACTGCAAAGGCAGCCTTTAATATAATGATCAGTCAGAAAGTCTGAAAGTCACGCTGGGCCTGGCTATCGTTTATACTATGAGTATTAGACAACTGAGAAATATACTACCCCTATGCATAGCAAAAATCCAGACTAATAAACAAACAAACAAGTTCATGTACACAAATGTACCTTTAGAAACGGTTTCATAGTGGTAGTATAGGTACCTTATGTACGTAGCATCGTGAAAGCTATCGAACAATTTTTTCATGAGCTGCATTCAAATTACTTTCGATATTGGCATAAATAAGATAAAAATAAACTGTATCGACAAGAACCCTCGTACGTTACATCACAAATGTATGAAAGTACAAAATATGCAATAAGGAAGCATTGACTTTAAAAATTCACCCAACACTCACAGATCCCGTTTACCAATTGAAATCCGGTAGGAAATTGGCTTCGGATGAATCTTTAAGTGCTTCCTCGGAAAGAGAAATGGGCTATAGAAGGTACTGGAAACAGTGCATTATGTAATTCGTTCGAATCGTGTATGTAATTTACATACGATGTACTCGAGATGACTGAGTACGTATCATAGAAATGTGACGTAATTCATAGGAATATTCTCATTAGGAAAAGCCGAAAGCGCACCAGTTAGGCTGCGGTTCCACTGAGGCGGAGCGGATTCGGGAACCGTGATCGTCATCATCATCACCCTACCGCAATCCACTTCACATATACCTCTCCAGTTGCTTACCACTTTGGGAAAACATCTGGAGGATTTACCAATAAAATGGCTGAAATCCAAGAGATAATAAGTATGTAAAATGTATTTTGACTGTAAAATGTATTTTGTTTGACTGGCTCGAATGCTCATTTAGTGCCCCTGTATCTTGAAACAAGAGTCGTAGGTTCGATTCCCACCTGGGACAAATATTGAGATGAACATTTCTGTTAGTTCCGTGTACCTATTTGTATTTTTGTATCTATTGGCGGTACCTTCGTTGTTCTGATACCAATACCACAAGTTTTTTTTACTACTAGGGTTGCAAAATACCGCGTCCCAAAGACGCCTGCATTGCACACTTGCAACACTAGGGACATTGCATTTACTTTTGGCTTGAAGTACCCCATACAGTTTCAAGGAACTCGTTCTACAAACGCGACTTTCATGGGAGAAAATTCCTCTGAAATCGGACCGTGCGTGACCAATTAGTCTCAAAGTGCTGAAGTTTGCATTGAGATCGGAGCAATGTATGTGATGTCTTCTGATGTTTATTGATTTAAAGTATGGATGATTCATTTATCTACAAAGATACCGAAAAAACGGTATCCAGTTTACGTAATTGGTTCTCTAGCTCAACTAACGGCAGATAGAATTTCAAATCTAGAATTTTCAAGCGAAATGTCGGCCCCATTAATTTTGGATGCGGCGAGACCATGGAATCATTTCATCTAAATCGTGTATGGGACGTATTGAACCAAATCCATAACCCTTAGTTACAATGTTTAATGCATTTTGATCTTTATATTTGACAGGATAGAGCTTTAAATGTTTATACACTATCTGTAGAGGGATAGGTCTAACGAATTTTGTATTCAAAATTTGTATGCAACGTTTGCACCATTTTGAATGTTTTTCGGATAAACGGTTCGCTTGGTATTTCAAATAATTTTGCGTCATGCATTGCGTTTGAAGTGCATTATTTAGAAATAATGTTTTTTAAAAATTTACTGTAAAGACTTTGTATTAGACTGTACAGTTGATTACATAAGTGTAACCACTTTATTTAATTTTAGCATATAAATTTATAATACACATATTTAGTCACCAAACAATACTTTTATCTTATAATATGGCAAAAGTATGAATTAATGAATGAATGAATTTATTTACCTTAAAAGTATATAATTAAATAACCCAAGACATGCCATGCTGGGCGACACGGTGTCATCTTTTTTTTAATATTCATTGTGGGTTTGCGCTTGGCCACAATTCACCTGGCGTTAAGTGATATTGACGCCTACGATGGAGCACGCTTACCCAGAAAATACCGATACACTCTCGCTTTGAACACCTGAAGATTATGTCTCCGGAAACAAAGAGTCCGGCAAGGAGTTCCATAGTTTGGCCGTTCGCACTCAGAAAGTAGAGGCAAACCACACTGTGCGTGTTCTTGGCACCTGCACCATAAAACGGTGCCTCTTTGCCGTATCTCTACTCATCCGGTGGTAAAACGGAGCTGGGGGAATCAAATTGTGTAGTCCAGTCGCAAACTCTCCAAAATGTAACCAAACTAAGCCGAAGCTTGAATATTTAGATAAACATCAGAATGTAGAAAAAAAATGCTTGAATACTCTATTTGTTAAGGTAGGTTACATTCATGTTTAGTATGTAGGTATACTCGTAGTCCATTTCACAACTTATGTATTCATCTGTATCTCTGCATAACTATAGCAAACAAAATGTCCATGACAAAAGAATTATTCCAGACAAAAGTTTGTCAAAACAGAATTTTATAGTGGCCCATTTTAAACGCTCTACTCAAACATGGCCGCGACCTAAATCTATTACTTCGTTTGAAACTGGCCACAAAGAAATACGCCGACCTGTTATATTTCACAAAATCTAAAGAAACAAAACAACACTACGCCAGTTTACCATCTGTTAAATAAACAATATCCTACGTATGTGATACAACAGCGGACTGCATATTTAGCACGCAACGGTCATCGAATGCATTACGAAATTCAAATTTTAAAAATAGAACGCGTTGCTGGTTCTCGGGAGAAACAGAGTACCGCTACGGAATAATTGAGGCCGTTATTTTAAAAAATAACCCATTTATTCTTATTAGTAACTGTATTTTGTTATTTCTTTTTAAAATTAGGTTCCATTGAGGAAAAATATTGATGTCAGGATTTTTTTTTATGAATCGCTGCTGCAAACAGCTATTAATCTTGTTTGACAGCAGAGTTGTGTCATTACTATGATCATGAAAAGTGTCACAATCACGGTTATTTATTATTCTATTGCCGTATCAGGGGAAACCAAGAAACTGTAGATACCCTTATGTTAAGTTCATATCATATAGTCTTGTACGTTTAAGATGTTGAGGAAGGTCTCAACGTGTCTGATAACGTTCTCTAAATATGTATCTACAAGTAGCAGATTTCCCGGCTTACGTCATTGTTATAAACAAATTTTCGTCTCGGCATAATGATACGAAAATCATCATCATTCATCTGCGAAAGGCTGTTGATAATGATGATGATAATAATCATACTTGGATATATATTTAGATAGATAGATAGATATTCTTTATTGCACACGAAAAAGTCGACTTAAATCTAGATACATATCGTAGTACAAATTAGGCGGCCTTATCGCTTGAAGCGATCTCTTCCAGGCAACCCTAATTTTTTTCGGGGAATTGAGAAGTCTTTTTTAATGTTTTCTTTTTATTATCGAAAATATGCTCCATGTCTATTATTGGTTTAAGAATATTATTAGGATACACTGTAGCAACTTCAGACATAAGAAATTATACTTTATACTAGCTGTGCCAGCGACTTCGTCCGCGTGGAATAGTTTCTTGGGTAGTGATTTTAATGACCCCCAGTGCCTGGCAGCTGGCAGCGGCGCGGCGCAGATCTCGGCGCGCTTTATATACCCGCGCAAACGTACAGCAGGCTCGACGTGATTAGTTAAATGGGCGTAACTTTTTTATTTATGGACCGATTAACATGAAACAAACACTAAATGTTAAGGGAAGCTTCCAGCAATATATTAGTGAAAACCGCATCTTAATCGGATACGCGGTTTCTGAGATTAGCGTGCACAAACATACAGACAAACAGACAAACAGACAAAAATTCCAAAAATCATTGTTTTGGGTACTATCGCATTAATAAAGACCTCCCATATTATTTTTTCACATATATCTTCCATGTACAGACAGCGACTCGTTACATTTTTATTATATGTATATAGATATATAGATATAGATTACTTGGATTTTTTCTTTGAATAAAACCTGCTTATTGGAAAATGAGGCTTCTAGAAATTTATAAAGAGAAAATTTACGTACTTGTGAATTTTCATTCGACATAAATGGACCTTGTAAACATCTGATTGCCATTAATTAAAAAAAAAGATAAATAGTGTATAGAAAGAAATAAAACAGTATTGTAGTGTAAAACATTATTACAATACCTTCTTTATTTTTATTTCTTTCTTTACAGGAGTACAGAATTTGCATAGGAAGTGGAAATTCACACTTTTACACACGTCTTATAAAATTATCACGCGCTTGGACTGAATATTATTAAACTGGGTCGCGGCAATCAAAATTATTATTTACCGAGAGGATGCCATGTTATGATCGGTGAGATTCGCTTATTACCTTGAAACATGTCCGCCTGAATCAACGCGAAATCGCTTTTAGTGTAAAATTGTTCATTATGAGACGAAAGGCCATGGTTGATTAAGATAACAGTTAGCGACCAATAGTGTACTTACACGTTTTTTCATGTTATTTGATAGCTTAGAGAAAGAACCAATAAAGTCATTTTTATTTGAGAAATCACAATAAAATAAAATAAAAAATAAAAATACCACGACACCCAAGATATGCCACGCTGGGCCACACATCGCCATCTAGCCCCAAATTAAGCCGAAGCTTGTAATATGGGTTCTAGACAACTGATAAACTTACTTAGATACTTTTTTTTTGTAAATAAATACATATTATACATAGGAAACACCCAGACCAATACAAACAGACACGTTAATGAACACAAATGTTTGTATTGTGCGGAACTCGACCCCACGACCCTTGGCTCAGTAGGCAGGAGTCACTACCAATTGAGCCACCGAGTCAGTCAGTCAGTAATTTGCAAAATGTGAGAGCGATCAATATAAGAGGCTTCCAAGTGTAAAGGGATTTTTTTATCAATTTGGCGCTAGACGACGCTGTGTAGCCCAGTGTCGCATGTCTTGGGCTGCTTATTATTTTATTGTTCGAAGCCGCAGCGACTCGGGCCCTTCTTTCGCTTTCCATAAGGGGATAGGAAGCCACTATTCTGTGCTAGTACAAAAAAATCATGGAATGCCCTTCTAGCTCATGTGTTTCCTTCCTCTTACAATTCTTGGTTCTTTAGGCGGAGCGTGAAACGGCATCTCAGTGGGCCCTTACGGTGAGGGCGACAGGCGCGGTGGGTTTGTCCTATGATGCCTGTCAACCTAACATTTGGACCTAACGACCGCTTACCATCAGGTGGAGTGAGGTCATCCTGAACGCTCTTTATAAACAAAAAAGTTCGTTTCTCAGACTGGTTTAAGCAGGAGTTAAATCTGAGACCTTCAGCGTCTACATACATGTCCCAGCGAGGCCATCAAAATGGCAATGGATTTAAATTGTTATTGCCATGTTTACTCGTATGCAGTTTTATCAGAGGGAACATTTTTAATTGCTTTATTAACGGCTTTCTATGTCGCTAACAAACAAGTAGATAACACTAAATTAGTTCAAAGATTTCTTTAACTGACTGTACAAGGTTTTGGTTGCGTAGGGTTGAAACATTGAATTACTTATACATCGATTTAGTTTTTTTTATAATAGCTCGGCATAATGGCTTCCCAACGCTTGACGGAAAGCGAAAGAGGAGCCCAAGTCGCTGGGACAACGGGCAATACACAAGCCAGGTCAGTCACCTGTCAGTTGCCACCGCCATACCGGCCGAACGCTTACTCCTGCCAATGCGACACGCACCTTACGAGCTCCGGAACCCTACTCACCGGCAGAAACACGACCCGGAGGTCATGTAGGTGTTCTATAGGGTGGAGGCCAGAAGTGAAGCGTGTCAGGCGGGGCCCCATATAAAAAAAAAATTTTTGGGGGCGCATAGGAAGGAAAAAGATTTGTCACAAAACTTGGGAAGCTTTTGCTTATAAATGCACTTCGGGAGCCTCAACGGTCAGGGGGCTCCGTATAATTGATACGGCAGATACGGCGGTAGCTACGCCCCTGGTGGAAGGCTCGCGAAGATTCACTATGCCTCATCCTCTCTTAAATCGTTTTGCTATGGGAAAATAACCATTAAAAGTATGACTGTAGAGTTATAAGTGCGTTAATTCCAGCACAAACACGGCTTACACAATCAGGTCACATTGCAGCCCTATAGTTCATTCGCGTTAAGAAAATAGTGACTCATCACCGACTGCCGGCCGCCTAGCCAATTAAAACGCTAGAAATTATAATTCTAGCATTTTAATTGGCTATTTCTTAACGCGAATGAACTATAGTCCGACCTTGACATTTGAATTTAACGGTCAGTTTTATGAACATCTCGTGGTTTAAAACAAACAAATTGTGCCGGCTAATGGCGATTTAAGATTTAGGGATATACTGGAGGTCGTAAATGTATGGTTGCCACGTGTTTTGGAGACTTTTGTTTGGCCATGCTATGCTGGCTCATTTGGCAGTGACCTCTGCCTACTGAGCCAAGGATCGCCTTTTATCGTGATGGTTATACCGCTATCAGTTAGTTGGTTTGCCAGAGCCTCGTTTGTAGTACGGCAGGATGCACCACGGGCAGGTGAGGGTGACTTGGAGCGCAAAGGTCGCTCTCTTACATCCCCTATCAGAATAGAATAGAATAGAATATATATACTTTATTGCACACCATACAATCAACTTAAAACTAGTAAAATGGACATTAGTTGTACAATTAGGCGGCCGTATCGCTCCAAGCGATCACTTCCAGGCAACCTTAGGGTAGAGGATAAATTAAACAGACAGGGTGAGGTGAGCTATAGACTGAACAGATATATAATAGATATTAAATACATGAGTACTAAATAAAATACATATATAATTAATACATGAGTATATAATAATACACTATACAGTTAGTTTGTTATATAATTAATAACCTATCAGTTATAATAATATATCAGTTGTTATAACAAATCATCATTATCAGCCTATTGCAGTCCACTGCTGGTCACAGACCTCACCAGTTGTTCGTCACTTTGGTCAAACATCAGGAGGCTTTACCCATAATCGCCACGCTAGGCGGGTTGGTGATCTCCGAGATTGAGATTAAAACAAAAGAAATCCTTTAGGCCGGTATGAGCCAAAATAAAATCATTCTTAGTGTTCCATACGTTTGTTTATATTTACTGGCTCATAAACAGTCAGAAAGATCATCTTCAGTGGTCGCAAATCAAAGTGAGATCAACCGTTCAGCGTAACGAGTTCATCGGCCTGCCTGTTGTCTGTCTACAAACTTTGTTGGAGCTAAACAAACCGTTTATTCGAGGTGGACCTTCAGTTGAAAGAATTCTGGGTTACCTTTGTTTTCCTGTTTTCACGGGCTGAGGGTTTGACACACCTGGCCGCATGGGCAATTTCTTAAATATAAAAATAAAACCGTATACATATTTTTGCAAGGAGACAAATTCACGTGTAGTACTTATTAATTTTTGCAAATAAATAGATTGGACTACGAGTAATACTTTGCGCGTCAAAAATTTTTTCCTACCGGAACTACGACATGAGGCTTGATGAGAAGTCCCGCGAACCAGCTCGCTTTTTTTTGTATATAAATATAATATACATTTTAATGTCTTATACTTAGTCATATACAATTTATGTCAAGTGTAGGTGAGAACAGAAATAAATGTAGGTTGAGTACGAGTACACCCCTTCATACATCAACTTCACAACTTCTAACGAAAGACTTTTAAGGTTTTGAGGTTTCCCACCAGTTGTAAGAGCGCCTGGGCTTCATATTTTCACCTTTTCATCAGACGAAAGGAAGATGCTGAGCCAATAAAAAAATTATGTGGGCAACTATAATAATTATTAAGTATTTAAGAGTTACCTACATAGAAGACAGCTGCATAGTATTAGAATACCTACAGTGAGATAAATAGGAGAGGTGTCTGTGTATAATAGGCTCCCGAATATTATTTCTCTACATTCAGAACAAGGCTGAATTTCAAAAGAATCAAAATTTACGTTGCGAACTATTAACCTGAATAACAAAAAAAAAGTTGCGACTTCTCTTTGGACGAGGAAAGAGTTTATGATATGTAATGGATGAGGAAAATTTAAAAAAAAATCCGTTTCAGATGCGCAATATGTTGACTTGTGTTTTTGTATGGTATAATAATTATGCTTCTTTGCATTTTGTTTGCAGTTTAGTCTTTCGTCTGTGTCATGGAAGTCTTAGTTCTTAAGGTCCTATGGTACCACCAAATAAGTAGATAGATAGATATTCTTTCATGCATACACATCTGATGGAAGTTCACGCGTGTTTCAAAGTGTACGGTAGTCACCAGTCGGGCAAACCATACCACTAAGCTGTAATCTCAAAAAGCCCCAACTGACCTGATGTTAAGCGATGTTAGAAGCCTACGATGATGGAGCGTACCCAGCGCCCAACAAAAACCGATTCACTCCCGCCTTAAAAATCCGAAGATTATATTTCAAGGAACACGGACTCAGGTAATTCAGTTCTATAGATTAGCTGTTCGCACATCATCATCATCAGGATATTGCAGTCCACTGCAGCTGGACAAAGGCCTCTCCAGTTGTTCACCACTTAGGGCAAACATCTGGAGGATATACCCATAATCGCCACGCTGGGCAGGCGGATTCGCGATCGCAGGGCGTAGCTTTTCGCTACGTTGCTGTCCGTCATCAGTCTGTGGTATTTAGCTACGTCTTCAATGTGACGGTTATACCGCCACCAGTCGGTTGCTAGCGCCTGTTGTTCGGCAGGATGCACTACGGGCAGGTGAGGTTAGCTTAGAGCGAAAAGATGTTAGGCCGCTCCCTTACATCCCCCATTATATATTTTATACTACAAAATGGTAGGTATAGCTTGACAAAATGGCTGCCGGCTCGTCTGATGGTAAGCGGTCACCGCAAGCCCATGAACGCTTGCGGACTGTTTTTAGAACCTGCACCATAAATCGGTGTCTTTGCCGTGTCCTATAGCCACTCACCAAAGCTTTTAGCTCTGTATTGTGCACTGACCATGACCCGTGCAGAAACTTAACACCACTCAGAAATACCAACAGCGTGGAAATAGCCGGCATTCATCGCCTCCTCTCACCGCAACCCAAACTTAAACCGTATTAAAATACATTAAAACCGAAACAGTTTCTCAATTCCAAAAACATAATTACCACTTCTCCCGTTGAACTACATATGAACCTACAAACGTCTCGCTTTCACAACTTACGATGTGTGCTACAGAGAGCGTTAATAATCACTGTCGCATGTATATCTTGGTTGTGGACAGTTATTAGACGGAGGTAGAAGCCTTTATGAATAATAAATAAGTAAATAAATGCAGTGGTGCAAGGAGCTTCGGTGGAATACTTGGTGGCCATGAGGAATTCGACGACATGCCTTTGAGCATAGTGGTAAGTGGCGTCGTACATCTTAAGGTGCCACGAGAACGGTGTGGTACCTCTTACCTACCAAGCGTGGAGGACCCACGCTTGGTAGGAAAGAGGTATGCCGCCCATGCCGTCTAGCATAGCGCAGCGTTACCGCGTTGCGTCGTCACTCCGGGCATCCCGATCACCCCTCAGAGCGCTTGTAACCGACATCCGGTTTAAGGGTTAATCTCAGCTAGATAGCAGTCAACCTCACGTAAAAACCAGGTTCTGGTGTATGCGTAAAGGCATTCCCGGCGGTAAAAAGGCACAGAATACTCCCAAGATATCCCTGCATGTTGCAACAGACGTTTGAAAGAGACTTCGAGAAGGAAGAACAAGACGACAACATGTGCCTCCAGACGCAGTGGTCAGTGCGTCGTATCCGGAGGTAAGTTGAGTCCCTTCCGATCAGCTATAGGAGTGAGCTCTACATAGCCCAGGTGCCTCGGACGCAGAGTTCTCAAGGGGTAGGGACATAGTATATGACGAGCTATTGATGAGATGGCGCTTGCCCATAATACTGACGAGATTGCTGTTCTCCCAAAGTAAGCTCTTTTTTTGGAAAGGAATGCATAAGGCACACTCGCGCTGTATCCGAAGGAAGTCAACGTAGTGTGTAGGGCTCACACCTCTCAAACAGGTAGGACATACCCACTAAACCCCCATGTATGCTCACTGGGGTAGCAGCTTGGCTGACAGCAGTGATTGGGGTATCTCAGAAGCTTACGGACGCGTCCCTGCCTACCAAGAGTATCATAACCTATATCCAGCATCATACGATTACAGAGCAAACGCAGTATCTAAAAGCGATTGGAAACGTTTAAAATACCTTCGTACCGGCCAGCGGTGACTCACGGCAATAACTCCACTTATTTCGGACCGGGTTTCGTGCAGGGCTCACTCGATCTGTCGGTATGAATGGCAGTGAAAATCTGTAATGTGAATATTTAGGACGATCTATCTCGGTTTTCTTTTTTCTTTTAGAGCTGTTTTGTTGAGCGCCGGATAAAGTCTAACAGATCGAAAAGGTTATTACGAATGATTACAAAATCTTGGCCTTTTGAGTTGATTCCTTTTGGATATAATTTTAAATGAATAAATATCATACAACAGTACATAAATTGCTTCGATCGTGAAGTAAGCTTATTAGCACTTGTGTTACGGGTATCAGAACAACGAAGGTACCTACCCAATTATATACAAATGTGTGACTATCAAGACACGAAACAAACATAAATACTTATTCATCACATGAATGTTCGTCCCAGGACCCTTGGTTTTAGAAGGCAGGGGTGACTACGAATTGATCCACCGAGCTAGTCATAATAATATTGTAGAACTAAAATTCATTTAGCTATTGAAAAATCAAACGTTAGACAAATTAAAAAGCTGCTAAGCCTCAACATCAGGTGATCAAAGGACGACTTTTTTTTTTTTTTTTTTTTTTTTTTTTTTATAGTGGCTCGACATAATGGCTTCCCTACGCCTGATGGAAAGCGAAAGAGAAACCCAAGTCGCTGTGACAACGGGCAAGTAACTGGTCAGTTACCTGTCAGTTGCCACCGCCATGCCGGCCCAACCCTAACCCCCCACGAGCTCCGGAAACCCTACTCACCGGCAGAAACACGACCCAGAGGTCATTTGACTGCGGTATTCTATAGGGTGGAGGTCCTTCCCCGGACGGGCGGCTCAATTCGAGCGAAAATTCGCTATGCCCTACCTCTCTTAAACGACTTTTAATTGGTGATTCATTAACAATTATCGATTATAAATAATTGTGTTATTACATCACAACGTTTATTGCCAGAAAGCAATAAATATATTTAAGTGACAATTTTATTGCGCTCGCGTGACCACCATTCAATGGGACTTCCTCATAAGATTTCACTCGACTGTTCCACATGTTATGTTCCTTTTAATATTTCAATTTAAAAACAGCATCAGATTATACCAATAACTTGGCTTGAAATTAATTCATCTCTTTTATTTTGAACTAGCTGTGCCGGCGTCGTCGCACGCGTGGATATCGGGATTCAAAAATAACGGACTTCCATAAAATGGTGCCTAAATTTTAAGTTAGACCTCTAGCAACACATTGGCATTCAATTCCATACAGTAGTAAAATTCTCCCGTTTCTTCCGTTTTCCCAACATTTCCCATCACTGCTCTGCTCCTTTTGATTGTAGCGTAATGAAAAGTATACTATAACCTGCCCAGGAGTATGAAGAATAATTGGACCAAGTTTCTTTAAAATCCGTCCAGTAGTTTTTGTTTCTATAACGAACATACAGACAGACAGACAGATAGACAGACAGACAGACAAAAGTTTTACTGATTGCATTTTTGGCTTCAGTATCGATCACTAATCATACCCTGATAGTTATTTTGAAAATACATTTCATGTACAGAATTGACCTCTCTACAGATTTATTATAAGTATAGATAGATAGATAGAAGAAGATATAGAAGAAGATAGATTATAACTATTACGACACCTACGGGAAGAGATAGGGCGGTGATTACCCTCATTGCACGGATAAAAGGATGTTGGAATTAGTCAGACTAATTAAAAAGTACTTAAACTCTTGATGGCTTGGCATGACTGCAATGCCGAGCGGCTAGTTCAGCGAACTGACAGACAGATGGCAACGAGGTGACGGGTTCGGAATTAGGACACAAATAGATGCAAATGGAAGGTCGGTTCTGTAACTACAATGACGTATAGAAAGATGGACTTTACAGTACATAATGATTACAGGATCAGGTACATAGAAAAAATAAATAAAATATTTTCATATAGAATTAGAATTTAGACTTAGATCAAGCACTTATAAATCGGATAAATTGGGTTCGGAAAGTACTTAGTTTCTATCGAAAAGAAGCGGCAAGAAACTCGATATGACAGAGTTAAACAGCTTACGCACAGATTAATAAATAGTTATGGCTTAGGCTAATAGTTATCTCTTTTAAGCAACCTTTAGGTATAGGTTAATTACCTCTATGGTATGGGAAATGTTTTTATTTGCCAGTAAAACCAATACTAGAATTAACAAAAACACCGACAACAATACGGTGACGATGCTTCCATCGTCATCGTATGACATATATACTAGAAAGTACTTTCAAACAAAAAAAAAAGATTTTTCCAAATCAGTTCACAATTCTCGGAGATATCAGGTAATAAACGTACAAAAAAAAACCGGCCAAGTGCGAGTCGGACTCGCGCACGTAGGGTTCCGTACCACTGATTGAATGAAAAAATTAGGTAATTTGATTTTTGACGTTTAAAAAAAAACTACTGCCTAGATTTCATTCAAACCAAATTTCGTTAGTAGTTTTTATAGTAATACACATCATATATTTTTTTCAGTTTTATCATGCCCATATTTTAGAAGTTACGGGGGGGGGGACACCCATTTTACCACTTTGGAAGAGTCTCTCGCGCAAACTATTCAGTTTAGAAAAAAATGTTGTTAGAAACCTCAACATCATTTTCAAATACCTATCCATAGATACCCCACACGTATGGGTTTGATAAAAAAAAAATTTTTGAGTTTTAGTTTCATGTATGGGGAACCCCAAAAATTTTGGATTTTTTTCTGATTTTACTTTAAAATCTTATAGCGGTTAACAGAATACATCTACGTACCAAATTTTAATAACGTAGCTTTTATAGTTTTGGAATAAACTGGCTGTGACATACGGACGGACAGACAGACAGACAGACAGACAGACAGACAGACAGACAGACAGACAGACAGACAGACAGACAGACAGACAGACAGACATGACGAATCTATAAGGGTCCCGTTTTTGCCATTTTGGCTACGGAACCCTAAAAATCAGTCGAATTTAGAACCTCCTCATTTTTGTGAAGTCGATATGAATGAATTTGTGAATCCTTCAAAAAGGTTGTGAAGAGTTTTTTAAAGGGTAGGCAACGCGCGTGTGATACCCCTGGTGTCGCAGGTGTCCATAGGCTGCGGTAACCGCTTAACATCAAGCGGGCCGTAGGCTTGTTTGCCACCCAGTGGTATAAAAACAATCCATACTTAATATTATAAATGGGAAAGTGTGTATGTCTGTATGTTTGTCTTTCTTTCAAGGCAAAACGGAGCGACGAATGGAAGTGATTTTTTAAGTGGAGATAGTTGAAAGGGATGGAGAGTAACATAGGCTACTACATGAACGCGGGCGAAGCCGCGGGCACAGCTAGTGTGGTAATAAAGAAACAACTCAACATGGGGTGGTACTTATGTATAAGTATGGATATTTCCAAATCAATCCGAAAATACCTTGTTTATTATTCGCTTGTGGTTTTCCGCATACATATTTTACGAACGTCTCGAGATCTGCATTAAAAGTTATTGATTAAGACAACAGACACGAAGATATGTTCACATCTGCTTAATATCAGCAATAAATTGATGAAATTAAAGAAAACTCGTCTTTTATGAACCCGGAAGAGTGGTTAGTCAGCACGCAATTGTGTATAATGATACATAGATAAATAGAAAATCTTTATTGCACAAAAACACGGAAATTACAGGAAAACACATTACAAACAAAAACAAAGTACAATTTAGGCGGTCTTATCGCTAATAGCGATCTCTTCCAGACAACCTTCAGGTAGAGGAAACCAGATTCGACAGAGATGGGTAACCTAGTGCAAAACTATTTATTCATAAAACACGTAAAATAAGCCTATATATAAATATACTAAGTAATGATAACAAAGAACATGGCTGTGTAAATGAAACCTTTCTGATTAATGATTTTTCTTATGCAAGAGGCGGCAGACGAGCAAGTGTGATTGATGCCTGATGGTAAGCAGTCGACACCGCCCATGGACATCGCAACTCAAATCGAGTACTGTACACTGGCTCGGTGGCTCAATTGGTAGTGACCTCTGCCTTCTGTGCCAAGGGTCGTGGGGTCGATCCCCGCACATTACAAACATTTGTGTGCATGAACATGTCTGTTAGTATTGGTCTGGGTGTTTTCTATGTATTATATGTATTCATTTACAAAAAAAAATGTATCTAAGTAAGTTTATCAGTTGTCTAGTACCCATAGTACAAGCTTCGGCTTAGTTTGGGGCTAGATGGCGCTGTGTGGCCCAGCGTGGCATATCTTGGATTATTTATTTTTATTTTATTTAGTACAGGCGTCGCTCCCGGCCTTTTAAATAGCAGTACGTACGTTCCGTAGGAAGGCTCCCAAGTCGTAACTGTTTGGAAAGACTGTCGTAGAAAGTTGGTTTCACAAAACTGATGCGAGGCAAGAAGTTCCTCATAAAGCGTACAGTGGAGGATCGCCAACCATCGAGATGATGAGGATGGAATTGCAATCGGTTACGCGTGGTGCGGTAAAGATAAGCTGCAGGCAGTAAACCAAACAATTTTTCGGGGAATAGAACATTCCCCGTGATAGATGCGGTAAAGAACCCACATGGATGCAACGCCTGGATGAAGCAACTTTGTTCTATACTATGTACTTTTATTGACTAACAAATTGTCGCCCTTTCTTCCGTTTTGCTTTAATAAAATCTATTACAACTTTTCCATTTTTCACTAAGATTTACATATTTACATACAACCCACGTTATCTATATAACAACAGAAGCAATACTAAGGGTTCGTGGCGGCTATCTGCGTCATAGCCTATCTGTCAAATGCACACATTTTTTTTACAATCGTAGCAATATTGCAGCTTGTTGCTACGACGTACACCGCGACGCAAGAAAAAATATTTTACATTTCAAAAGACGCTGCGAACTCGTTTGTAAATTCGCTTTGTGATTTAATGAATTCAATTTAAGGGGATGGGGATATAAGGGAATGACCCATCATCTTTTCGCTCTAAGCCACCTTCACCTGCCCGTGGTGCATTCTGCTGAATAACAGACGAGGCTCTGGCAACCGACTGGTGGCAGTATAACCATCACGATTGAAGGCGTAGCTAAATACCTTAGACCGGTGAGGGCAGCAGCGTCACCGGAGCGAGGTTCTACGCCCTGCGATTGCCAACCCGCCTGCCCAGCGTGTCGATTATGGGTAACGCCTTCAGGTGTTTGCCCAAGCGAACATCTGGATGTTCGCGCCTTTTTTTTTCTACCGCCGGGTGACATAGGTGGAGAAGCCTATATCCAGGAGTGGAGATGATGACGATGAATGGAATTTACGATTTTTATGTTAATATGGATAAGCGTTGTGCGAGTGATAGCCGTAGCTTTAGCGTAGATCTGTTGGCGGACCAGTCAGCCGAATGTCGCAAGACATAGCGGTGGTAGCCGGAAAACATTGAAAGAGTAGAGGCTACACTTAACAGTGGGCGGAAGTGGGTTGAAATGATGATGTAAATATGTAGGTAATTCAATTGCCGATATTCCAGTTTCTGTTATGAAGTATGTCCTTGGTAAAAGTTTAGGTTTCTGCTCCATTAGTAAGAACTGGTATAATATACCTTTTTTATGATAGAGGGGGCAAACGAGCCTGAAAGTCACCTGATGGTAAGTGATCACTTCAGCCCATAGACACCGCAACATCAGGGGAGTCACAGGTGCGTTGCCGGCCCTTGAGAAATCTATAGGCTCTCTTTGGTCCCTAAGTCATATCCACTCGGGAAAATTGCAGCCGGAAGCTGATTTCAAAGACCAGTTTATAGGCATATACCTATTCAATTGGTCAAATGTTCGTGCCTCTGTTCAATCGGTCATAAGTTAGGGGAGCGCATGAAAAGGCGCCTGCCGCCATACAGCTCATAGCGTCTCTACTTCAGGATTCAGAGTCCCCTGGGGTCCCCTTTGGGTCACCGTGGGGTTTAGCTGGGATGTAAGGACGCGGCCTATCATCTTTTCGCTCCAAGCCAACCTCACCTGCCCGAGGTGCATCCTGCCGAATAGCAAACGAGGCGCTGGCAACCGACTGGTGGCGGTATAACCATCACAATTAATTAAAGGCTTAGCTAAATACAACAGACTGATGACGGGCAGCAGCGTCATCGGTGCGAGAAGCTACACCCTGAGATCGCCAACCCGCCTACCCAGCGTGGCGATTATGGGTATATCCTCCAGATGTATGCCCTAAGTAGCAAACAACTGGAGAGGCCTATGTCCAGCAGTGGACGGCAATAGGCTGATGATGATGATGGGGTTTAGCTGGTTAACTCGGCACCGCACACCGGCGTCTGCATCCCAGACGCTGGAGGTCCGAAGGTATATATCAGACCCCACTCGGGAGGGTATTGTTTATTTATTATTATGCAATATCCAGATTAAAGATTCCATCCTCCATAAATATTATGTCATGAAGCCCGTTAACACAGGAACTTTCCTTTGTAACTAAAGCTCTTATAACCGCAGGGCAACTAGAAAATTACGCAGTGTTTATTCAAGATGATATTTTTCTTGCAATTGACAGGGCTGTTTTAAAATTCATTTTACTATGGAAAGATGTGATTAGGACGTAATATTCTATAAGAGTTACATGGAATGTTAGATGGATTGCTGTTTCTAGGCGTTTCTATTACGAAATGTCGATAAATTCCGACAGTTTACAAACATTAGGAATTGAACTCTACTAAATTGATTTTAAATAAATAAAATAAATAAATGACCCGAGACATGCTACGCTGGACAACACATCGCCATCTAGCGCCAAACTAAGCCGAAACTTGTACTATGGGTAATAATAATTAAACGATAAAGTTACCTAAATACATGTTTTTTAAATAAATAACTATTATACATAGTAAACACCCAGACCAATATAAACAGACATGACATGTAGTTGCGTTTTGTGAATTCACCTTTTTTTAACTGACTTCAAAAAAGGAGGAGGTTTACAATTTATAATAGCACGACATAATGGCTTCTCTACTCCTGATGGAAAGCGTAACCCTACATCTTTCTGACTACCAACCGTTATCAGGAACAACAAGAACAAACAAATGTTCTATTTACAAAACAATTTTCATCTGAAAAACAAATGACAATCGGTACCTAAGTACATCTATCTACTTTTTAGCCAGTTTTTTGCGACTCCAATTAACTTTTTTAACGAAATAAAAAGCCGTCACGGGTGACAAAAAGGTTTGATGGCATTTTTTTACTCTTCTTCCTCGGTCATCTGTTAATAGTTTTCTTTTATAGCCAATTAAGCAGATCGACCGTGACGGCCTTGGGATCTTTTCTTCCTCAGTTCGAATCGATCTTTGATGGGATGTAAACAAATGGCTTTGTTTACCATGGTTTACCTTTTCTAGAGAGCTTGCAAGATTCGACAATAATGAAAAGACTTTTCTGCATTCATCGTTGTCGTTGTTTTTTAAAAGTAGCATCATCAATATCATCTTGATAAACAGATTAGTGACTTTTCTTTGCCTTAGAAAGCGAAATAGAAGCCCAAGTCACTACGGCAACTGACAAGCAGTTAACCAAGTCAATCACATTTTAGTTGCCACTGCCATGCCGGCCTTCAAGATCGACGATTACTTCTAACTATTAATGATTTGATATTGTCATTTGACTGTCTTTTTCTATATAAAAAAGTTTAATTCCTTCTAGACTCTGGTCTATGATGATAATGTTTGCCCAAGTCGGTGAACTGGAGAGGCCTATGTGTGTTGCAGTAGACTGCAATAGGCTGATGATAATGAAGAACTGTCTAGGGTCTGGGTGTTCTGGGAAAGGCCTCCATTCATCTGGGACTCATATGGGGTCGCTGTGAATTGTTCTGAGATTATTTCAAACCAACATCTCTCGTTCTTGACAAACAAAATGGTACTTATAAATAAATAACCCAAGACATGCCACGCTGGGCCACACAGCGCCATCTAGCCCCAAACTAAGCCAAAGCTTGTATTATGGGTACTAGACAACTGATAAACTTACTTATATTTTTTTTTTTTTGCAAATAAATACATATTATACATAGAATACACCCAGACCAATACAGACATGTTCATGCACACAAATGTTTGTAATATGCGGGGATCGAACCCACAACCCTTGGCTCAGAAGGCAGAGGTACCAATTGAGCCACCGAGCCAGTCATCAACCATATAGATCGAACCAACCAACAAAACCGAACTATTCCGCCATTGTTATTCAATTCCTAACTGAAATCAACTCTTGCGCAACTCGCACTCACGTGTCATTTCACAGGGCGCCCGCCCTCATTGCATTTAGAGCAGCGAATGCTTACAAAAGTGTCAGGGCTTGTTGCCATACTAATGGGCTGGTCAAAATGATTTATTCTATTGAAGTGGAACGAGTGTGATCATGACACTATTATGTATGGAAATTATCTGTATGTGATTTGTTAAATAAGGATTATAGGGCAATTTGTGAAGTGGGACAGTGTTTGTTTTTCATTTGGCGGTTGCTTGGAACAAACGTTTTTTTTAATGTGTACTTACCAGACAGTAGGTATGGGATATACCTACTTACAACACAAAAGATTTTGCTGGTACTACTATAAATGTGGGGATGTAAGAGAGCGGCCTATTATTATCTTTTCGCCCCAAGCCAACCTCACCTGCACGTGGTGCATTCTGCCGAATAACAAACGAGGCGCTGGCAGCCAACTGGTGGCGGTATAACCATCTCAATTGAAGGCAGCAGCGTCACCGGAGCAAGAAGGTACGCCGAAGCTTCTTCTGGTTTTATCCAAAACGAAGTTACAAGGGTTTGAAAATGGCCTGAACTACTTCGAGAGAAGGATGGTAGGCCGTGCCGCTTTTTGCTCGACTTGGCGGGGGCACTGCCGTGCCGTTCATCCTTTGCTATGAGTTTAGTAGTCACTGGTAGTAGGTCTAGTTTCTAAATCTATTGCGAATTATCCCAGCTGTTTTGACTAATTGAATTTGAAATAATAGTAGCTTCTAATTAAAAAATAGGGCATTCTAATTTATTGACAAAGTGGCAGTAGATTAAATAATTTTTAAATCCAAGTAGGTCACGATGAACTCATACCCTCTCATCTTTAAAGGGGGTAATTGCATTAGGCACCATTACACCGAATCTCACATTTCGCAGAATTTGAGGGCATACCCACTAAACCGCCCTATGTCCTCAGTGACTGCAACTTGAAGGAATTGGGATAGCATAGAAGTATGCGGTCGCATTTCGGCTTATTTTCTTCAGTCGGATATGACAAGCACACCTGGTCCACGGAGGGCAAGTAAGTAACCTACCAACCCCCTTTTTAACCCGGAAAAATGCTTTTAGGCAACCCCGCCGTTCGGGGGAAGGACGGCTTATGTAAGGACTCACGTCGCCCTCAGAGCGGGAGGGCACCCTACCTCAAGATGACGGGGAGGCAGGAAATACCCACTAAAAACCGTCAAGCGCCCACTGGGTGGTGCCCGGATCCTTGTGAACCATGGCTACCTTGGCACCACGGACGCAGCCCGCCTAGTAGCAGATCCTACAAGTTCACCTCTTTAAGGAAGACGTAGGTACCCCTAATTTAGCACCCTAAGCTCTCTTCAAGTGCCTTCAATTCCTCACACATAAGGTCAATGTTCTCACCATGTTAACCCCGTAAACACTCTATTATAATGAAATCAAATACAAGAAAATATAAATCTATTTACCAACTTTGCAATTCTTATCACCAGTACTGCGTAAAGAAATTTTGATGCGATGTAAATGTTGCGAACAACGTGACCGAGTTCACGCACTGTGCTAGTGTGTTGGCCCTGTGATGGTAGGTAAGTAATAGTTATTATACTACATGACTATGTAACTCTGACGCCTAAACTGGGAATGGGTATAGCTTACCCTAAGCGTTGCGGAGGTCTGATGGCAGTCGCTCTGTGTAAAAGCTTAGCCCTCGCCAAATCTCTCAGTTTGAGAAGCCGACCCTGAGACAATCGCGAAAAAGGCTAGGATGATTATGATGACTACATGACTATGTACTATGGGATGTAAGTGACCTATCATCTTATCGCTCCAAGCCACTATCACCTTTTTTTTAAGGAAAATGCTTTTACGCATCCCCGCTACCCGGGGGAGTAGCAGGGTATGTGGGACTCTCACCGCACTCAAGAACGGGAGGACAGCACCCCGCCTCAAGATGGAAAGGAGGCAGGGATTACCCACTAAAATCGCGTCCCTCCGACAAGCGCCTATGGCAGGGTTTCTTAACCGTTTGCAGTCACGGACCACTTTCACAATTGAAACTATTTCACGGACCCCAGCTATAAATATTTTTGGAAATAAAAAAGACTTAAATAAATATGTTTAGACTGACTGATCTACTGCGGACCCCTGACACACATGCTACAGACCCCTAAGGGGTCCATGGACCCCACGTTAAGAAACCCTGGCCTATGGGGTGATGTCACGGGACCTAGAATGTCTAGAACTACCGCAACACACCAGCGCTGCCCACTTACGCAGGCCCAACTGCTCCTCTCCTAAGGGGAGCTACGGGAGCGGCTGGAAGGGTCACCCCACTCCCAACCGACATAGACGGGGCCCGTGCAAGGCAGATGGAGGTGCCCTCGCACCAACCACCCTCTGGGTCTCATGAGGAGGTTGTTGGTGAAGCCACCATCACCTGCCCGTAGTGCATCCAGCACAAACAAGGCTCTGGCAACCGGTGGCGGTATAATCATCCCGATTTAACGCTTAGCTAAATACCACAGGGCGATGACGGGCAGCAGCGTCACTGGAGCGAGGAGTTACACCATGCAATCGGCAACCGGCCTACCCTCTCTCTCCTCTGAACCATATCACGGTGAGTGTTCGGAAGTATTATTTAATTTAGTACCAGCTTCCATTTTTCATCATCGTCCATCTCGCACCAATTGAATTGAATTTCATCCTTATCATCTTGATAGTAGATAGATATGAAGACTTCCAGTCTTCCACGGTGTATTTTGCGCGCTATTTTTAGCCTCGTTCAACTGTTCTTTGGAATCAGCATCCGCCTGCAATAATTGAATGGATACGACTTGGGGACCTTCGAAAAGCGAGCCTACAGATTTCTCAAGGATCGGCAACGCACCTGTGACTCCCCTGGTGTTGCCGTGTCTATGGGCTGAAATGATTAACTTATCTAGAAGGAAGGTTATCTAGAAGGCTAACTATATAGAAGGTGACCTTCAAGACCACTGGCCCCCTTTGTCATAAAAAAAAAACCAATTAGACTTCCTTCGAATTTTTCCACCGTCTATCTTGGGTGACTTACAGCCACTTTTGTTCTATTTTAAAGGAACATTAAAAGCGATTTATAGTATCTAAAAATAGACAAGCCCACACATCTCCAACAATGTAGACAGACACTGAAAGTACCTACTAAAATGGTAAGAGAAACAGCACAAATAGCGCTCACGTGTATACGAATTGGAATCACAAATCCGCGTCGAATATACACGAGACTAGATTCAGAGGCAACGGTACACGCGAAGAGAAAACATTCAAAAGTATCGTATGAAAGTACAAATTTTGTCATCATCATCATCAGCCTATTGCAGTCCACTGCTGGAGACAGGCCTCTCCAGTTATACGCCACTTAGAGCAAACATCTGGATATACCCATAACCGCCACGCTGGGCAGGCGGGTTGGCGATTGCTGGGCGTAGCTTCTCGCTCCGTCCTCCGTCATCGGCCTGTGGTATTTAGCTACACGATCAAGTATCTGTGTTGTGAAGGAAAATAATACAAATCATAGCCATTTCTTCCCATTAATGTCGTAAGAGACTAACAAAAGTATTCATAAACAATACTTATCTATGAATACATACAACACTGTGCGAAGTAAGGCATTTACAATGGCGACAGGCAGTCAAGTGTTGTTTATGTCTCAAGTTTCGGTTTATTTTGGGACGATATTGCGCTGTGCAGCCCTCTTGAGTTATTTATGTATATTAATTATTTTTAACCATAATTTTATTTTTTCTTTATAATATTATGCTCTAATTTACGTTTCCCCCAATAATCCTATTGACTTTTATGGAGCAGTAATTGCTATCTGACCTTAGCAAATCGTTAAGGGAAACGCATTTCACCTTCAAAACTGTACCTGTAATAATAAAATCAGCCAAGTGTAAGTCGCAATCCGACTCTCGGAGGTTCTTTAGTATGTTTAAAATATTATAAGGTGACGTCACCTATTTTATTTATCTTTTTTTATATAAGCCCGTCAAAATGACTGCGTCCTCGACAAAGTCTAAAAAGTGTAAGCGATCCTCATCATACCTGGTTAGTCTATTGCGGATCTATGCTCTAAGACGATGCTTTGTACCAATTTTCAAGATACTGAGTTCACGGGAGAAAGTAGACCTAAGTAATTGATAAGAATTTCAGGTTGATATTTCCTCGTGTTTCTGAGAAAATGAGTCTTGAGACACACAGACAAGAAACTGGGGCCCTACTACAAAAAACGAAAACGATCGTTCGTTGAACGGATCGCGTATTTTTGCCCCATAAATCCCTCTCATTTATCCCTCCCGTGTTCGAATATACGAACTAAAATTCGTCAACGTCGATTTTCAACAATTTAATTGATATATTAGAACACGGGAGGGACAAATGAGAGAGATTTATGGGGCAAAAATTCGCGATCCGTTCAACCAACGATCGTTTTCGATTTTGGTGGTAGGGCCTCTGGTCTTATAACGCTTCTTGTCTACAGAAGTGGAGCAAGTAACCACCAATAGAATCGTGAAGTGCGAATAGGAGCGGAGATATTATGCAATTCTCGTGGGTTTTACCTCACTCACCGCACTGCAACCTCGCTCCGCTTCTACGGACAGACAGCCTAAGGGCTTCGTTTTTCCTTTTATGGTACAGAACCTTAATAAATTACATTCTCCAGACATATTGTCAATTACAACTTTATGACGTATATACAGGATGGAAATTTTGAGGAGGCCAATTTTGCTTAACGATCATTTTATATAAGATTATCCGCCTATAAATGATCTGATAAGCGATATCCTGTCATTCTGATTAAATTGCGACTAAGATCAACCTTGTGATTGGGTAATTATTTGAATTACCTCTTTTATTAGTACTAAACTGACGAGGTTATGTTGGAAATGATTGGAATACAAAAATGATCGCTTAAAGAGTATTTGCACTCGAAAGTTCAGTGAAGTCATAAAAGTTATCAAAACGGCTCAAGTCTCTAGACCGTATAGTCTCTAGACCGTAAGAAGTGTATATACCAATGTATGTTTTTAGTTCTAAGTATAATTGTTTATAAACGTTGGTAAACCTAATAAATAAATAAAGTCTCGACATTCTTTATGTTTTACAGTACGTACTTCATAGCTGGACTTTTAGAATAAGAATAAGAATTTATTTATTTGCTAGAATGCGGTACATAATATTACAGGTGACATGTATAATATAGAACTAAACACATTCACTCTTCAGAGCATGCAAATATTATGTCAAGTTGTCAAATGAAATAATAATTTTAGAAGTATGATCTCAGTCAATACAATAATAGGATATCAAGAGTCTCCATGAAACCACTACTCCAACTAAGATATTACGTTTAAAGTTTTCCTCTCTTCTGTACACCTCAATGAGGGCACAGACCGCGTTCATACAAATATATGTCAATGCTGAATTGAGCCTATCGTACTTGCGTGGTGTTAGGAAAACAAATCAGTTGCGTAACTTTACTGGAGACATAATATTTTGTGACTATAGACTTTTTAATAAAATCATTTTATGTAGAAGAAGTAGAATAAGGCAGAATATCTAGCGTCTTTACACGTCATGACACCGTATTCGGCGTTGCGCGCAAATGTATTTTTTTAATTACTAAAGTATTATTCATATCTTTGTTTTGAAAAGCTTTGACAAATAAAACAACTTGAAACTAACCCTTTAATATACGAAACTCTGGGCATATAAGAAACTCAATTGTTCGTGCGAAAAGAGGATAAACACGGTGTTGAACGTGTAAATATCATCTTCTTTCTTCTTTCTTTTTCAACCTGTGCTGTTCCACTGCTGGGCAAAGGTCTCCCCCAAATCCTTCCAAAGTTAAATATAAAAATAAAAAAATATCAGACAACACCACACACATCAACCTGATCCCAGATGAAATAAATGAAATGACACAGAACAAACACAAATATGTATTAATCACATGTAAGTATATCCTGGGTGTAGGGATTGAGCCCACGGCACTGTACTACTAAATAAGCTCTCGGGGAATTAATATGTAACTTTATTCAAAGTTTCCACTAGATGCTGCACACAAGATGGCAATTTCGAAAAGCTTTTCATTTTAGGTTTAACAAACCATTTTCATTAAATAGACGTTAATAGATGTGTTGGCACTTGACGTACCTTTCAGATCAATTAAGTTGATGCTTTCAAATCTTTTTCAAAAAACAAATTTTCATTACGTTTATTGGGAAAAAGTAAAGTGCAAATATTATTTCCGAATGTGATAAAATCAGTCTACAGGCGAAAAGACGTTGACCCAAATTTATGGCGTATTCACACTGTAATTTTAAGCGACAATAAAAATAATCCTACAAATAATATAAACAAAAAAGTTTGTTTGGATGTTATTTTTATTGGATGAGTTGAGTTATCTATCCAAAATAACGGGCAAAAACAACTAAAAGGATTTTAATGAATCTGTATTTCTCACCTATCAGGATGTAGGTACATGACAATTAATTTGACGGAGGGACACCATTTTCAAATGCAGTCTTCATCGTCGCACATAGTAGTACCTATGATCTTAATCAGATATAATCACAACAAACATAGCGCACATGAGGCGGGATGCAAAACGATTCGCTTCCCGCTCCAAGGTGCGTATACGAGGGCGGCTCGAGCGAAAGTGACCGTCGGCGTATGCGCGCAGTAACGATCTCTCTAGCGTCATAGTCAACTGACATCTGTCACTTGAATTTGACGTTTATCCACAATTAATTTCAAACCAAAAACAACAGTAAAATAATATAAAGCTAGTGCCCACCCGACAAATTTGATAATGGATTGGAATCCCAGCACACCGCAAATCGTACCTAATAGTGAGTTGTATGAGCTGGTTTTTGAAAGTTGAAGTGACAGTGACAGAACCGATAACCGTTAGGGCACAAAATATCTGTGCATTGGGGTAACAAGTTCTATATCTAGGATATGAGAGCAATGTTCTATCCTATCGTACAAATATCTTACTTCCTTTCCACTTACCACTAATAATATTAGGTACTAGTATGCTCGCGACTTCGTCCGCGTGGAATAGTAATACAATTATTTTCTCCCCGTTTTTTTTTTTACATTTTCCATTATTTCTTCGCTCTTAATAGTTGCAATGTAATGTTATATAGCCTAAAACCTTCCTAGATAAATGGTCTATTCAACACAAAAAGATTTTTTCAATTCGGACCAGTATTTCCTGAGATTAGCGCGTTCAAACAAACAAACTCTTCAGCTTTATAAATGCGAAAGATTCTTTGATGGCTAAATAAATGAATGTTTGTTACTGTAGGTATATCACGTGAAAAATACAGTTGCAACGAATTGTGTTTCCACAATACGACTTCAGTGTGAACAGAACTTCAGTTGGAATATATCCAAGTGTTAATCGACTTTAGACCACGAGGGTATGGTGACAGTTCCGTAGGAAGACGACAGATCTGTCACAACGACAAGTCGTGGGCTCATTCCTGGCAAGCGCTTTTACGTATGTCATGGTCTTTTTTCCATTGAGTGAGAATGAGATCAGAATATGTACGCTGATCTTGTAGCAAAGATCTCAAACTAAATATAATGTTATGATGACTACATCTAAGATTCCAGAAGACGCAAAAGCATGTACCTACTCGTAAAAGGGCAACATTTTTTCTTTCTTTCTTGTAAATTATAGAGCAATTAGGGCATTTTTTTACTATATTGTCGTCCATGCTTTTTATTTGTCTATACAAGAGATAAAAATAGACTGGCCATTGGATCAGTCTGCAAAAATTGACACTAAAGCTCCATTACATTTTCATTGTATTTATTAATTGGATTGTAAAAGTATCGATTGTAAAGGGCCGACAAGTCATTTTCCAACCGAGAATATTTTTATTTAGAATTAAAACCGGTTTCTGCTGTAAAAACCGTTTACTTTTTTAATAAAATTCTCGACTCGACTTACAAAATAAATTTTCATTTACCGATTTTACTTTATGTTTTATGCGACTTCAAAAAAGGAGGGGGTTCTCAATTCGTCGGTCTGTATGTATTTTTTTTAAAAGGTTTTTTTTTTAAGCTACCTGCTGTATTTCAGCCAGTAGGTATCATTAATTAAGAAAGAGTATTATTCTGATTGTTTTCCATCAGATGAATTGCAATCAAGTGCAAACCCAAAATGAATAAAAAAACCTTATAATAATGTTTCCTTAAATTCTAAAACGCATTTCCTAACAGCTCTCGGCTCACAAATTGGTTTATGCAAAGAGATCATTCATTAAAAGCTTATTTTTAAACAAACATTAAAAAAAAGAAGTGCCAATGACAGATGACACCACTCGCGCAAGTACAGGCACTCTCCAGAAACGTCACAACAACACGAAAAAAGATCCTGACGCCACGATAGTCGAATGCAATGCCCGAATCGATTGAGATGGGAATGCAAACAATCGAATGCCCGTCGTATCGATTGATTTACAATCGAGAGGACATCACGTGGGTCGCGTGACTGGGCCGTTCGGTCACGTTACACGCATCAAAACGGACGAAAAGCAAACAGAATGCCGCTAAACCGAAGGTCGAGAGTCCATGACACTATAAAAATAGGTTGCTATTTCTCTTTTGACAGGCAATAAAGTTCCTTTAGATGAATAACATACAACTTTTTTGAAATAGACAATATAATAAATAGCCTATACGTGTAGGCAGTCATTTTTTTACCAAAGAAAGAGACCAATTTAAAAAGGAACAAAAACAGTTTTACAAACTAGTAAGAATAGACAACAGATAATAGAAAGAAAAGCATAAACAATATTGTAAAAAGGCTAATACAAATTAAAGCATGTGAGTTCATCACAATCCTATTAATAAAATAAACCTAATTGGCTTCACACAGATTATTTGTAAATGTTCTTCTACCTTTAAGTTTTTCTGTTCTGCTGTTTTTATTTGTAATTTGTTCACTATCGTTTGATTGTTTATTTTTGTTGTATGTTAATGGTTTTGCCAATAAAACTTTTTTCTTTCTTTCTTTCTAAAATATAGTTCAGGACGTCAAAAGGAAGGTGCACGACTACCGGGAATGATATGAAATCTAATATATGTGTCAGTATTATTTTTATATCCATTATATCTGTCAACGTGTTTAATGTTACGTGCGGTGCCAAGATTCGCACAATTTGAAATGAAACATGTAAAATTAGTGCTTACAACTGTCAGATGTAAGTAAGTAATTGGTGATAAAGAAATACTGCTTTAACCTAAGCTCTAATGAGGCTGAAACCGAAACATGGGTACAAATAAAACCTACTGCGGTTACCGACGCCCCAAGCGTAGTGACAAAGGAAAATCCCCCCAAATAACAATTTCTATCAGTGGAGGCCTATGTCCAGCAGTGGGCGTTTGCAGGCTGATCATCATCATCATCATCATCAGCCTATTACAGTCCACTGCTGGACATAGGCCTCTCCAGTGGTTCGCCACCTAAGGCAAACATCTGGAGGATATACCCATAATCGCCACGCTGGGCAGGCGGGTTGGCGATCGCAGGGCGTAGCTTGTTGCTCCGGTGACGGTGCTGCCCGTCATCGGCCTGTGATATCTAGCTACGCCTTCTATCATGATGGTTTTACCGCCACCAGTCGGTTTGCCAGAGCCTCGTTTCTTGTTCGGCGGGATGCACCACGGGCAGGTGAGGATGGCTTGGAGTGAAAAGGTGATAGGTCACTCCCTTACATCCCTATGATAATGATTGCAGTCTGATAATGATGAAATACTGACTGATCCCGAAACGCAACTCATTCACAATGTAATTAAATTAATTACTCTTTCTGATAAGGCTATTTTTAATCGCATTTGTTTTTGCGGCCATCTTCAGTCTTCACAATAGTGGCGATTAGCGGAATATTCACACGTCCCGTTTGTGTTAGAAAAACATCTGTCGATCATGTCATTATGTCTAACTACTGGCAAACGGACGAGAGATGATTCTATTTTTATAGACAATTGACGTGTGTGTTAAAGGTTTTAAACGGTACTTACTAATTATAGGTTAAAATACCTACTAATCAGGATGTTCTTTCTTTTTTTAGGGTTCCGTAGCCAAAATGACAAAAACGGGACCCTTATAGATTCGTCATGTCTGTCTGTCACAGCCAGTTTATTCCGAACTATAAGAGCTACATTATTGGGTACGTAGATGTGTTCTGTAAATCGCATTAAGGTTTCTGAAACTCAAAAAATTTTTTCATCAAAAGTATACGTGTGGGGTATCTATGGATAGGTATTTTAAAATGATAGTGAGGTTTTTAACATAATTTTTTTCTACACTGAATTGTTTGCGCAAGAGACTCTTCCAAAGTGGTAAAATGTGTCCCCCCCCCCCCCCCCCGTAACTTCTAAAATATGGGCATGATAAAACTGAGAAAAATATATGATGTGTATTATTATGCAAACTACTAACGAAAATTGGTTTGAATGAAATCTAGACCGTAATTTTTTTTAAACGTCATAAATCATCGTTGTTTGCGCGTGTACGAGTATGTGTATGTACACATATTAATTAAATAGATGTACCTATATTTAAATATAAGGGAGGGCGGAGGTACTTAACCGGGCAGGCGTCTCAATTTTTAGCGAAAAGTCGCTATGCCCCACCTCTTGCAGGCTTCAGCTAGTACGATAATAAATAATCATCGTAGTAATAGATTGACCAGTGGCTATGTAGCTAAAAACAATGACGTAAATGAGCTTAGTTTTTCCGCAACATACCATCAAACCTAATTACAAACTAAGTCATTGTTGGACTAATGACGATTCAAACCGGTTTCACTTTTCCCACAAAACAATGACGTTGATCGCCCATTTTCCCTACTTTGACATCAATGCATTCCATCATAGCAATTTTCTAACCTATTTTCTTGATTGCCAGTTTGCTAGTTCGTAATTTATAGGTTTTCTTGTAAAATGTGAAAAAGTCAGTTAATTGTTCGCGGTAGGTTGACAATTAAAATGCCTAGTGTTACGATGAATCCTCGATTCACATCCGGTTGTGTTGTCAACTGTTATTTGAGACAAAATATTTTTTTCTTATGATGAATAATAATAAATTGACAATAGGGAATATGCATGAAAAATTGTTTCATGTATTTACTAATTTATCGTAAAAAAGATAAAAATATACTACGAACAGTGAAAACAAAATCAAAATTGGCTGAAAAATGGGCGAGATACAGTCGTTGAAAGTAAATAGGTATATCCGTCTCTCTCACGCGAAACAGATTTTTCTATGGAGTTTGTATGGCGCGCACGGTACGTGACGTCATCCACCACGTCGGATCTCTCTGTCTAAGTAATAACTTTAACACGTTATAATTCGCTTAATAGAAATTATATTTGAAAAATTCTTCTATGTTTATGTTAGGTACATATCTGGAAGATAAAAGATCTCAATAAATCTATAAAAAAAGTCATGCATATTCCCTATTATCATAATGAGAGCCACACAAAAGACCCAGGTAAACACTGCTACCAGTTTTTTATATTCTCTTAGGCCCCTACGATGTCCTCGGGTTGAGATGGGGCATTGGAGAAGGAACATTTTATACAACAAATAAAGGAAAATTTGTTACCCCCCCTTTCTTGAATCCCTTCTTAAGCCATAATCAGCTAAATCGGCTCAGAAACATTACATCTATCTGTTATCCTAGGCAAAAGATAACAAAATTATTAGCTAATAAAATATTATGGGCAACTAACTACTTCAGATAAAATGATTATTATTAAAGTGTCTTCCAAACAGCGTTGGAATTCCAATAGACTAAGGTTTGTTTACCTTTTACCAGATTACTTCAAGAAGTACTTAGAATAATAACTCTAAGAAGAAGTATTATGAGTGTACGCTGTAGTTATTATCTAAGCATCTAAGAATTGGTTTTGTACGGGAAACGTACCGCCCCCGAGGGTTGGCAGAAACCCACTAATGAATTACCCAGAATTATGTAAAAAACATAACGTCAACATCTTATGAATTGCCTGTGATTTCACTTCTGAGTAACTCAGTAGAATGACCTCTTTTCAACCGATGGTACAGTGACATATGATGAAGCAGAACACGTGTGACTATAAGAATACTACTTATTAAATTAGTAATTAAAGGTTCTGTACATTGCAACTGATCGCAGTCGCGATAAGAGTGCTAACAGAGGTTGGGTATAGCGAATCTTCGCTCGAATTGAGCCGCCCATCCGAGAAAGGACCTCCACCTTATAGAATACCGCAGCCAAATGACCTTCCGGGTCGTGTTTCTGCCGGTGAGTAGGTTTTCCGGAGCTCGGGTTAGGGTTGGGCCGGCTTGGCGGTGGCAACTGACCAGTTATTTACCCGTTATCACAACGAGTTGGGCTTCTCTTTCGCTTTCCTTCAGACGTAGGGATGCCATTATGTTGAACTACTATAAACATTTAAAAAAAACGCGTGTCTTTTGCGAACAATAGTCAGTGTATGAACATAATATATGGCGCGGACAATGAGTCGGCCAATTATCATCATCACCATTCCATAGCAGTCCTGTTGTACTGTTCGAAATGACCAGACATTTGTCTCTCTAGTTTTTTGTCACTTCGATTGATCTTGGGCTTCTCGCATTCATCCGTCACTCCGCCTGGTCCGTTCCTGCCCCGTACCATTAAGTCATGGAATGCCCTTCCAGCTCATGTGTTTCCTTCTTCATACAATCCTGGGTTCATTAGGCGGGGTGTGAAACGTCATCTCAGTGGGCCTTCAGGGTGAGGGCGACAACAGACAGTTGTTATAACTTAAAAACGATAGTAAAAATTATTGGTCATCACTCCAGGCCTCATAATTACTTTGGTTGTCCAATAAACTATGAACAGGGCAAAGTGTAAGACTAAATGCTTATCAAATTACCCCAGAAAACTCTCAAAAACACCCACTTTTCGGGTAATTACCCGCCGTTAGGTGTTCTTGGCATTTTAAACTAATTTGCCTCCCGCCAGCATTTGCACGTACAATTGTGGGGTTACATAACAATTATAATGGTTCCTGAGTTGGCATAATATTATGCAATAGACTCTCCATAAGTCTTTGAGCAAAACCGATCCTGACTAGTATACGCGGTGAGATTTCTATCGATTTCTATTACCTACAGGTCTGATGCAAATGATTAGCAAAAAAACCGACATCAATATGTTGAGAATGGGATCAACTTGGAAGTACACCCTTCTGAAAGATTTACTGAAACGATTTATTAGATCAACAAATTGTAACAGTTTTCGTTTGAGTTTTTATTTTGCTTTGGGTCATGTGAGTACCTATTATACGTATTTGTTTGTAACACACTACCTACTTACTGTTTCTACTTAGCCCAATGGTTGACTGGTAGAGAATGCCTACGCGGCAAGTCTGTCTCTTGTAAATTAGTAAAGCTGAAGTGGCAGTGGGCTGGCCACATCAGCCGCAGAACCGATAGTCGTTGGGGTAATCGAGTTCTGGAGTGGAGACCGCGTCTCGGCAAACGTAGTGTAGGACGCCTTCAAGCCAGGGATGGAATAGAATGACGATTTGCGCAGGGCGGCTGGCTAGTGCTGGATCCGAGAGGCCCGGGACCGATCGAAGTGGCGAGCATTGGGAGAGGCCTATGTCTAGCAGTAGACTGATGTGGGCTGATGATGATGATGGAATAAATAAACGATACTACAATCCAATGATACGATTAAAATATACATAACATAGTTATATATTATACATTCTGTCTGCCACATGGTTATCGTCGTACACTCAAGTGGAAACCTTGGTGTGTATTCCCATTTGATATATTTCAAGACGATTGCAACGTTAATACCTATACCTATCTATATAGGTATTAATAATAGCATGTAAAAATGACTGCATCCTGCCTGATGTTAGCAGACGAAGAAGTCCATATAAGGGATCGACATTACGCTCAACAGAGATCGATCAGACTTGACGCCCCATTTAAAAGATTATTGAGCAGAAAGAGAGTTCCACTCCACAGTCCAATGGTTCGGCAGATGGAAGATTTACGGCATTCTATAGTGATTCTGTATAATGTACTTATAATAAGGGGGGTAAATAGGAAAAACATCGCATATCAGGGGCCCTGCTACAAAAAACGAAAACGATCGTTCGTTGAACGGATCGCGTATTTTTGCCCCATAAATCCCTCTCATTGGTCCCTCCCGTGTTCTAATATATCAATTAAATTGTTAAAAATCGACGTTGACGAATTTTAGTTCGTAGTAGGGCCCCAGTTCATCAAAATGACTGCAGCAGACGATGAAATCTTATGTAACATATTATTATGTATTTATGACTGGCTGACTGGCTCAATGGCTCATTAGGTGACCTTTGCCTTCTGAGCCAATGGTCGTGGGTTCGATTCCCACAAAGTACACACATTTGTGTTCATGTACATGTCTGTTTGCTTTGGTCTGGGCGATGATTACTATGTATAATAATGTATTTACTTACAAAAAAAAGGATCTAAGTAAGTTTATCAGTTATCTAGGACCCATAGTACAAGCTTAGGCTTAGCTTGGGGCTAGATGGCGCTGCATGGCCCAGTCTTGTGTTATGTCTTGGTTTATTATACTAACCATAGCTCTCCTTGCGCCACAGATCGTAAAGAAAGCCTTACATTGTCCACATCATTTACTCATCAAAGCACGGAAGCGTAATTTAAATGCATTAAAATGTGCAACGGTTACACTGCATTTACCAGTTTACGTAAAGAAACCATTATCTTGAGAGCTACTCTACTGCGTTGTGTCCCTTACGCAAACCTGGTATTTCCACCACTTCAGTTATATGCGGCTAGAAACCTTACGAGTTTAGCGTTAATTGCAATCATTGTTTGTCGGATTAATATTAAACTATCGTTTGATACGCTTTTAGCACTTCTTGGTATTTGTTCGATAAGCATTTAGCTACAATTATTGGCTCAATCCTTATTAATTACCTAGCGACCCGCCCTCGGTTCGTTCTGTTATCTACACTAATAATATAATAATAATATTATAAAGAGGAAAACTTTGTTTGTTTGGTTGTAATGAATAGGCTCAAAAACTACTGGACCGTTTTTAAAAATTCTTTCACCATTCGAAAGCTACATTATCCACGAGTAACATAGGCACAATTTTATTTTGGAAAAAAAAACTTTACGCGGACGAAGTCGCGGGCGGAAAGCTAGTGGTATTTAAAACAATACTTTTGAAGTCTATTGTACATTATAAACCGCCCAATCACTCTATTCATAAAAAATATTCTTCGTCTCACATGAACCAACTCCTACCTACGTAACTATTTATTAATCTGTGCTTCTAGTCAGTTTCTGCGTTCAGCATTTACAGAGAATTTTGAAATGAAGCCTATTGAAATGACGGACTATCGTTTTTTTTCTAAATGACTACGATGACAGTCAAGGCGGCCTTGCCATCATCACCGGAATGCGGGGAAGCGAAAAAAAAACCGACAATGCGTTTGAGTGAGAGCGGTCGAGAGTCTCGTATACATTGACATATCTGGCGTTACGTAACTGTTAGTATGCGACATATTTTCCATCAGATATGTACCTACCGACTGGCCGATGACGGGCGTCACCGGAGCAAGGAGCTACGCCCTGCGATCGCCAACCCGCCTGCCCAGAGTGGCGAATATGGGTAAAACCCCCAGGCGCTTGCCCAAAGTCATATACATTTGGAGAGGCCTTTGTCCAGCAGTGGACTGCAATAGGCTGATGATGAAGATGATGATGTACCGACTCTTTATGCAAGGCATGTCACTTTTGACTGAATACACGCGACGGATGAAACGCTAAACGTATTTCCGTCAGATATAAACCGACTCTTATACGTATGTGACGTAGCATGCGCCTTGCACTAAAGCGAAATAGATTACCTACTTACGTACGAACGCTATTAAATGTGTAGGTAAAGGTCGCATATTCGTAAACGATGCACAGTACATTGTTAACAAAATTTACATCTTGGATGCAGTTCAAGACTTCAACTACGACAAGCGTGGAAAATAAAACGAAACACATAATTTATTGACTGAAAGATAATGTGTTTCGTTATGTCTATTCAATTTCGAATAATGCCTGCATATTAACGTCACTTCGAAGTATGCTAATTTGAAATCCTTTATCGTGTTAAAGCTTTTGTTTTTAAAATAAGTGATGCGTACCTACATTCGTTTTGTTTTTAATCGTTTGCTGCCAGGACATTGCTTCGTTTGATTATAGATAGGTAGACATTGAAACAAAAACTTTTTTTTAATAGAAAGAGCGTTCAGGATGACTTCACTCCATTTGATGGTAAGCGGTCGTGAGGTCCAAATGTTAGGTCGACAGGCGGATTAGGGCAAACCCACCGCGCCTGTCGCCCTTACCCTGAATGCCCACTGAGATGCCGTTTCACGCCCCGCCTAAAAAAACGCCCGGCATTCCATGACTAAACAATAATAATAAACAAGACAGTAATGCGTATAAATACTCATGCTTATTATCTATGGTCAATACGAAATGTCAATTTATTAGTAAATTAGCCAAAAACTGGATCGAGGATCCAATTGTTGTTATATGATTTCCCCTGCATGTAGATAAAAATTACATTATATCCTTGATTCCAAAAATAGATAGAATTTTCCTGGATCGCCCAAATTGTAATTGAGTCACAGGCTTAGTATAAAAATAAATCACAATAAATGATTAAGTTGATGATCGGCGCCGTGTGTAGGAACTTTAGGGAATTCGATACTACGTACATCCAAGCCAGATGCTAACTTATATTGCCACTGAACTGTTTATGTAACCGCCGCGTTGTTTTACGCAATCATCGGTAGTTACAGCTGAATATAACTGATGGATTCACGTCATTCAAAGAGATAGTTTTGGAGTGAGGTCAGTAGCAGATTTGCTTATAGATAGACAAATATTTTCTCTCCAAATCTGAGCTATTAACAGCTCACCTCACCCTTTCGTGTTGGGGAGTTTTTTCATGTAAGTATAATATGGGCTAGACGGCGCTTTGTGGCCCCAAACTAACCCGAAGCTGGCTGGCTGGCCAATGTGGTGAACATTCGGAGAGGCATATGTCCAATAGTGGACTGACACGGGCTGATGATGATGAGAGATACTTTTTTTTTAAAATAAATACCTACAGTAGAGCCGACTACTTTACTCACGAGGTAATATTAATATTTGCAGATGATATTGCAAAAGAAAACAAATTTGTCTGGTTCCCCTTTCTGAGGGTTACGAAGGTCAGATGGCAGTCGCTTCAATGTAATAACCAGACTCGCTAAATCTAGGATCATGGTCAAAGCGAACCCTGGGCCTAGAGGCACAAACCGGGACAACGCTAAGAGGATGATGATGATATTGCAAAAGAAAATACTAAGTTGTTTACTTATGGCATTGGTCTATATGTAAGCCATAGTAAATTAAAAAAATTGCTATACAAAGTCAATGGCCTCCTTGCAGTAAAACCTGTACAAAGGTGACCCATACAATTTCAGCGCATGAATTATACAATTCAAAAGTCGTTATGCTTATTCAAATTGATGCGTGAAAAGAGCAAATATTTGTTTAAGCAACAAAATGAAAAATGCTTGGACAAATAAAAACTGTTGTGTGTATTCACAGTTTTTATAAATATATACGTAAGCATAACAAAGACCGACAGTTAACAATGCAATTTTGGAGCTTGCAAATTCGCTAAAATGTTTCTTTGCAGTAACTAAAATGATACAATCATATTTGTGCATTCCCAATCGAAAGATGCTATCATCATCATCATCAGCCTATTACAGTCCACTGCTGCACGCTGGGCAGGCGAGTTGGCGATCGCAGGGCGTAGCTTCTTGCTCCAGTGACGCTGCTGCCCGTCATCGGCCTGTGGTATTTAGCTACGCCTTCTATCGTGATGGTTTTACCGCCACCAGTCGGTTTGCCAGAGCCTCGTTTGTTGTTCGGCAGGATGCACCACGGGCTGGTGAGGATGGCTTGGAGCGAAAAGGTGATAGGTCGCTCCCTTACATCCCCAAAGGTTGTCAGGAAGCTCCTATATTGTACACCAGATGTCTGTTATACCTAGTTTTTAATACTTATTCTCACCACACATTTCATGACAAACTAACACCTAAAAGCGAATTCGCAAGCACAAACTAGACGTTTTATAAATAAATGCACCAGACACCGCTTGCCAATCAAACACGAGCTACGCAACTGCAAATGTATGATATTATGACTAATGAGAAGTGACTGGGTACCTCGTGGAGCTCCACGTGTGTACCGTTTGTAAACTGAAATGGACATGAGTGTTGTGTGTTTAATAAATTTAGCAACAAACTTATTCAGACTATGATTGCGCGTTGAAGTAAATTTTAGTCTGTAGCTTTCGCCCGGGTTTGGTTATAAAAGATACGGATCAGTAAGCTGAAGTGGCAGTGGGCTGGCCATATCAGCCGCAGAACCGATAACTGCTGGGGTAAACGAGTTTTGGAGTGGAGACCGCGTCTCGGCAAACGTAGTGTAGGACGCCCTCAGGCAAGGTGGAGTGACGATTTGCGCAGGACGGCTGGCAAGCGCTGGATGCGAGAGGCCCGGGACCGAGCGAAGTGGCGAGCATTGGGAGAGGCCTATGTCCAGCAGTCGGCTGATGATGATGATGATAAAAGATACTTTTTATTGTACCAAAAAATTTACTTAGAACTAGAGAGTAAGTTTGCAATTTTTGTACAATTCGGGCGGTCTTATCGTAATAAGCGATCTTTTCCAGACAACGTTTGTATAGGGAATACCAAGTTAGAACAGTTGAGATGGTGTAGTTCGTAAGAGCACAATATAATGTAATTTAAAATTCGACAGGCTCGGTGGCTCAATTGGTAGTGACCCCTGCCTTCTGATCCGAGAGTCGTGGGTTCGATTCCCACCCGGGACAAAGATTCGTGTGATGAACACTTGTGTTTGTTCCGTGTCTGGGTGTTAATATTTGTATTTAAGTATTTATTTGTGGTACCTTCGTTGTTCTGATACCCATAACACAAGTGCTTAAGCTACTTACTTTGGGATCGGAGCAATGTATGTGATGTTGTTTAATATTTATTTATATTTATTTAATTAGAAGATCAATGGGGATGAAATCATCATTTCGCTCCAAGCCAACCTCACCTGCTCGTGGTGCATCATGCCGAATAATAAACCGACTGGTGGCTGTATAACCATCACAAATGAGGGTGTAGCTAAATACCATACACCGATGACGGGCAGCAGCGTCACCAGAGCGAGAAACTATGCCCTGCGGTTGCCAACCCGCCTGCCCAGCGTGGCGATTATGGGTATATCCTCCAACGTTTGTCCTTAAATGGCGAACAACTGAAGAGACCGATGTCCGGCAGTGGACTGTAATAGGCTGAAGATTATGATGATGACGATAGGAAGATCAATTTAGTTCAATGGTCAACACCGCCTCTGATAAGTACAGTCGCGGATTCAATCCCCGCTCAGTACAAAAGTGTATGTGCATAATTAACCGCCATATTCGCAAACGTCACTATGCGACGCGCAGACGCACAATGCTCACAATGTACGTTTTTGGGTACCAGTGCGTTCGTGCGACGCACAGTAACGTTTGTGAATACGGCCGTACGTCTGTTTGTATTGGTCTTGGGACTCTGGGTGTAGTATTTGTAGATAAGTGAGTGAGATATTGGGGATTCCAGATCCGGAATAATTTGGAAAAGAGCCTACGGATTGTCGGCGCTTTTATGTTTAACCTTTGCGCCACCGAGTCTGATATGATGGGTATTTATAAAAAATATAATACCTACGAAATAAGACGTCACAGATATCTAAGTATACTTCGTAAGTACATACGAGTATAACCGGTAATACACTGAAGTAAATTCATTACACAATACAAGAACTGCTAATACATTTCTATTTCAAGAAGCATATGACATAACCTAATAGTTACCTGACCATTTCCTGCACAAGAAACTAATAACTATTGTTCATAGTGAGTATTGTTTGACGCACTTGTTTATTTATTTAATTACTAAGCTCTACCCACCTCATAAAACTCGACTAAGGACCTATATTTAGTTAGGTAAGATCTAAAATAGCCCGTAAGTGCAGATTCATAAATTATATATAGCCATTAGCAATCTATAACGTAAATCTGTGGGAACGCTGCGGTGAGGCTCCAATCGACAAGCAGATCAAGCGTAGCAAGTGGAATTGGATCGGCCACACGCTCCGAAGAGACTCTGGTCACATACCGAGGCAAGCCCTAGGCTGGAATCCCCAAGGAAAAGGGAAACGCTGCCGCCTTAAGCAAACCTGGTGGTGGAGGATTGCAGTAGAAGCGAAGGCGATGCAATGACCTGGGCGAAGTGAAGCGGAAAGCTTAAGACCGCTCGGAATGGCGACGTACTGTGGACGCCCCCTGCCCCATCCAAGGGACTTAGGACAATAAGTCAAGCCATTATCAACCATCATCCTCTTAGCGCTGTCCCTGTTTGTGCCTCTAGGCCCAGGGTCCGCTTTGACCATGATCCTAGATTTAGCGAGTTATTACATTGAAGCGACTGCCATCTGACCTTCGTAACCCTCAGAAAGGGGAACCAGACATTTGTCTTTATTTGTTGGATCATGTTTACACATTCAGAATTAAACTGGATGTGCAGGTTTCCTCACGGTGTTTTCCTTCACCGCTGAGCAAGTGGTATAATTCCGCACATAGATTTTTGCAAATCCAGAGGTGCGTGCCCCGCGCGTATTCGAACCGACGACCTCACGTGTGTGAAGCGACGATCTTACCACTAGGCTACCATTATCAACCATCAAGTCTCATAAATGAAGAAAAACGTGAATAGGTTGGTACTACTTATAAGTAGTTGTAGGTCGATAGAAGGACTGTTTTGTCATATGTCAGACTGATCAAAGCATTCAACAGGAAGCAATATCTAATTAAGGTTTAGTGGAATCTGTGATATCAACAAAAACAGAGCTTAGGACCTATTCATTAAAACGATTGATCTCCATTCCACTATGCGTAGTACAGAGAGGACACAGTAAAATGTAGCTAGAATAATTTAGAAGTATTTAAATACGACTTCGAAACAAAGGAGGAGGTTCTCAATTTGACTAATTTTTTTGTTGTATTTTTGTTACCACGTATCTCCGAGAATTGGAACCCGATTAGGAAAAAAGGGTGTCCTAGTGGGTCCCAATATAAAACTATATTAAAGTTTATGTTTACTAAGTCAGTCTAAACTACATTATCTAGATTTCTTAGACTTACCTAGCGTTTACAGCGCGGCAGCGGTCGTCCATGGCCGGAAATGTACCTTAAACAAAATATAAATAATATTAATAGCAGACATTATCATATACATTACTCCGATCCAGAAGTAAGTAGCTCCATTAAACACTTGTGTCATCATCATCATCAGCCTATTGCAGTCCACTGCTGGACATAGACCTCTCCAGCTGCTCGCCACCTAGGGCAAACCTCTGGAGGATATACCCATAATCACCACGCTGGGCAGGCCAAAAGTCTATGTCACATTTCAGGATATCCTCCAGATGTTGCAATGAAGAGGGCTATGTCCAGCAGTGGACTGCAATAGGCTGATGATGATGATTAGTTCCGAATTCAACCACGTGCCAAAGCATTCTTGTAGGTTTGCAGATTCTTCACTGCTATTCCATATCCTGTGCCAATACTCATTATTCATTCCCACGTCACATGTCTGTTTATTGGCAAACATACGTCTAGAGGCGTGTGCAGCTACACCCACGTCAGTATTAGCTGGTCACCATTCATCCATTGTAGGTCGTCGCCTTATGAGGTTTGTCTTCGAACGATGTTGGCCATACATTGTGTCTTTAAGGCTTAATTCCCACTGAAAGAGCAGTGCGTTCAGCGGTACTCCAGTACTGCCCTCATCTTTGGGCAGATGCCCCGAAATACCAGCTTGACCCATTTGATGCCCTCCAACGACGAGCTGTGCGAATTGTTGATGATTCTGATCTCACTGACAAATTAGAGACATTAGACCTACGGATAGAATTTGGCTCCCTGTGCATCTTCTACAGACTTTTTAATGGAGAGTGCTCCGACGAGTTTTTTTTATTGTAGTTCGACATAATGGCTCCCCTACGCTTGATGGAAAGCGAAAGAGAAGCTGTAACAACTGGCAAGTAACTGATCAGTTACCTGTCAGTTGCCACTGCCATGGCGGCCCAACCCTAACCCCCCACGAGCTCCGGAAACCCTACTCACCGGCAGAAACACGACCCGGAGGTCATTTGGCTGCGGCATTCTTTAGGGTGGAGGTCTATTTGAAGTCGACCGAAGTTTCCAGGAATAGATACTAGAGAGACGAACGTCTGACACACAATAAATGAAAAGGTTTTGATTTTAGTTAGGTACCTACCTACATTTATTTACTTTGGAATCAGATCAATGTGTGTGATGTTGTCTGTTTACTTATTATTTATCAATGTGAAACTTTCCCACGTAATTCAAAGAGAGCCAAATCGCTTCATCTTATTATATTTCACCTGCTTATGACAATCCTGAAGTGTAAACGACAGTACGTATCGGTAAATTATAAAGAAAACGTACACACGTTAAGTTTTCAGAATTAAAATTAGCCAAATGGACTCTTATTAACTAGTAGGCTTAGTTGAAAATAGGTTTAGGTAATTTGGCACAGGTAGGTTGATTTGTGGCTAACTGTACAGCTATCTGTGTCCATAAATTTGTTTGTACGTTTGCCAAAATACGGCAACATTGAGGCGGATGTCAAATTTCAAAGTGTTGGCTGTGAAATAGCGAAGAAGTGAGTAATGGGATACTTAAGAGTGTTCAGCATCATGCTATCTCAGTCCATTGCTGGACATAAGGATGTAAGGGAGCGACCTATAATCTTTTCGCTCCAAGACACCCTCACCTGCCCGTGGTGCATCCTGCTGAATAACAAACGAGGCTCTGGCGCAGGCGCAGCTAAATACTACAGGCCGATGACGGTCAGCAGCGTATAGGTATTCGTATAGGCTTAAAAAACACTTACAAATCGTTTAAGGTACAAACTACCACTGGTTCGGAAAGCAGCATTCTACCGAGAAGAAACCGGCAAGAAACTCGTGTATGTACCTAGTTGCTCCTTTCAACATAGTGTTTACAATACTATCATCCCAAATACTTTTAACTACGGCCACGTTATACAGTCTAAGGCTTTCTGAAACCTTACAAAATATAGTCCGTGTATTTCCTCTTTAATCAAAAATTTACCTTTATTTTATCAGCTACTGACACACATTACAAAATGGACAGGGAAATGGTCTACGCAATCACTTCCGTGATTTGTTTCTAAAACTGGAGAGTTCCCGATCCGTCCCACTGTAGCCCTATTAAAACCAGGGACTGAATAACCGAAAAATTACGGTACCTTTATATTTCGGTATGACGTCATACCGAAATATAACGGTTATCGGAATATTTCGATATCTAAAGGAGAATGACCATTGTAGTATGAGCTTTGGTTTCCGATTTTATCACGTTGTACCTCCATGAAATCTATCTCATTGGATAGAGTATTAAACATAGAATACATTATAAAAATCAAAAAGCATCTAATTCGCCGGAGTTGCGAGCAACAGGTTCATGAAGTTCATTATTTTAGGTTATTTTTCACAACGTTAAATACCTTTCCGAACGGCAGCTGGGCGTCCTGCGTCAATCATAACGAACAGTTGCTAAAACGGCGATATCTAATTTCAATTTCTACGGAAAAAAAAGGCACTCAACTCAACGTAAAGTTAAATCAAAACAAATAAATCGTCAATGCTCAAACAAAACAATAACATTTCTCTAATGTCAATGTCATGTCACTTTCATTATTTTTTTTCATCACTCTTGGTGTTGCCCGTCGCAATATAAATGCGAATCGATATTCTTTGGATCAATCGATATTCATTCACTTAAGGTTTGTTGTCATTACATAATTGGAAGGTAAAGTAACTGAATATTCTCGAAGATATTCTTTTCTATGAGAAAAAGATTTTGTTTTGTAAATATCCTTAATATTTTCTTTTTAACCCTCCTTCATCCTTCCGAGTTGTGTATCAGGAATCGATTATTGTGAATTAGTATTTTAAATATTGGCAACCCTGCAACCCCAAAAAGTATAGTTCTTTGGTAGAGGAAGTACTTTGTTATAAAAATTACTTTTAAATTAGCACTTTTTTCCCCGGCGAAGTTTTGACTTGTTTTTGTAGAAGGTCTTGTGAAAATGAAATACAATTTTTTTCAGGTTAATTTCGTTCATGTACAAAACGAAACCATATTTGGGCATTCTCCTTTATACCGGTACCGAAATTTTCAGGTACCGTAAAAAAAAGGTAATTTCGGTATGAAAGAGACGGGGAGAGGAGACAAACTATTCTGAGAATGACTGGCTCGGTGGCGCAATTGGTAGTGTTGTAAGTGGTAGTGGACTCTTGCCTTCTGAACCATGGGTCGTAGGTTCGATCCCCACCCGGGACAAACATTCATGTGAACATTTGTGATTCTTCCGTGTCAAATTATATTTGTAATTAAGTATGTATTTGTGGTACCCTCGTTGTTCTGATACCAATAAGAGCCCGTTCCTACTTGACGGGTGTCGGGTCCGGATTTTAATCGGATGTCGGCGCCTCTGTTCACACTTATCAAGTGTCGGGTCCGTTTTTTATCAGTTGTCGTAGGTATTCTTTATTGCTCAAAGAAAGTACAAATGGCGGGCTAAATGCCGTGTGGCATTCTCTACCAGTCAACCATTGGGCGAGCCAGAACACTATAACATCGTCATCATCATCATGTACAAATGTCGGACTTAATGCCGTGTGGCATTCTATACCAGTCAACCATTGGGCGAGTCTGAAAACTATACAATCATGATCATCATCATCATGATGATGAAAGTACAAATGGCGGACTTAATGCCATTTGGCATTCTCTACCAGTCAACCATTGGGCGAGCCAGAACACTATAACATCGTCATCATCATCATGTACAAATGTCGGACTTAATGCCGTGTGGCATTCTATACCAGTCAACCATTGGGCGAGTCTGAAAACTATACAATCATGATCATCATCATCATGATGATGAAAGTACAAATGGCGGACTTAATGCCATTTGGCATTCTCTACCAGTCAACCATTGGGCGAGCCAGAACACTATAACATCGTCATCATCATCATGTACAAATGTCGGACTTAATGCCGTGTGGCATTCTATACCAGTCAACCATTGGGCGAGTCTGAAAACTATACAATCATGATCATCATCATCATGATGATGAAAGTACAAATGGCGGACTTAATGCCATTTGGCATTCTCTACCAGTCAACCATTGGGCGAGCCAGAACACCATAACATCGTCATCATCATCATCATGATGATGATTAAAGTACAAATGGCGGACCTAATGCCGTGTGGCATTCTATACCAGTCAACCATTGGGCGAGTCAGAAAACTATACAATCATCATCATCATCTCATGATGATCATCATTGATGAAAGTACAAATGGCGGACTTAATGCCGTGTGGCATTCTCTCCCAGTCAACCATTGGGCGAGTCAGAAACTATACTATCATCATCATCATGATGATGATTAAAGTACAAATGGCGGACTTAATGCTGTGTGGCATTCTACGAGTATACCAGTCAACCATTGGGCGAGTCAGAAAACTATAACATCATCATCATGATGATGAAAGTGCAAATGCTAGACTTAATGCCGTGTGGCATTCTATACCAGTCAACCATTGCGCGAGCCAGAAAAGTATACAATCATCATCATCATCATGATCATCATCATCATGATGATGATGAAAGTACATATGGCGGACTTAATGCCGTGTGGCATTTATTTATTTATTTATTCAATCTTTATTGCACAAATGAAATATAGTGTAGGTACAAAAGGCGGACTTAATGCCGCATAGGCATTCTATACCGGACAACCATTGGGCGAGTCAGGAAACTACAACATCATCATCATTATGATGATGAAAGTACAAATGACGGACTTAATGCCGTGTGGCATTCTATACCACTCAACCATTGGGTGAGTTAGAAAACGATAACATTATCATTATCATCATCATGATGATGATGAAAGTACAAATGGCGGGCTTAATGACGTGACATTCTCAACCAGTCAACCATTGGGCAAGCCAGAACACTATAACATCGTCATCATCATCAGTCATCATCATCATGATGATGAAAGTACAAATGACGGACTTAATGCCGTGTGGCATTCTATACCAGTCAACCATTGGGCGAGTCAGAAACTATACTATCATCATCATCATGATGAAAGTACAAATGGCGGACTTAATGCCATTTGGCATTCTCTACCAGTCAACCATTGGGCGAGCCAGAACACCATAACATCGTCATCATCATCATCATGATGATGATTAAAGTACAAATGGCGGACCTAATGCCGTGTGGCATTCTATACCAGTCAACCATTGGGCGAGTCAGAAACTATACTATCATCATCATCATCATGAAAGTACAAATGGCGGACTTAATGCCATTTGGCATTCTCTACCAGTCAACCATTGGGCGAGCCAGAACACCATAACATCGTCATCATCATCATCATGATGATGATGAAAGTACAAATGACGGACTTAATGCCGTGTGGCATTCTATACCAGTCAACCATTGGGCGAGTCTGAAAACTATACAATCATGATCATCATCATCATGATGATGAAAGTACAAATGGCGGACTTAATGCCATTTGGCATTCTCTACCAGTCAACCATTGGGCGAGCCAGAACACTATAACATCGTCATCATCATCATGTACAAATGTCGGACTTAATGCCGTGTGGCATTCTATACCAGTCAACCATTGGGCGAGTCTGAAAACTATACAATCATGATCATCATCATCATGATGATGAAAGTACAAATGGCGGACTTAATGCCATTTGGCATTCTCTACCAGTCAACCATTGGGCGAGCCAGAACACCATAACATCGTCATCATCATCATCATGATGATGATTAAAGTACAAATGGCGGACCTAATGCCGTGTGGCATTCTATACCAGTCAACCATTGGGCGAGTCAGAAAACTATACAATCATCATCATCATCTCATGATGATCATCATTGATGAAAGTACAAATGGCGGACTTAATGCCGTGTGGCATTCTCTCCCAGTCAACCATTGGGCGAGTCAGAAACTATACTATCATCATCATCATGATGATGATTAAAGTACAAATGGCGGACTTAATGCTGTGTGGCATTCTACGAGTATACCAGTCAACCATTGGGCGAGTCAGAAAACTATAACATCATCATCATGATGATGAAAGTGCAAATGCTAGACTTAATGCCGTGTGGCATTCTATACCAGTCAACCATTATGCGAGCCAGAACACTATAACATCATCATCATCATAATGACGATGAAAGTACATACGGCGGACTTAATGCCGTGTGGCATTCTATACCAGTCAACCATTGGGCGAGTCAGGAAACTACAACATTATCATCATCATGATGATGAAAGAACAAATGGCGGACTTAATGCCGTGTGGCATTCTCTACCAGTCAACCATTGGGCGAGTCAGAAACTATACTATCATCATCATCATGATGAAAGTACAAATGGCGGACTTAATGCCGTGTGGCATGTTCAACCAGTCAACCATTGGGCGAGCCAGAAAACTATACAATCATCATCATCATCATGATGATGAAAGTTCAAATGACGGACTTAATGCCGTGTGGCATTCTATACCAGTCAACCATTGGGCGAGTCAGAAACTATACTATCATCATCATCATGATGAAAGTACAAATGGCGGACTTAATGCCGTGTGGCATTCTATACCAGTCAACCATTGGGCGAGTCAGAAAACTATACAATCATCATCATCATCTCATGATGATCATCATTGATGAAAGTACAAATGGCGGACTTAATGCCGTGTGGCATTCTCAACCAGTTAACCATTGCGCGAGCCAGAAAACTATACAATCATCATCATCATCATGATGATGAAAGTACAAATGGTGGACTTAATGCCGTGTGGCATTCTATACCAGTCAACCATTGCGCGAGCCAGAAAAGTATACAATCATCATCATCATCATGATCATCATCATCATGATGATGATGAAAGTACATATGGCGGACTTAATGCCGTGTGGCATTTATTTATTTATTTATTCAATCTTTATTGCACAAATGAAATATAGTGTAGGTACAAAAGGCGGACTTAATGCCGCATAGGCATTCTATACCGGACAACCATTGGGCGAGTCAGGAAACTACAACATCATCATCATTATGATGATGAAAGTACAAATGACGGACTTAATGCCGTGTGGCATTCTATACCACTCAACCATTGGGTGAGTTAGAAAACGATAACATTATCATTATCATCATCATGATGATGATGAAAGTACAAATGGCGGGCTTAATGACGTGACATTCTCAACCAGTCAACCATTGGGCAAGCCAGAACACTATAACATCGTCACATCATCAGTCATCATCATCATGATGATGAAAGTACAAATGGCGGACTTAATGTCGTGTGGCATTCTATACCAGTCAACCATTGGGCGAGTCAGAAACTATACTATCATCATCATCATGATGAAAGTACAAATGGCGGACTTAATGCCGTGTGGCATTCTCAACCAGTCAACCATTGGGCGAGCCAGAAAACTATACAATCATCATCATCATCATGATGATGAAAGTTCAAATGACGGACTTAATGCGTGTGGCATTCTATACCAGTCAACCATTGGGCGAGTCAGAAAACGATAACATCATCATTATCATCATGATGATGATGATGAAAGTACAAATAGCGGGCTTAATGACGTGTGGCACTCTCAACCAGTCAACCATCGGGCGAGCCAGAACACTATAACATCGTCATCATCATCATCATGATGATTAAAGTATAAATGGCGGACTTAATGCCGTGTGGCACTCTCAACCAGTCAACCATTGGGCGAGCCAGAACACTATAACATCGTCATCATCATCATCATCATCATGATGATAAAGTACAAATGGCGGACTTAATGCCGTGTGGCATTCTATACCAGTCAACCATTGGGCGAGTCAGAAACTATACTATGATCATCATCATCTTGATGATGAAAGTACAAATGACGGACTTGATGCCGTGTGGCATTCTATACCAGTCAATAATTTTACCAACTAATTTTAAAAACTAAAAAACTAACTACTAAGAAGTAATGCACATACCTTGTTACCTACTTATGTATATATTTTAGATAGCATAATAAAGTTACAAACAAAATAACTACTTAAAATTGTGATGGGTATACATATAAATAGTATCTAAACATAATAAACAAAATTATTTAAAAAAAAAATTAAATATCAGACAACATCAAAAAATATTATTTGTATTGAAAAGTGAGACGACATTCATTCTATCACTGACCAGAATTTTCGCGTGTGCCATGCACAGGCAGTCTTTCGCGTGCTATGCACGGACAGATAAGAAATGTCAGGAAGAATATTTTGCCGGTGTCGATCGATACGCTCCGCGCAACGCACGCGACGTTGCCAACAATCCGCAGCCGTTTGGCAACGTCGCGGCTTTTCGGTACCGATATTTTATACCGGTTGAATAACGGTATACCCTTACCTTTATTTTATTAAGGTACACTTATTTTATACCGGTACCGTAACCGTATACCGTAACCGCTTTCAGTCCCTGATTAAAACCCATCTAGATGGAAAAGTTAAAAATTCTTGCCAATTTTCAAGGGCAATGGCGGACCGGTGTGAATTTCAAATTATTAAGGGTATTTTAAAACTTAAGTTTAAGTGGAGAGACAGTGAAGCCATCTGCCCATATTTTAGCAATAAGAAACCAAACTGAAGTAGTTAGTACTTATTAGATAAACTAGCTGTGCTCGCGACTTCGTCCGCGTGGTATAGTTATTTTTTCCCCGTTTTTTTTTTACATTTTCCATTATTTCTGTACGCTATACTTATCGCTCCTAATAGTTGCAGCGTGATGTTATATAGCTCAAAGCCTTACTCGATAAATGGTCTATTCAACACAAAAAGAATTTTGCAATTCGGACCAGTAGTTCCTGAGATTAACGCGTTCAAACAAACAAACAAACAAACTCTTCAGCTTTATAATATTAAGTTAAGATATGTACCCTTTAAACACTAAATACAAAACAAAACATAGCTGCAGCTTACCGCTTTGCATGCATCAAATTCGGTGCATAAGTTTAGTAATTAAGAATTAAAAATTGCCTACGTGTTAGTTGGATATATGAGCTATGTTACTGTAAAATGCTGTTTCAAATGCTTTCCGTTATTCGTTACAAACAACCAGCCAAAAAAAAATCACATTTTTAATATTAGTAGGATAAATTGACAACGACCTTCTGCCGTCTGTAGGTCATCCGTACACATCGTATCTCCTTAAACAATACCTTTAAAGCTTTATTGCTTGTAAAATAGAAAAGATTTGAAAAATTTTTTCGACATATTTGCTAACTAGCTGTGCCGGCGGCGGCCAAGCGTGATATCGGGTTTCAAAAATAACGGACTTACATAAAATGGTGCCTGATTTTAAGTTAGACCTCTAGAAATACATTCGTGAAAAACCGCAGATAAAAAATTCTCCCGTTTTTCCAACATTTCCCTTCACTGCTCTGCTCCAATTGATTGCAGCCTAGTGAAAAGTATAATAACCTGCCCAGGAGTATGAAAAAATAATTGTACCAAGTTTCGTTAAAATCTGTTCAGTAGGTTTTGTTTCTATAACGAACATACAGACAGACAGACAGACAAAAATTTAATTGGTTGCATTTTTGGTATCAGTATCGATCACTAAGCATCCCCTGATAGTTATTTTGAAAATATATTAAATGACTATAGATACAGATATATATAAATAGGGTTACAGAATTGACCTCTCTACAGATTTATTAAGTATAATATAGATAGATAGAAGAAGATGACGATAATACAAATTCAATAAAGCCATAAAAAAATCATGCATAATCCCTATAGCATTGAAAATTGTTCTGGGACTGTTAAAGTAATAAGTCACGCTTCAACCGAGAACCAAAAAGCACTGCACCGTTTCTTAAATTGCCTTCTGTTACACAGGGGACTGTGATAATGTCAATAAATTTTCAGACAGGGCAAAAAGTTAGGTAATAAATTACGAAATGCTCAATGTTCAAGGGAATCTTAAATATTGAAGGCCTTTTAGAAAAAGACCCTTCTTAAGTTCCAAGGTTTTATAACCATTTTAAATGTTTATGTACGTTTTCTTTTCAACATTAGACATCGTACTTCGCTAAGGCTTCGCATTTAAGGTTCCGTACCAGAATGGCAAAAAACGGAACCCTAAAAAACGAAGTCTTAACGGAACCACATTTCTTTATCTTAGGCGTCCCTCGTTCACTGCTCGCAGTTCTTCTTTGGTCATCAGCCCAACAAGTTCTTGGGCATCCTACACTACGTCTGCCTAATAACAGTGTCCATTCTAAGACTTGTCTGCTCCACCTATATCGGTTCTACGGCAAACATGACCAGCCCACTGCCACTTTAGCGTACTAATCCTCCGGGCTATGTCGGTAACTTTCGTCCTCTGACGTAGGTATAATGCTCGTTAGTCGTTTTGTACCGTATCTTTTTTTAACGAGAGATCAGGCGCGGATTCACCGTTGTGGGCACTAGGGATGTAAGGAAGCGACCTATCACCTTTTCGCTCCAAGCCATCCCCACCTGCCCGTGGTGCATCCTGCCGAACAACAAACGTAAAAAGATAGATAAGAGAGGTGGGGTATAGCGAACCTTCGCTCGAATTGAGCCACCCTTCCGGGGAAGGATCTCCACCCTATAGAATACCGCAGCCAAATGACCTCTGGGTCGTGTTTCTGCCGGTGAGTAGGGTTTCCGGAGCTCGTGAGGGGTTAGGGTTGGGATGGCATGGCGGTGGCAACTGGCAGGTAACTGATCAGTCATTTGCCCGTTGTCACAGCGACTTGGGCTTCTCCTCCATCCATCAGGCGTAGGGAAGCCATTATGTTCAGCTACTATAAAAAAAAGAGTGACGTCACAGAGAGTGCACCCATGAACGCGAGAGGGCACCTATGCACGTATGCACTTTCTCTTGCGTAGGTACTTGTATTAGTCTCCTTTAAAGTTATAGTTTATTACCTACAGGATGTAAATAAAAACATTATGTAGGTACTTTCGTAACATTGCAGTAGGTACCATAAAATAATAAATTTATCTACCTGTCCGCCTTGTCATAATATTTCTACAGCAGTGGTGTTGGCACTCGTAAATTAGTACACGTGTTGAATGTTATTATGGATTCTGGAACTGAAACGGGGCCAAAAACTGCGACTATAAAGTCTATAAACGAAATCTAGGTTTTAAATGGTGTCTAGATATTGAAGAATAATATTAATAAAAAGGATTTATTGTCTTTTTACAAGATAACACAAAAAGAACATAAAAATAACCAAAATACAAAAAATATTGGATTTAGCTCAGCTGATGCTGCCTCAGGGAATCGAGTTCTCGTGATCACCACTCGGGGCTCGAAGGAGATTCCTTAGATCTCAATCTGTGGAGTGTTTTGTAAAAAGGCTACAGTTTATTGCAACCATTACATCCTACAAGACTTCGGTGGAAGCAACTGTACACAAAAAATGTTTACGTCTCCGCAAACAGTGATTTTATACTAGTACCATAGAACTCGAATAATATGCATTGTAATTTGTAGCTTATCAGTCCTAAGACATGAAAAATCCCCGTTTGCGCAAAGGTTTAGATTGGCAGCGGTTACCGAAATTCTAAGCTTCGTCAACGGAAATATTACTGGAAGCTGCCATTCACTCAAAATTTATTTTATTTATTTATTTAATCTTTATTGCACATAACAATTTGTACAAAAGGCGGACTTAATGCCGCGTAGGCATTCTCTACCAGTCAACTATTGGGCTAAGCAGAAACAGTAAAAAGGTAGTGTGCTACAAATTAATAGGTACATAATTATAAGAAATCTGGTAAAAGCCCTTGCTACGACATGTTCACTAAGCCACACGTGTATAGCAAATTACACGAGGTTCAGAGACCAGTGAACCCTTGTTCCGATGCATCTGGGGGGCGGAGAGGGGAGGGAAGCTGGAATTAGTAGTCCCTCGTGGCGGCGACATGTTGCGGACTATATTCAGCTAGCGCACAAAGTTTAAATTCTGACGCTAAAAGAGTTTAGTAATTTCACTCCAACTTATACTCAGAAACAAGCTGGAAGTCACAGTAGTGATTCGTCATCGTAGGCAATCGCGAAATACTCTAATTAGCCTTCACTAGTACGAGAATAATTTAACGTCGAAATCGCCGTGCCTCCTCGCAAAGCCCATTTACCAAATTAGCTCTATACTGGCAAAACCGGGATCGGAATCGGTTAACCTCGTAATGCTTAATGTTCTTTTAAAATCCATATCCCATTGTTAATCTATTGTGGCTGAAAGTCAGAGCATTACGATTTTAAAGTTTTTTCACCGTCGCTCGCCTGTATCCTTTAGCGGGCCAACAAACTTTAACACAATCAAATTAGAAACTTCCAGAATTTATATAATATTAGAAAAACACCATTTATACTGATTAAAAGAAAAGTTTTCCATCGACCATGATTCCTGATACTGATCAAGATAATATTTCGGCCGGCGGTATATAGCTAGTACTGTCGGCAGTGGCGGCACTCTCGCTTTCCCAAAGTCCTGTAGACTGAGTTGATATAGCTTTTGCACGTGTCTCACAAAGCTATTACGGCTCTTCAACCTCCCTCTAGGGTAGAGTGGGTGCCTATTATCAGTTTCCTGCTTCCGCTTTACAATATCACAAGCAATTTCCCGGCGCACGATTGAGGCGTGTGTGTGTGTGTCATAATTTTAAAAAGCAGCGCTAGTAAGACATACTCGTCTCCTCTTAAAGTAAACATTTGCCAGCCGATGCTTCGGCGTCTGTGCATCCGCCTGTAACCGTCCGTGACTATCGCGGCGTTCTGAAGATTCAGCTCATTTCAATAAGGAAGGAAAGGTCACGTTTATAAAAATACTTCTGCGTCAGAAATGTCCCATGCGTCCGTGGGCTTCACTCAGCAGGACTCACTGAAAACCAGCGCCTTGGCTTGCTATGCGGGCCACGGCTCAATGCTGAGTGGGGCCCATTTATATTGGACGTCACAACACCACGTCCGATCTGACTGCTATACGTAATACCCTACCTTTGTTGTTATGTTCTATTTTTGTGAAATTTGATATGTACGTATGTATTGTTATGTTGTGATTGTATATTTTATGTTATTATTGTTATGTTGTGATGTCCTTATATAATAAATAAATAAAAAAAAAAATGTTTAACGACCCATTGATGGTCTGTGACAGGAATTCACAAAGTGTGCGCCGCTGCAAAGCACCATGGATAGTAGGGGCGCCAAAGTATCACCGCCAACAGCCAACGGCAGTCCACTGCTGGACGTAGGCCTATTCCAAAATGCACCAATCTGGTTGATCAGCAGCCACACTCGTCCAGTTGATGCCGGCTGCCTTGCGCAGGTCCTCACTCCATTTCCGCAAGTGTCAAACCAGCCCAAGATCGATCAAAGTGCCGAACAATGGGAGGGGCTTATGTTCAGCAGGGATGTAAGGGAGCGACCTATCATCTTTTCGCTCCAAGCCAACCTCACCTGCCCGTGGTGCATCCTGCCGAACACAAATGAGGCGCTGGCAACCGACTGGTGGCGGTATAACCATCACAATTGAAAGCGTAGCTAAATGCCACAGGCCGATGACGGGCAGCAGCGTCACCGGAGCGAGAAATTACGCGCTGCGATCAACAACCCGCCTGCCCAGCGTGGCGATTATTGGTATATCTTCCAGATGTTTGCCCTAAGTGGTGAACAACTGGAGAGGCCTGTGTCCAGCAATGGACCGCAATAGGCTGATGATGATGATGTTCAGCAGTGGACTGAGAGGGGCTGATGTTGACCGAATTTTGGGCACAAGAACAATATTTACAGGTAGATATGTTATGGACCAAGTGATTAATGCGGGCATTATTTATAATGCTCGGGCATTATGAATAATGTCAAGCTCTATTGGGCAAAATGATAATTACTATCTAAACTTAATTATTTATCATATTGCCCGGTCATTATTGCACTGCTACTTGACAATTGGGCAATTTGATAATAAAGCAAGGAGGAGTGACGCGCGCGTAACTAATCACTTATTCGGAGAATATGTTTTTGTTTAGTTTTACATACGATGTTTGCCGAAGGGTCTTATTAACGTGGTGCAACTGTACATAGCTGTAGTGTAATAGCTATATTATTTTGATCTATCACGTTTTTACAAATACAAATTAGAATTTAATGTAGTATTGGCCAACAATCGCGTGTATGGAAGCCCCCTTGAATATTTATTTTATTATGTTTTTAATATTGGTTGCAACATCATCATGTTTTTATAGCGAACAGATATACATAATTTGAAAACTTATAGGGTTCCGTTTCACCCTTTAGGTACTTTCATACCTTATAAAAATTTAATGGCTAACGTCCGTTATATCACAATGGCCCAGTTATCCTGTACACAGGGCCTGTCAATTCAATAATAGCCCTATAACTTAGTTCCCAACATTATGCAATAGTGCTGCATTTGCCGTGTATTAACTAAGTGCGTAATCTTGGAGCAATCAGAAATTATGTATGGCCTGAGTACATATCACATACACATATTAAATTATCTCAAGGAGTGTTGGGCCTGTGGCCCCCACGCGTGCCTTACAGAGGACCAGGAGGGGTAACACTCCAAATGGAGACTGCGATATAGTTATTAAATATGTTTTTATCACTCTGCCCAAAAGGTTATAATAAAATTCATAATGCCCGGTAAATTTGATTATTTTAATAATTATTATCAAATTGCCTTCTCATATTGGCCATTTATCTTAATGCCCGGGCATTATATATAATGCTCCATTTATCACTTGGTCCATAACAGATACATAGATATTCTTTATTTGCACATCAAACAGATGACTTAAAACTAGGCAATGACAACTCGACGTACAAAGAAGGTGGCCTTATCGCTTTCATCGATCTCTTCCGTCTGGAAGATTTCATATGGTTGTCTAACCTATGGGAAGAGGATAGTTAAAAAAAGTACTGTTTTTTTTAAAGAGACTTGGCGAAACATTCGTTTTGGGGTCAGTCGATATATAGCCAGAATATTGTTACAGATCAGAAAGGCTTTGGCAACTGATAGGTTGCTTGTCCGTTGATGCGCTGTAAGAAAATATGGTATGGCTATGGTGGTATAGTTGTGGTAGATGTTTAGTCAATAGGCAGGGATGTGGCCGTATGCTTCGGCGCTACCCGTGTCCCTGCAACTTGCTGCCCACTGGCGACACAGGGGGGTTTAGTGGGTATGCCCTCCCTTTTGAGAGGTGTGAGCCCCACACACCATGCCGCCTCCCCCCGGAGACGGCATGAAGGTGCCTAATGCATTCACCTCTTAAAAAAAAAGATGTTTAGTCAATAAATGGGGTTCCTACACAACATTTTTGAGTTCGCCGTACCCAATACTCGTGTAGCCTAAGCCACACGTGTCGCTTTTACCGCAAAACGACGTCATTGGTAGCAAATAAGCTTACCACTTCAGGGTTGATACGTCATAGCTGTAAAAATCTAGAAATTGTGTAAAATATTAATCGCGTTCTCACATTTTATTGGATTTCATACAATGAACGTGAGCCAGGATGGAGATTGAGTTGATATAAAAATTTTATTAAAACAATGATTTCCTTGTATTGTTTTCTTTGTAAATCTATTCTTTGACTTATTACGGCCGAAGATTAGGCACTATATTCCCGTATATTATATTATATATGTACCAAGATTATCACGTCATGTAATCGTTATAAATCTACCGAATTCTTAGTTTATTAGTTGTGCTAGTATTTTCACCCATAACTCTTATCTCCCAATATTTTCATGGTTATTTAGCCAATAGTAGGACATCACTTTATCCCGTCATTAATTCTCCTAACTTTGAACAACCCTACGTCTCAATTGCTACTATTCCAGCATTTATCGTTATTCTATGGCCATATAATTTCATGGGATATCTTTATATTCCCAGCGCCCTCTTCGATCCTAGGTAACCTACTTTAAAATGGGAATTTCAAGTGCGGTATTATCTTTGAAGAAGTACTTTTTATGGTTATTTCTTGCAGTTTCTCCTCGGCAATCTATAATTTTTAACATAAAATTCTGTAAGTACCTAAATTTTTCCAAATTTCCTTTTATCGGTGTTGACTTTGTACAGTTTTTCAACTTTAAGAATATTTTAAGAAACATAATAAAATTTAAAGCAGAATAACAATGTTTACAGTAAAATAGTTAATTTTTTAAGGGAAACCATGACCCATGAAAACATATAAAATTTAGTTAAACCTTGACATACAAATACAAATACCTTACACACATTTTAGGCCCTTTAAGAAGTCAATGTTACGACTTAGACAATATATAAATATTTAAAATAAATAATAAAAACTTTAATATTAATTTTCTTCCTTTATTTTATTTTTAATTAAATGTAACAAAGACAAAGAAGATATTTGACTATTGTTGTCACGATGTTGAATGTCAGTGGAGTCCGAATAAAAAGACATAAAGGAGTAGGTTATGTCAATATTAATTTCAAAAAATATGGTTGTACCATGGAAATATGGCGATTCATGGAACATTTAAACAGTCTGTAGTTAGAAATTGTACGGGATACACCCTTGTGCACCTGAATGACAATTTAAGCAAGAATTCAGCAATTCAAAATCAGAGAGAGACAGCGAAGTCTTAGGAATAGGCTTCCATTTTAACCCTTTGGATACGGATCCCTAAAAAGGCAACATGTATGTTTCAAAATGGGCCAATAAGCTACGAGTTTGCTTTATACCCACCGGCCATAAAACAGAAACCAACTCCCCGATTCCCACCGGTGGAAATTTTTCCCATTTGCACAGTTTCAAATAAAACTAGATTATAGGTAGGTCATCGACACTGGGATACACGTGTGCACCCCAGGGCACACTGAAGTTATGATTGGAAAACCGGGGGCATTGGATCCTAAGACGGATTTACACTTTCAGGGACGCTGCATCGCGAAGCGAATGGTAAACAATGAATATTGTAATGGGTTTACTTACGTTAGTGTATAGTTTGAGTTTGTGTAATGGATGTGACGATATGTGGTGTAGGCGGAACTAAATAGATGGAAAGATAAATACACAAAAAAAGACTTAGAACTAGAAAAGTATATAATTGTTGCGCAATTTAGGCTCATAGCTATGAGCGATCTCTTTCAGATAGCCTTAGGGTCTAGCCTATTCTTTAGAATAGCATGATAGTGGTGCGATACCCTATAGATAATACTAAATGAATGCGCTAGTTATATACACCATGTTTTTTCTATTATTATATTTTATTAGACGATGCTAAAACGATTTTTTGATTTAACACATTTTTATGTTAAAATAATAAAATAATATATAATGGGATGGGATGTAATGGAGCTACCATGTTCTTGCTCCAAGCCACCCTCACCTGCCTGTGGTGCATCCTGCTAGATAACGAACGAGGCTCTGGCAACCGACTGGTGGTGGTATAACCATCACGATTGAAGGCGCAGCTAAATACTATAGGCCGATGACGGGCAGCAGCGTCACCGGAGCGAGGAGATACGTCCTGCGATCGCCAACCCGCCTGCCCAGCGTGGCGATTATGGGTATGTCCCATAAATAACACCTTTCTTAGAGCTAGCAGGCTTAAAAGCAAAGTAATGGACGATTAAATGAAAAATGTCATAATCGTACCCAGTCTATCCTACTGAGGATGTTCTCCTCAGTCAGTACATACTTGAAATCTTCAGTACAGTTTGGACTTAGGAGGGTACATCGGCATAACTCTATGTGAACGTCTAACTGTATTGTACCTATCTGTAATGTTCTTGTACCTGTGTGTTGCCAATAAATTCTATTCTATTCTTTTGTTTTCCACCAGGCGAAGGGAGGCCACCAACTGAGGTCTATGGCAAATTTTTAAAGATAACCTTCCGAGTAAAAATTTACGGGTCATTACCTACTGATCCCATACCTCAGTCTTGGGCCCACTCGGGTTTGAAGCCCTTTCGGGCTTTGACATTTTGCCGGTTTACCACCCTATAACAAAGCATTGGCAGGGTAGTCTTCAATAATTTAAATCGTGGGTGACCAACACGTGCTAACCAATCACTGACCGCCTACATTCCACCCTCGGGTTTTACCCTGTTTTACGGGGAATATCGCGTGGGGCATTGCAGTTTGTGTGGTAATTTTATTGCGCAATTATTATAGAGTTATTCTGTAAACCCTGTAGATTGGTAGATAGACATACTTTTATACTTTACACAAGTTTAACATGACTGAAATGTGATGATTCATCATCATTTGATGATGATATCCTATCGCAGTCCACAGCTTTTATTATATGGAAGAGGCGACAGACGAGCAAATGTGATGCCTGATGGAACCGGAGGTCACTGCCAGCCGATTTCGCTGCCGGACTCTTAAATGAGAATAAGAAACATTTATTATTTTTGGACATCAAAACATATACAGTAACATCACATTCACACTTAAACACAAAAAAACATTATAACCAAAAAAACAAAATTAGACCAGACACGGCCGTTGCGATGTCCAAAATAAAAGGGTCTCACTTAGCATTAGGCCGTGGCCCCCGTAGAAGCCACGGCGCTGGTTTTCAGTGAGTCATGCTGAGTGAAACTCACGGACGATTGTACTTGCTCTGCTGCAATGGTTACTTATTGAAATATAAATAGGAATACGCTCGTTTCTTGAAGGCTCCCAAGTCGTAGCTGTTCGGAAAGACTGTTGAAGAAAGTTGGTTCCACAAAACCGATGCGCGAGGGAAGAAGTTCCTTATAAAGATGCTGGACATTTAAGCTACTGGAGAGGTTTACCACTTTGGTCAAACACCTGGATGATTTTCCCATAATCGTCACACTGGGCGGATTCGCGATTACTGGCGCGCGGCATCTTGCTCCGGTGACGCTGCTGCCCGTCATCGGCCCGTGGTATTTAACTACGCCTTTAAATGTGATGGTTATAATAGCCATCAGTCGGTTGCTAAGTGGTTATGGTGGAATAAATTTATATTTTGAAGCCTATACCCGTTTGGTTTCGGAATCTTTCTGGCATGTTCGTCAGACATGGTTCTTAAGTACCCCTCTCTTCAGCATATATCCTCTAGGTAGAGGCAGGTTCTTTAGTTGCCTGGAAGAGCTCGCTTTCGGCGATAAGACCGCCTACATTGTACTACTATGTACTACTCTATAATACCTCTTTCCTGTACATGTTTTTTTGAAAGAAAGAAAGAAAGAAAATTTGTTTATTTGGTAACAAAATTACACTTAAATCTAAACACTAAATTACAATAATATAATTAACAAACATGTAAAGTGTGTTACCAAATAGGACACAAAAATGCTCAGCATGTGTTTTATTCTGGTGCAATAAAGAATCTATCTATTTAGCACATTTTGATGCTCACCATACTAGTAAATAAAGAAATACGTATCTATTCTTTTGAAAGAGGGGATTTGCTGCTGTTTTAATATTGAAATACCTATCCAAATTGAATGTTGCTTGAAATACTGTCAGAAAAGTAATTTTATTCTAATACCGATATTGTGATATTCCTCACAATATATTGGAATGTACTGTCAGTTTTACCTCTGAAATACATGAAATGAGCATTCATTTATTTGAAAGCATTTAGGTTATGGAAATTGGTGATTATGTTTGAATGTCCTTTGTTAAGATCAGGTTCAATGTACCTGGGTAGGTATATCCAAAATAATGACATTAAACTTACCACAGTGTAACGACATAATATGTTTTTCTTTTGCACTACGTACGTATACGGAAATATGAATCACCTTCTAAAAGTTGCCTTATTCTTTTTATTAGATAACAATTTGTACTAATAAAATTGAGATGGATCTGTGGAATGACTAGAATGGATAAGGTATGGAATAAGTACATTAGGGGGAGTATGAAAGTAGCACCAGTGTCAGAGAAGTTGAAAGGGAACCGTCTGTCTTGGTACGGGCATGTAATGAGGAGAGATGAGAGACATGTGACCAAAACTGTGATGAAGATGAGTGTCAATGGGTGGAGAGGGCGAGGCCGCCCGAAGAAAAGGTGAATGGACTGCGTGAATGATGATATGGCTGAGAAAGGAGTGAATGGGACCGTGACAGCTGATAGGGATGAATGGAAGAAGAAAACATATTGCGCCGGCCCCAGACAATGGGAACAGGGCAGGCAAATGAATAAATAAATAAATAACCCAAGGCATGCCTCGCTGGGCCACACGGCGCCATCTAGCCCCAAACTAAGTCCAAGCTTATACTATGGGTACCTACTAGACAACTGATAAACATACGTAGATACATTTTTTTTTTGTAAATATATACAAATATCATACATAGAAAACACCCAGACCAATACAAACAGAGATGTTCATTCACACAAATGTTTGTAATGTGTGGGGATCGAACCCACGACCCTTGGCTCAGAAGGCAGAGGTCACTACCAATTGAGCCACCGAGCCAGAATGAATGAACGGTATCAAAAATGTCTTGTCTATTCTACCCCTTAATAACTATTATAACTCTTTGAATGCCAGTGACGCTTTTAAGTGGCAACGACAATAGATTTTCTACCGTCCAAATAATTAATATCGGCAACAGATTTTTCCAAAGCAAAACTTTTTGTTTTATCTTCCTAAAAGTTTAAGGTTATTCAAGACTTAGTAACAATGTCTAATAAATAAATAGAAAACGAGTTTCCCAAACACTCTCGAGTCACGGCCAAGGCTGCTTCGCAGACTTCGGACGCCTTTAAATATTAATGGGCTGTCGCTAGTGATGTTTGTAGGACGAATTAAAGCTACCGATATTGTTGAGTGAAAATGAAAATGAAAAATATGTTCATTCACGTAGACTTATGTTGTTACGTATGCACAAGCACTTATGGATCGTCAAATTAAGCAGGTACAAACCATAATAAAATTTACCACCGTGTTTGGAAGGTGGTTTTCTGCCGAGAAAAACCGAGAAGAACCTTGAAGAGTACCGATAGATTTACGTACAAATGGCTTATCTTTGCTACTATATCAGTGCTGGGCAAAGACTGATGACGGGCAGCAGCGTTACCGGAGCGAGAAGCTACGCCCTGCGAATGACAATCCGCCTACTCCGCTTGGCGATCATGGGTATATTATATCCTCTAGATGTTTGCCCTAAATGGCGAACAACTGGAGAGGCCTATGTCCAGCAGTGAACTGCAATAATATAAATAAATAAATAAATAGTGATAGAAAGAGTTAATATTATAGTGATAAGGAAAAAATAAGAGTGGTTGAAGTTTTTCCCTATAAAAATAATACTTAATGCTCTCCTAATCGAATTTGACAACGAAAATCCGTTTACATCACTAGACAAAACAACTTAGCCAGGTGTTTATTTCGTTTCTGTATTCATCAGGTTTAAAGTTATTATAATTATCATGAAAATAGCAATAAAATCGATTTGATGATGATAGTGAACAAAGAGTTTTATTTAAAGTTATTGCTAATATTTCGAATTGGCATTTTTGTCAGCGTGCGAATCCGGATTTAATAACTCCAGTCGGTTGCCAGAGCTTGGTATGTTATTTGGCAGGATGCACCATGGGCAGGTGAGGGTGGCTTGGAGCGAAAAGACGATAAGTCGCTCTATCACATCCCTGAAATAAGAATGAAGGATAATGCCATGTAATATACTCGTACAAGATCAGTTACGATAAATAAATAGCCCAAGACATGCCACGCGGGGCCACACATCGCCATATAGCCCCAGAAATTTGTACTATGGGTACTAGACAACTGATAAACTTACCTAGATACTTTTTTTGGAAATCATGATCATCATCAGCCTATTGCAATCCACTGCTGGACATACGCCTCTCCTGTTATTCGCCACTTTGGGCAATCATTCGAAGGCTTTACCCATAATCGTCACGCTGAGCAGGCGGGTTGGCGATCGAAATACATAGATACATATTATACTTAGTTAACACCCTGACCAATACACAGACAATGTTCATGCACACAAATGTTTATACTGTGCGGGATCGAACCCACGACCCTTGGTTCAGAAAGCAGACCAAATGATCGTCAATATTTATTTCATACTAGGTGTGCCAGCGGCGTCCCACGCGTGGATATCGGGTTTCAAAAATAACGGACTTCCATAAAATGGTGCCTAAATTTTTAGTTAGACCTTTAGTGAAACCGCATTCAATTCCATGCAGTAGTTGTCGTGTGAAGGCAAACAGACAGACAGACAAAAATTTTACTGATTGCATTTTTGGTATCAGTATCGATCACTTATCATCCCCTGATAGTTATTTTGAACAAATAAATAATGTACAGAATTGACCTGTCTACAAATTTGTTTTAAGTATCTGACTTCACCATTTTGTATAATGCTCAATTGTCTGTATTAATACAAGGCCACATAAGAAATTGTTTCGTATGCCAGCTACCAGATCAAATAGTATATCAAGTGCCACCTGGGCAGACAAACGCAGTTCATACATCAAACATTTGAACTGAACACGTCAAATATTATTGAAAACGCCACAGTGTAATGATATGGAGTAATACGGATTCTTTGAGTTGAAAGGGAAGCGTGGTCGGTCTATTTTAACGATTTCTTCTTTTATTGACTTTTGAATAATAGCTAGGGGATGTAAGAAAGCGACCTATCATCTTTTCGCTTCAAGCTACCCTCACGTGGTGATTCCTGCCGAATAACAGAATTGGCTCTGGCAACCAACTGGTAGCGGTATTACAATCACACTTGAAGGCGTCGCTATATTTCGGTAATAGGTATACCACAGGCCCATGACGAGCGGCAGATCGGAGCGAAGAACTGCGCCCTGCGTAGACCTAATCGCTAAATTGAAATGGGGCTGTTGCCGTAAAAAATGTAATTAGTCCGTATTTTAGATTGTTCAAAAATAAAAACACGTATTTTTTCATTTGTAAATTAGACCAAAAATGACAATGATATAGCCCGTTAAAATTACGCGTGACGTGAAATAGTGGCAGTGTTTTCGCCACTGAGTGACGTCAAAGACCCCCACTCTTACATTTAGATACCTTGTATCATTGTTATTTTTTGTTTAAATGAAAAAAGAAAAAAATACGTGTCCAATATATTTTTATAATCTAAAATACGGACTAAATAAAATATAATTATTTTGACCCTGGAAACTTCCCTATTAAGCACCAATGTTTTCAATAAATGTTTCTTTAATGGCAATGGCTATCAATAGCAAGGCTTAATAAAAATTAGTCAAATAGCCTATTCTCACACATTTTCAAATTTGTTTATCAGAAGTGTTATATTGGCTATGAATCTGAAATAAAGGGTTACTGATTTATGTACCTATATTGTGTCTCACTCGTAAGATTCTCATGCCACCGAGCCATTACCTATGTAAATCGATTCAAAAGTGTAAAGGTGTTTTTGTTCGTTCGTCTAAAACACATTTTCATTTCAATTGTTTAATCTAGGCACATAGAAGGGAGTAAACAAATATTCTGCCTTCGAAAATTTGCAAGTAAGTGTTTGTGTTTTATTAAATCTAAGTAAGTATTAGTTGCTTATAATTGACGTCAATTGTGGTAAACGAAAATCTGGGGGCTTAACCTGAAAAAAGTCCCTGATTTTGTAAATAAGTGTCTCTTGCTTGTATAAAGCAAACTTAGCAGAGTTTAAAAATATAAGCTTTAAAGTTTAGTCTAGTAGGTACAGTTAGCATCAGATTTATAAGAAAAATCAGCAAAAAAAAATTCTAACTAGCAAACCTTTAAAAAGGAACCTTTAAGTGGACTGACACGGGCTGATGATGATGATGATGATGATGATGAAACCTTTAAAAATCTGTCCATCTAATATAAACGGTCGACTAGTAGAGAATGCCTCATCATCATTATCAGCCTATCTCAATCCACTACTGGACATAGGCCTCTCCAGTTGTTCGCCACATTATCCAAACACCTGAAGGATTCACCCATAATCGCTACACTGGGCAGGCGGGTTGGCGATAGTAAGGCGTAGCTTCTAGCGCCGGTGACGCTGCCCGCAAGCAAGGGCGGGCCTCTAGTGAGTTTCAATAAAGGAAGACAACGCAACTCATAGACGACACTGCGAAGGCACTCGTTACACACATACCAACCAACCATAATAAATTTCAACATTGCCTCGTAAGTCTCGTAACTGCATTGTGGACGTGGAATACTAAGCGCATAGACAAAAGAGTCCACGTTCAAATTCCATTCAAGGACCATAAACAAGGATCACGCAAGTTATTCATCGATAACAAAGAACAAACAGATGGTGATGTGAACTGAATAATTTACTGTTAAAGCCCATAGTTTTATCGACGCATGAAGGAAATTGGATAATGGTATTTTACTTAGGGATAAGTACCAATATAATACAAAAATACAAAATACAAAAAATTAGATACTAGCAAACCGTTAGGTAAGTAGGTTTTCATCATTAGCCTATTGCAGTCCACTGCTGGACATAGGCCTCTCCAGTTGGTCACCACTTAGGGCCGACATCTGGAGAATAGACCCAGATTCATTCATCATCTTTTCGCTCCAAGCCGAACTCAACTGCCCGTGGTGCATCCTGCCGAATAACAAACAAGGCGCTGGCAACCGACTGGTGGCGGTATAAACATAACAATTGAAGGCGTAGCTAAGTACCACAGACCGATGGACGGGCAGCAGCGGCACCAGAACGAGAGCCTACGCCCTGCGATCGCCTACCCGGCTACCCAGAGTGGCGATTGATGGTATATCCTCCAGATGTTTGCCCTAAGTGGCGAACAACTGGAGAGTGACCTATGTCCAGCAGTGGACTGCGATAGGCTGATGATGATGATGTTACTCAGGGAAAATGTAGCTTATCAACGGCGAAACTGGAGACGACCATTACCTAGCGGTCACGATATGCATAAATCGACCCTGTTCAGTTGCCACCGATTTGCTGGCCTATGAGTTAACTTTAGCTATAAGTTCAGCTGATACCGAAACGTCAAAATCGGTATCAGACGGGCGAAATCTTGATAGGTACACTTGTACTTACACCTGTTTAAAATGAAAAGTGGAAAGCAATTGAAAGCGCGTAATGCCCATGGCGTCTTTGCGTAGCACTTTCGTTGGACATGTCCAGACCACAAATCAAGCTAATGTTTGTAAACATTGCAAATTGAGTAGCGGGATCTTTGTGAATGACAAAAGACAATCTACTTCTACTGTTAACAGTCGATAATATTGTTTAGGCTTCCTTGGTATACAGTTTAAAGGGACGCATCTCCAATCTATTATAATATTGCTATCTTTTTCTACACAAATAATATAGAAGAAATACCTATTTTATTGTAATGTTTGCATTGAATAGGCCACGAAAAGAATACGCCGCGATTTGAATAATTCTTTTATTAATCGGAAAGCTACACTATCTCCGGTGAACATAGCCTATGTTAAATTTAAAAAAAAAGTTAGGTATCCATACTAAAACTCCAATAATGTAATCCAAGGTGATATCGCGATTCAACTAATCAGTTACTTACCAGTTGTCACAGCGGCTTGGGCTTCTCTTTCGCTTTCCATCAGGCGTAGGGAAGCCATTATGTCGATCTACTATAAAAAAAAGGCATTCCCGACGTTAAAAAGGGCCTTGTTTTCCTAGTTTAGGGTAAACTCCGAGCCCCTAGGTAGGGACAAACACAACTGCTGATAAAACAAACGGCAATACCAATATAAGGTCTACCAGTTTCTCAACTTCACACCTTCATCAGGTGACGTCTGACGTGTCAGCATGACATACTGGCTTGTTAGAAACAGTCTGATTAATGATGATCACGTTCGGCCCACTTCTTCCGTCCTTGTCTTGCGTACGGAAGAACGATTGGTGAGCGAGCGAGTTGGCACATTCCTTGGTAATCAACATACATTCAAAGTGCTTTCTAACTAGTTTTTAATCGTTATCCAGGAAAACTGACAGGTATATTTCCTGATCTATAAAGTTTTATTTCTTTCGTATGCTAATGATCGCTGGAATTGGCGAGTGAATGATTTGATGACGTCAAATAGTAACACTTAGTACTTAATTGCTATTATATCTAAATAACGCTAGATGGATTTGAATGAATTTTATAACAAAGATGAATATCATAATTATATCAGACAACATCACATACATTGCTCATATCCCAGAGTAAGTAGCTTATGCACTTGTGTTTTAGGTATCAGAACAACGAAGGTACCACAAATATATACCTACTTAAATACAAATACAAACACCCAGACACGGTACAAACACAAATGTTCATCACACGAATTTATATCCCGGGAATCCTTTTTTGCTTTACAAATTACCCCACAATAAGAGTGTTTCGTTGGATTCGTCAAGCGGTTTTTACACCCCTTCTATTTGAAGTTATAAGGTTTCGTAGATTTGTGCAATCAAAACTATTACATACATTTGAGAGAATAAAACCTTTTAAGGACTAGGTGACTTATGTGAAAAATATGCTTGACGAATGGAAATATTTCTTAAGTGGGATCAGTCATTAAATCTTTTTATTTGCTGCTATTATGTCCGTTCGCGAAACTGGAACTAAAAATAGCGTGTAAGCTAAAGTCCTATAAGACATTATTTTAATAATAATCAGTGCAATAGGTATGTTCTTTATCTACGGTACAACGGGTATCCGTTGTAAAAGTACCAAAAAAAGTTCTAAATCATTAGTCTAATTGACAAAAACCCGTTTCCGAATCCGAATCCGATCGGAAATAGATTAACGTCACAGAGGTCGTCACCTGAAAAAAAAGTAAACGCTAAAAATATTTGATGTCAAGCCTCACACGCGTCGCCAGATTTATTATACTTAGAACATGATCTACTATATTTTATAAATAACCGCACACAAACCACTGTTTTGTACACAAAAGACGGCGTAAAAATAATTTGCGGAAAATATACGGGCGTTACGTCAGAATTGCGCACGCGCCGCGTCACATTCGCTACTGTACTGACCAATCGCAGATCTTATTTCAAGGCCGTAAGGTCGAATATCTAAGATGGCACGAGGTTCCGATTTTTGTTTATGCGATTTCTTAATTTGATTTATGGTTTAAAGGTCATGCAACGTCAGAATAGTCGTTGAACTTTATGCGAAAGTAGCAATGGTCGTTTTTTAGAGTTCCGTAGCCATATGGCAAAGAACGGAACCCTTTTAGAGTCGACAATGTTTTCCGAAACTATAAGAACACTATACTGATGAAACTTGTTAAGTAGGTAGATGCATTCTGTGAACCGCATGAGATTTTCACACAAAAATAGAATTTTAGGGTTCTCCATACTTAGAACTGGAACTCCAATTTATTTTCATCAAATCCATACGTGTGGGGTATTTATGGATAGGTCTTCAAAAATGATAAGAAGTTTACAACATATTTTTTTTCTGATAGGCATAACTTTTTTCTAAGCTGAACTGTTGTTGTTAGAACGAGAGACATTTTTTTTTGTTTTTACGATTTCTTAATTCGATTCATGGTTTAAAGGTCACACAACGTCAGAATAGTCGTTGAACTTTATGCGAAAGTAGCAAAGGTCGTTTTTTCATTAATAAATTGTGTTATTTAATTGTCTTGTAGTAACCTAATTGGTTCCGGTAGCTGTGACGCACGGTCACCATCTTTGGTGGTCATTATGGATCTACGTTCTTGTTAATGGGACAAATTGGCGAAACCATAATGTTCACATTTTAATGCACAAAGTGGTGAAGAGAAAAGTTCATAATGCTTTCGACTACCTTGGTGGAGGTATGTGTGAAATGTTCTAGACTAAACTGCGAACGATCATAGGTGATTCCATCCTCATCATCTCGATGGTTGGCGATCCTCGACTGTACGCTTTATGAGGAACTTCTTGCTTCGTGCCTCGGTTTTGTGGAACCAACTTCCTGCGACAGTCTTTCCGAACAGCTACGACTTGTTAACCTTCAAGAAACCAGCGTATTCATATTTAAAAGGCCGGCAGCGACCCTAAACTCCATTAGAGTTGTACCTAAGTGTCCATGGGCGGTGTCGACCGCTTACCATCAGGCGTCACACTTGCTCGTCTGCCACCTCTCGCATAAGAAGAAGGTTTGAATCCTGGTCTGGCCAATAATCAATCGCTCATATAGCATACTCTAAATTGAAATGTTTTTTATTTAGAACAGGGCCACTCCGACACTTTCCGTGAATGTCGTAGAAACTAAGGGAATATCAGGAAACGGGTAGCAGCGTTTATCTGGTTGCCCATCATATTACGAGCTGTTGATGTAAATCTGGGATGTAAGGGAGCGATCAGGGATGCAAGGGCAGGCCCCTCTTCCTCACTGGGCACTATGGGCACGTGCTCCCAGGGCCCTGCGATCGAAAGGGGCCCCTAGTTCCTGCCAGATTACCAAATGATATTTAGGTCATAGGGGCCCCATGATCCTAATGTGCCTAGGGCCTCAAATAGTTTAAAGACGGCCCTGTGCAAGGGATTGAACCACCATCTTTTCGCTCCCTCATCTGGTCGTTGAGCATCCTGCTGGATAAAAGACGAGGTTCTGGCAATCGACTGGTGTAACCCTCATGATTGAAGGCGTAGTTAAATATTACAGACCGACGACGGGCAGCAGCGTCACCGAAGCGAGGAGTAGCTCCTAGTAGGCCAGCGATCGCCAACCAGCTTGCCTTATTGAATTATTGCTAAATCCTCCAGATGTTTGCCTAAGGTGGCGAATAACTGGAGAGGCCTATGTCCAGCAGTGGACTGCGATTGGCTGATGATGATGTAAGTCTTTATTCTTTACATCAATTACGTAAAATAGACAAAGCATTTGGCATTGACTTTGACTTCGTACAAAACTAACACAAGGTTGAAGAATCTAGTATTGTCTAAGGCCGCATTATATTAGGCGAATTTAAAATCTATTGTCCTATCAGCGATTAAGTAATTGTTTACATACGAATGTGCAAGCCGTCTTTTCACTTATCAAGCAGATTTTAAGGTTTCGAATAGCCATTTTAATATTAAAACGAAATTAAAAATATCCTTTATTACGCAAATAAAATAAACAATTACAAATCGGCAATGAATGTACCACCAGTTCGGTATTCTACCGAGAAGAAGAAGACCGACTTATAGAATGAATAGCTAACCTATCTTTTATATACTACTAGCTGTGCTCGCGACTTCGTACGCGTGGAATAGTTATTTTTTTCCGGTTTTTTTTTACATATTTCATTATTTCTTCGCTCCTAATAGTTGCAACGTGATGTTATATAGCCTAAAGCCTTTCTCGATAAATGGTCTATTCAACACAAAAAAATTTCAATTCGGACCAGTAGTTCCTGAGATTAGCGCGTTCAAACAAACAAACTCTTCAGCTTTATAATATTAAGTTAAAATTCAACACAAAAAGAATTTTTCAATTCGGACCAGTAGTTCCTGAGATTAGCGCGTTTAAACAAACAAACAAACTCTTCAGCTTTATAATATATTAGTTAAGATGTGTAATCGCCAACCCGCCTGCCTAGCGTGGCAATTATGGGTAAATCCTCCTGCCCAGTGACGATCAACTGGAGAGGCCTATGTCCAGCAGTGGACAGCGATAGGCCAATGATGATGATGATACTATATGTACTTATACATAGTTACATGTTATCTTAAAGTATCCTACCGTTTTATAAGAGTTAATGAACTGACTCGTATATAGTGCGAGATACAATTGCACACTTGTGCACCTAACGTCTCCTGCGTACCTACCTACTTGCATTTTTTGGCCGGGAAAATGCATTTAGGTTTGAACGAAGGGCGTGAATTTACCTGGCAGTTACCTGTCAGTTACCATAGCCATGCCGGCCCAACCCTAACCCCCACAAGCTCCGGAAACCTTACTCACCAGCAGAAACACGACCCGGCCGAATTTTGCCAGGAGAGTGTTAAATTTTACTACAACTAACCAAAACAATTCTTCTACGATTTTACAGGAACGAGGAAACAAATTACGTGTCGACATATATTACTTTTTGTATGTCAGAAAAAAAAGACGTTGCCAAAAATCCTCAGGTGTGATTAATGAAAATCTGTAGATCTTTCGGCGTGTATTAAAGAGATTTTCAACTGAACATTTTAGGGTAATGAGCTAAAATGCTGACAGATGACTTCTTTGTCTATTTATGTTTGGTATCGTCACTGTAGCCTAGTTATTTTTTACACACTACACATTTAAATATTTGTCGGAAAATACCACCCCTCGTCAAAGAAACGATTTGTGTTTTGTCGTTATGCCTTTGAACCAATCAGTGGCATAACTATATCTACCATTCGAGGCCCAATCCATCGGATTTTCACTAAATGTGTTAAATAATTAATGTTGGAAGTTTGGATTCCCCTTTGACCGGGGGCCTCTTACGGCTGGGGGCCCGTGGCATCTTGCCGACATGCCACCCTGTAGTTATGCCACCGCAACCAATAAATCAGTCTGTTCACTGCTGAACGTAAGTTTCTTTTAATTCGCGCCACATTCTCTATCCCGGGCGTCTCCTATCCAGCCAAAGCCAGCAGTTCTTCTAGGGTCATCAGCCCAAAGGGTTAAGGACCGTCCTACACTACGTCGACCTAAAAGCGGTGTCCACTCCAAGACTCTTTTGATCACCGATTGTGATGACCAGCCTACTGTCACCTAATTATACAGCAGATTAGTACGTACTAGGTAATCCGCTTTACCCATCACGACATAGTATAAAACAAAGTCACTTTTTCTGTCCCCATGTCCTTTAAAACTACGCAACGGATTTTGATGCGGATTTTTTAATAGATAGAGTGATTCAAAGGGAAGGTTTATGTACTAGTATGATGAAATATCCTAAGCGTAGCGAGGGCGGGGCTAGTAAAACAATAATGTAGAATATGTATACTAAAGATCAAGTAATCTTTCCTCATTCAGCCAATTCCAATGAAGTAATAATTATCTGGATCTCCATTCATAGTGGATGCCTAATTTAGGGTAGGTTTAAGCAAGTCAGAGATCACGAGGAAGATGACGTCACGTGTCTTAGAACACACGTGGTCAGGGCCGTCGTACCAGGACACACACCTCACAGCGACACACCTCTCGAGGACGGTATGGTGCCCATACCGTCCTCCAGAGGTGTGCCGCCTACTCTCCAGGCGGCGCAGCGCTACTGAGCTGAGAAAGGGTTGCGTCGTGTCCCGATGGGCATTCCGACTCTTCTGTCATAAGCACTTGCAGCAGACCACCGTCAGGTTTAGTAGATATTCCTTCTCCATTATGGGTAGTCCCACTCATGCGTCCCATGTATATCATCATCAGCCTATCGCAGTCCACTGCTGGGCATAGGCGTCCTCAGTTGTTCGCCACTTAGGGCAAAACGCCACCAGTCGGTTGTAAGCGCCTCGTTTGTTATTCGGTAGGATGTGCCACGGGCAGGTGAGAGTGATTTGGGGCGAAAAGATGATAGGTATCCCTTACATTGAAAAATATTTCGATGTATCCCATAGTTTATAGTTTATATTCCTTAATTCCAATAGGTAACTAAATACTATAGATTAGATTAGATTTTTTTTTTTTTTTTTTTATGAAATAGGGGGCAGACGAGCAGACGGCTCACCTGATGGTAAGTGATAACCGCCGCCCATGTACATCTGCAACATCAGGAGTTACAGCTGCGCTGCCGGCCTTTAAGAAAGAGGTATGCTCTTTTCTTGAAGATTTGAAGGTCGTATCGGTCCGGAAACACCGCTGGCGACAAAGCATTCCACAGTTTAGTCGTGCGGGGCAGGAAATTGCGAGAGAAGCGCACAGTTGTGGATTGCCAGGTGTCGAGATGGTATGGATGGCAAGCTTGTCGTGAAGAGCGGTGCCGGAAGGCAGCGGCTGGAATAGTTCCGAACAATTCCTCGGAGCACTCCCCATGATATATGCGATAGAAGATGCAGAGTGATGCTACATCTCGACGCAGCGCCAATGGATCAAGCCGCTCGGTAAGTTCCTGGTTATTGACGATTCGAGTCGCTCTACGTTGCATGCGGTCAAGAGGGAGAAGCTGGTACTGGGGTGCCCCCGCCCACAGATGAGAGCAGTACTCCACGTGCGGCCGAACCTGAGCTTTTAGATAGAGTAGGACTGTCAATAATCATACAATTAATTAAATAAATAAACAAAGCAGATGTTTTAAAACCTTCGACTAAATTATTGATTTACGTGATCTCCATAGATCTTTAGAATCATACGAATATAGTATGAATTATCTATCGTACTAAACTGTGTAGTTCCAAAAGGTACAGTACCACACAGTTTGAGTATCATCGCTTAAATTCAATACACACTGCGCCTAGGAAGCGACACCCGAGCAGCCCCATGTCATATTACAAGACTGTTGTTGTAACATGATGTAATGGGACTACTTTGGGAACGTACCGGCGTTTTAGCTGACGACAGCTGACGATGTTTACCTCATAGTCAAGGTTTAGAGTCGGGTTCGGATCTAACGCGTGTAAGGATTAAACTGACACTGTAGTAAACAAGTACCTATTTAGAATTTTTAGTTATTTGACTGGCTCGGTGGCTCAATTGGTAGTATCTCTGCCTTCTGAGCCGAGGGTTGGGTTCGATCCCCACACAGTACAAACATTTGTGTGCAGAACATGTCTGTTTGTATTGGTCTGGGTGTTTTTTATGTATAATATGTATTTATTTACAAAAAAAAATGTATCTAAGTAAGTTTATCAGTTGTCTAGTACCCATAGCTTCGGCTTAGTTTGGGGCTAGATGGCGCTGAGTGGCCCAGCGTGGCATGTCTTGGGTTATTTATTATTATTTGTCATCGACGTTCGATTTTCGTTTGGATTTAAAAAGTAAATAACTCAAGTCATGCCACCATATCGCCATCTAGCCCCAAACTACAAAAAATGAATCTAAGTACTAAGGTTTGTTAGTTGTATAATCCCTAGTATAAGCTTCGGCTTAGTTTGGGGCTAGATGGCGATGTGTGGTTCAGCGTGGCATGTCTTGGGTTATTTATTTACTAAGCCGAGGATAATATAGACAACTGATAAACTTACTTGGATACTTTTTTTGTAAATAAATACTTAATATACATAGTAAACACCCAGCCCAATACAAACAGACATGTCCTTTGCGGGAATCGAACCCTAGACCCTTGGCTCAAAAAGCAGATGTCACTACTAAATGAGCCATCGAGTCAGACAAAATCAATTATTAGATTTTAACTTAGTAAATGTAACATCGATCGACTGGCTCGATGGCTCAATTGGTAGTACCTTCTGAACCAAGGGTCGTGGGTTCAATCCCCACCCGGGACAAACATTCGTGTGATTAACATTATTGTCATTATTCAAACATCAGTCATTTAGTCAATGACTGACGAAATTTCATCATACATTTGACATTTGAAGAAAGAAAAAAGTTTATTTGGTTCCTTAAACGACATAATACTATTTGATACAATTTGAGCCCACTTTTCCTTTGAAAAAAGTGATACACATCCCCCATAAAAATGTCTGTGTTTTTATTTAACTGTACCTATTTACCCGCATTAACGGTTTTAACTTTTAACCGACTGCTGTTTGAAGGAATGCAATATAATGAAAGGCTATATTATAGTAGGTAATCGTGACCGTGAAATCTTAAAACAACACAATTGTTATAATTTTCTTTTATTGCTAAAAACAAAGGCACCCACTCTTTGTGTTTATTAAAACATAAAAAAAAAATTCCAAAAGTTCTTTTGTCATATAAAAGTTCTTTCACGAAAAAGGCCTATTGCTTTCCACTAAATATATTTCTTTGATCATTTTATTTGGAACATTGTAATAATGACCAAAACGTGTACCCGTGTACTAAAGGGCATTGACCATTCGAGATATAATTTTCAATATTCTTGAGCTTTGTATGAAAAATAAATAGGTACTTGAGTACTTCAATACTGTTTGGTTAAGTTAAAGGAAATAAATAGGACGTGAAGAAACATCTTACCTACGGGCGGCATGGCGGTGGCAACTGACAAGTAATTAGTTTGTGATGATGACACAACAGGCTTTTCTTTTGCATAGCATTGCCGTCAGGCTTGCAGACACACGCCTATGGCGCTATGTTCTGAAGAATTGTTTGATTTACTGCTGCTGAGTTTCTTCACCGCACCACACGTAACCGATTGCAATTCCATCCTCATCATCTCGATGGCTGGCGATCCTCGACTGTACGTTTTATGAGAAACTTCTTGCCTCGCGCCTCGGTTTTGTGGAACCAACTTCATGCGACAGTCTTTCCGAACAGCTACGACTTGGGAACCTTCAAGAAACGAGCGCGTTCATATTAAAAAGGCCGACAGTGATCCCAAAACTCAATTTGAGTTGCGGGAGTCCATGGGCGTCGACTGCTTACCATCGGGCATCACACATGCTCGTCTGCCGCTTCTTGCATAAAAAAAATGCCATTCTAATGTATAAAATTGCAGATAGCAACCAAGATACAAGTACACAGGTGTACTAATTAAAAATTCGCTCTATGACACCATCTGGTTATTGCTAATACACAATACGTTACCTAACTCATTCTTTGTGGGACATTGTAAGGTTGTTCAAGATTTTTTCAAACCTGCGTCAAAGTGAGTATCAATAATTCCACTTGATTTTCATCAGTCATCGCTGCTTATGCGTCACAGTAAGGTGCAGCGCAGACGGCACACTTTTTGTGCGACAGAGTCTGCGTCTGAGACATTTAAAAAGAGCGTCTAAGTCTGCCGACAGAATATTCGAAGATTCGTGTGCGTTGAGTCAGTGAAATATGCGCGACAGATTTTTGCGCGTCGTGTGTGTTACTGCATATAATTGCAAAAAAGTGCGTCACGGATAGTCTGTCGTCCGCGCTGCCCCTAAGGGAACCCACTTACCTACCTACAGAGCAATCGATCTTATCGATTATGTTCCCCGTCCCAGTAGTCCCATCTAGCACTGTCCCCTGTGGTGGAACTTCTCAGGTGGTGGCTACCATAAAAAAAATGGTAATGAAATATTTAGATAATCTTCATAGCTCAAATTGTTACTAGGCTCGTTTTATTCGATGAATAAAAATCACTCTTGTCTCAATAAGCACGTTTTTTTAGCACGTGTGTATATTGAACAAGAATACTTAATTTATTCATGTATACGATAATCTGAGATATTCTCCATCTATCAAAGTATGATAGCTTCTGTCAATTAGTTTAATTATCAATAGAATAGATTAGTACTATAATCATCATTAGCCTATTGCAGTCCACTGCTGGACATAGGCCTCTCCAGCTGTTCGCCACTTAGGGCAAACATCTGGAGGATATACCCATAATCGCCACGCTAGGCAGGCGGGTTAGCGATCGCAGAGCGTAGCTTCTTGCTCCGGTGACGCTGCTGCCCGTAATCGGTCTGTGATATTTAGCTACGCCTTCTATCGTGATGATTATACCGCCACCAGTCGGTTTGCCAGAGCCTCGTTTGTTGTTCGGCAGGATGCACCACGGGCAGGTGAGGATGGCTTGGAGCGAAAAGGTGATAGGTCGCTCCCTTACATCCCCCCCAGTACTATAAATCATCATGATTAGCCTGCAAACGTCCACTGCTGGACACAGGATGCCTTTATTTTTTTTTTATTTATTTATTTATTTAAACTTTATTGCACAAAATGGTACAAAAGGCGAACTTAATGCTAGGAGCATTCTCTACCAGTCAACCCTTGGGTCATGCAGAGAGCAGATTTGTTGTGCGGTGAGTGTACAAATGGAAACACAATAAAAGAAAATACATTATTTATATAAAAAAACTAATATATGGAAATATGCTAAATAAAGTAAGTATAATATACTTAAACATATAAGAGACATATAAATATCGTACATAAATAGACAAACGCATACACCAGGGCCCTAGGCAAAACGGAGAATACCCACTAAACCTGACGGTGGTCGGCTACGAGCGCTCATCTGAGGAGGGTCGGGATGCCCGTCGAGATTCGTCTCAACCCCTCCTCAGCTCAGTAGCTGCGCCGCCTGAAAGACTGGCGGCACACCTCGGGAGGACGTAGTGATGCCCTCCCGGTACGACGTCACTGACCACGTGTGTCCGAAGACACAGACCACAGAGCGCAAGGGAGCCGCCCTAATCTAACTATTCCTATACTACTTTCTTTGTTGAATCTGGTTTCCTCTATCTGAAGGTTGTCTGAAAGAGTAATCACTATAAGCGATAAAACCGAATAAAATAGTACTTTGTTTTGTTTTTGTTTGTAATGTGTTTTCCTGTAATGTCCTGTCCTGTTCCTGTGATGTTTTTGTGCAATAAAGAGTTTCTATCTATCTACTTTATCTATCGATTTAAATTCTCTCACATATTCACATTTGTACTTATTCGTATTATAGACTACCTAGTTGTCTATACAATGCAATTATTCGCGATTAACTTAGTAATGTACATATAGGCATTCTTGAAATAGATACATGTCTGAACCGACAAATCAAATGATTATGCCCTATCTACCGCGAGATTGTCTCAATATAAACAAGTTTTAACTGGTTTTGACCACATAATAATATGTATTATTCTGTACAAATGAAAACCATTTATTAATTAATCAATAAGACCCTTTTAAAGGTCAATTAGTGCCTTATTATTAAGCGTAAGTTTAGGTATATTAAATGGAAAATTTTTCATCATCAGCCATTCGCAGTCCACTGCTGGACATAATTTCCTGATACACATTCCCGTTTATATATTTTCTAGCGATTGAAAAATCAAACAATAAGCCCGTCCGCACATGGAGCTACTCAAAAGGAACTAATCAAAACTCAAATTACTAACGAGTTTTTTGAGCGTCACCGCCCATACATTGCCATACAGGTTCGCACACGACGCGACTAGTCACTAACCAGTTAGTAACGCGTTGGCAACTGATCGCGCGCGACGCGACGTGCCGGTCGCCGAGCTACTAGGTTACCGAGTTTACAGTGTTTTGATGTGAGAAATGAATGAATCCCACAAATTTAAGTATTATCTGCTTCACGCAGCTCTCATGCTGCAACTGACAATCTGCAGTTCACATTATTTTGGATATATGGGTGAATCCAAAATCTGCGTCGATTCCTTCGGCGTCTGTTTTAGATGATAATATAGTATAATGACATCGTCATGTTCGCTCGATCCACTCGACATATTTATTGCTTCCAATATTTCCCCTTTCTACGTTTTTCGCACGTTTTTATAGTAGTAGAAATAACAGGAGTGACTGAAACCTTGCAATTTGAGTAGCGTCGTGTGCGAAATACAGTTTATAACTAGTTTGTAATTCTAATTACTGATTAATTCCGTCATATTTGAGTAGCTCCATGTGCGGACGGGCTAAAAGTGACAAATTTATATCACAACATTGGGAGAGGCGAACATTGGGAGAGGCCTATGTCTAGCAGTGGACTGATACATAAAAGTTCAAATATAACTATTTCTGCTTCCCTTCTAACTGTAACTATTCGTTATTTCTTATAAATAATTAGTATTTAATGTACATACTAAAGTTAATCCGGTGATTAATACATCATACCTTAAAAAATTTGGCAGCATTAAAAGTTTGCCTAATAATAGAACTATTAATTAGGCAGCTAACCTTTAATGTTTTCTATAATGTTTCTCTTCTGTTAAACTGTAACTATTTGTTATTCTTCATCATCATCATCATCAGCCTATTGCAGTCCACTGCTGGACATAGGCCTCTCCAGGTGTTCGCCACTTAGGGCAAACATCTGGAGGATACTTATTTACTTACTTATTTTTTATAAATACTATTATTTAACGTAGGTACATACTATAAAGTACTTTAGTACATTAAAGTGCAAATTTCACGTCGCGACATAGGATGCCCGCAACGTGTCTGACACTGCTCCCTGCGCGCGCGCCGCTCCGCCGGGCCCGGTCACGCGTTCGGAGGCGTGCTCGTCAAATCCTTCTAGTTTAGTCTATCTTCTAGTTAAGATACGTGGAAATTAATTTCCTGCCATAAATTAATTGCGAAACAGCATCAGATGGTGGTGGAATAAGATAAGTTGGTGTATTGCTTGATAGGAAACTATACTAATAGGTACCTAGGTATTGTAACAGAGGTTATAAAATACTTTAGGATCATGGTAACACGACTAAAGTATTCTTTGGCAAGATTCATCTTTCTATTCATATTCTACAAAAAAATATATATTTAACATTTACTTATAAACTGGCAAAGTGGCAAGAATTATATTTTTTTTAGTTACAGCGACAATAGAAATACCTACATAGTGTGTGATTGAATGATGAAATTTTAACTGTCTAGCTATCGCGGTTCTTGAGACATAGCCTAGTGACAAACCAGACAAAAAAGGGAAGGACCGACGGACGGACAGCGAAGTCTTAGTAAAAGGGTTCTGTTTTTCCCTTTCGATGAGGAATAGTCCGCTACAAATCGATCCTTGACTGATTTATTAAATTTCCTGATTGTCCAGTGCAGATTTGATCTAAAGGGTATCATGGGCCACTTGCCAAGTGATCGAGTGCCTTCTATTCACTCTGGACTACTTTTAAACGTTCAATAGAAAAGGTGTTCCGCCTTGAGATGTACACAATTTAAATTAGTTATATCTAAACCACCGTGGGAATCTATAGCAGCAATGTTAACCAGCAAATATGCCGCTGCATACTACAATTGGCGTCTGTCGCATGCGCCCGCGCACGATGCGCTTGCGAAATGACAGGCGCCGACCGCGACTGAGGAAGCACGTGTGGTGCAGTGTGAGAGGACCAGGCGATGAGATAAACGCGATTTAGAATAAGATAAGATATGGACCTATGATGGTCCCTTGGAGAACACCTTTTATGATAATGTCCCTAGGTTATGTATAATGTGAGGGTCGCCTGAAGAATTTGTTTTGTTCGTAAGTGTGGTGTTGAGATCAACGCGATTTAGAAAAAGATAAGGACCTTTAATAATCCCTCGAAGAACGCCTTTTATGTTAACGTAGGGATAACTATCTAATTATATCTATGGCATAAAGGAGGGTCTCTTGAAGAACTGTGTTTTGTTCATACGTATGGTGTAGTATGAGAGCCAGACGATGACCTAAACGCCATTTAAAAAAGGTAACGGCCATGGTTGAAAATCGTTTTTTTATGTTAACGTATAACTTTACGATGCTAAACGGACTCTAAGGACTAAAAGGACTCTTTTTGTGTGTAAAACAGCCAGGCGTTCACGATGATATAAATAAACACGATTTAGAAAATGATTCGGGCTCAAAATCGTCCCTTGAAGAACGAATAGGGGGGTAGTATCCTTGAAAAATGCCTTGATGCGTCCTACGATGCTTGTTATCGGTTAAAATTATTTATGAAAATCGTCGAGTCACCGAATGACTCTTTGAACTCAAAGAAAGGCAGTTTTTAACAATAGGTATAAACATTATATCCAGTAAATCATCTTCAGACTAACACTTTGTGAGCTGGCAGGTAAGTAGATGTCTATGACTGGACGGAAGGTATTTTGTCAGATAGTTGACCAGTTGAATCACGCGACTAAGCAAACACGTGCTTTGTAGTAAGAGATTTCCTGATAAGATAATGTCTTATTTTCTAGAAAAAACTGAACTACATTATCATTTAATCTTGACTTTAGGAAATTTAGGATCTTTGTAACTAGGTTGGATGAAAATGCTGAAGAATATGCCATCGATTTTATTATATAAAAAGAAAAAGTAGAAGAAGCCGAAAAAGAAACATAAATTAAATTTACCATTTCTGAAATAGTTGATTGTAGCAAGGATTTGCGGGATTATTAATCTGATGTACCTACAAATCGTATAAGTTTGTATATGACTATAAAGCTTCATTAAAATCCATCGAGTGGTTTTCGCGTGAAGAAGTAACAAACATCTAGCCATCCAAACAAACTTTCGCGTTAATAACATTAGTAAGATCTTCTGGTATCGATGGCAATATACTATGAATTAGTGAGAAGCATTTTAGTCTTAAAGCTGCCAAATAGTTACACATGTCTATCATCTAGCTTATTTATTATTTGAAATAGCAGTCCATTAATTTGGCAATCTATCATACTACAAAGCTACTAAGAATCGCACCAATAACATTAAACACGATAACGAAGCGCAAATCTAAAGACTACTGAAACAAGTAGATAGATTTATTGTTTTGGGAGCTTTGTATGGGCAAACACAAGCTTCCAGGTGTTTGCCCAAACTGGTGAACAGCTGGAGAGACCTATGTCTACAAGTATTACAGCAATAGGCTGATAATGAACTGTATATTCATAAAGATTCATTGATAGATTAGTTCTCAAACGAAATGATCATGATAGAAACTATGTGATTTGTCATTATCCTACAGACCACCATGGCCAAGTGATTGCTTTGGTTACTTGTCTGTTGTTGACGTAACTTAGTCCTTTTCCATCTAAACTAATATTATAAAGCTGCAGAGTTTGTTTGTTTGTTTGTTTGAACGCTTTTAATGGAAAATGTAAAAAAAAAACGGGGAAAAAAACAACTATTCCACGCGGACGAAGTCGCGAGCACAGCTAGTCTGTAATAAAATCTCAAATTGAACATATTATTATGTTAGAAAAAAAATATTTTCATTAATTCATTCATTCAAATGGCCTATATTTTCCACTACGGATCGAAGTGAACGAACTCGAATGCATCAACAAGGTCTTAATTCAAACGATTAACTCACATACTTCAGCTCTCATCGTCCGACCGCGTGCGTTTGCGCATGGTTTACTCTTGAGACGTACGGCGCTGACCCGTGCCGGCTGTCAAGGACAAATGGATCTACTAGATTTGCGATAAGGGGATAGAGATTACTTGCTATAATCTGCAACAATGTAGGCCCTGAAATACTACCTTGCGATACTCCAATAACTGTTTTGAGCGTCCGTGATATTTATCTTTATTCTACAATGTAACATGACCAATAAACTTATAAATATTTATTCGTTAATGCAAGACAAAAAAGTAACTGGGTTCGTTGCAGGGTTTTCTGGGTATAAACCACCTTTCGAAACTGGAGGTAGAGCCATTTTTGTCACGACGTACATGGTGTCTCGCCATCTTCCTCCTTCTATATTCTCAATATTCTGCAACATCATTCGTCTTCCGTTCTATCCAGCCCATTTTTCCTTTGATCCCCTACAACATCACATCTTAAAAGCTTCCAGTCTGTCTCTATCTCTGTGCGTATTGTCCACGTCTCACAACTGTACAGAGTGATGCTGCAGATGTAATATTTTATAAGTTTGTTTCTTATCCTATCTTAGTTTAAGAGAATCTTACTTAAAAGAAGTAAAAATTTCATTGAATAAGCCTACGATTAGCAATGGGCCGATTGATTGAAACTTACGCAAACATTTTGCCTAACAAAACATGACTTCAACGACAGTCATTTCATCCTGCATATTTCTCAAACTGACCTTACACATTGAAGTTAATTCGTTATTAATTCATCAATGCATGCTACTCGTCTTTGTTTTTGTTGCCATTGTCCTTCGAATACATCGTTATTATCATTCATTTATGTCATTCGCGGAAGTTAATTGCACATTGCAAATAATGATGGGCCTTTAAGAAGTAGGAAAAGAGATCAGGATTTTCACACCATACCTAAGATTGTTTATGTACTTGCAGTACGGCGAAACAGCCGTTCAGTTTTACTTTATATTTTAAATGCGGAAATCATACAGATGAATTTTTCAGCAACGCCCTGTGGCGTGGATGGAGGTTTTAAGACGTGTAATTTTAAGGGGTGACATCAATCTACTCCCTTAATAGTACGGTGGTGATTTTTTTTTATTTTTTTTTATTAGTGAATGGGTAGCGCTTGACCTCAACTAGCCTGATGTTAAGCGATGTTGAGGCCTAAGATGAAGCGCGCTTACCCATCAGAAACCGATTCACTCTCGCCTTGAAAATCTGAAGATTATATTCCTCGGGGAACACGGACTCCGGCAAAGAGTTCCACAGTTTAGCCGTTCGCACTATGAAGGAAGAGGCAAAGCGCTTTGTGCGAGTTTTTGGAACCTGCACCATAAATCGGTGTCTCCTCGCCGTGTCCCTGCTCGTACGGTGGTAAAAAGGGGCAGATGGAATTAAATTGAATAATTCCGTAGCACACTCTCCAAAATGCAACCGATAGAAAACCGAAAGCCCAGCAACCTTACGACGGTGATCAAGACTTTGAAGTCTTGCGTCGCAGAGGGAGTCATTACCAATGAGTCTCCTGGCACGCCTCTCGATTGCCTTCAACGCCTCAAGTTGGTATTTAGCTGATCCATCCCAAAGATGCGAACAGTACTCCATGCACGACCGAACTTGTGCTTGGTAGAGTATGAGCAACTGTTCATCCTTGAAGTACCGTCGCACCTTCGAGAGGATTCCCAACTTTTTGGCAGCCAATTGGGCCTTCGACTCAATATAGGAGCCGAAGTTGAGGGTTGAAGACAGAGACACACCGAGAAGCTCCATGTGGTTAGTAACCGGAACAGCTGCACCTTGGAAAGTGGGGGCCTGTTCAAATGGCCTCTTTTTAGCGGAGAACAGACACGCCTGTGTTTTTGCAGCATTAAATCTGACTTGATTGGCTTCGCCCCATTCGGAAACTGCCGTCAAAGAAAGGTTCATGCGCTCAACCATGGCTTCCCTATGAGACTGTATATCGGCCGAACTGGCTCGCGCAGTGGATGTGTAACTCTCAGTGGTGATGACAAAGTCATCATAGTCATTTACTTAATTGTCACTTCTATCTTAATTGGATCGGTCACGCGCTCCGACGGGACCCTGACCATATTCCTAGGCAAATCCTAGGCTGGAATTCCCAAGGAAAACGGAAACGCGGCCGCCTTAAGCAATCCTGGCGGAGGACAATCTCTGCAGAAGCGAATGCTATATAAGAATGACCTGGAGCGAAGTGAAGTGCGAAGCTCAAGACTGCTCGGGATGGCGATGTGTGTACGCCTACGCTCTCGGCTCCAATCAGGGGACACAGAACAATAAGTCAATCTTGGCACAACACAAATGATTCATTAAGTTACTTGTGCGTTGTTATGAGGTTACTTCCGATTGCTATATTGTAAAATTGTTGTCAAAAAATGCGCAATTAAAGATAACGTGCAATAAATTCCATGAATGAAACAGATCTAGATAAAGATAATAAAAATAGTACACGGAACAACGGTCAATGACAAAAAAATGTGTTATGATAATATAATATGATACGCCTATGAATCATTGTCATACAATTGTATTAAGGTATGTCCGAATGATTCAATTTGTTTTATTTATAGGAATAGATATAATAGGTTATCTATAAATACCACTGGGATGTATACGATACAGTCGAAGTTATTGTAATATCTGAATTTATTAAATCGTCCCCATCGCATTCCGTGGGTGTCGTAGAAGACGCTAAGGGAATATCAGGAAACGGGCAGCGGCGTTAACCTGGGTACAAGTAAAACCTACTGCGGTCACCAACCCACCGGCCAAGCGTGGTGACTAACCCCCTAAATGACCGTTTGCAGCATTTCTTAGACGCTTATTTTTTTACTTTTCTTATTTACTTTTTTCGCGGTCGAAAATTTCCAAAGTGCCTGTTACTTACCTACATAATAATTGTGCCTAATAAAATAATAATAAATAATTCAAGACATGCCACGCTGGGCCCCAAGTCGCCATCTAGCCCCATACTAAGCTGAAGCTTGTACTATGGGTACTAAACAACTGATAAACTTATTTAGATACTAAAAAAATTAATCTAGTGATAATAAAATTGGCATTAGTTATATTGTGTCCAGAAAATAAATCGATGGGACTGGTGTTAAAATTATCATCAGTTGTTCCACCATGGAACTGTTTGATGGTACTAGTATCAACGAACCATTATGGGAAGATGACATAATATTATTTTTACATGAATTTCAAATTTGAAAACACGTTAGACTGCATTATCACTTGCCATGAGGAGGATGTAAGTCTAGCGCAAACCAATCTATACTTATAATAAATCTGTAAGAGAGGTCAATTCTGTACATGAAATATTTTTTCAAAATAACTATCAGGGGGTGATTAGTGATCGATACTGATGCCAAAAATGCAATCAGTAAAATTTTTGTCTGTCTGTCTGTATGTTCGTTATAGAAAAAAAAATTACTGGACGGATTTTAACGAAACTTGGTACGAAAATTCTTCATACTCCTGGGCAGGTTATACTTAGTATACTTTTCATTACTCTATAATCAATAGGAGCAGAGCAGTGACGGGAAGTGTGTAGGAAACGGGAGAAATTTTTATCTGCATGTTTGATCGCGCATCACGCGATAACTAATGCATGGAACTAAATGCGGTTTTCACCAATGTATTGCTAGAGGTCTAATTTGAAATTTAGGTACCATTTTATGGAAGTCTGTTATTTTTTAAACCCGGTATCCACGCGTGCGACGCCGCCGGCACAGCTATTTACAAATATGAAGAAATGTGCGTAGCCGCTTAAACCGCTGTCGCATTTACAATAACCGTTTTAACTACTACCACCGACTGTGTAATCTTTTATCTGTACAGATAAGGGAATCCCCTTCCACTCTAGGCCTACAGGGCTGTCGGTCTACATCGATACCTACGCTAATCGATCAAACTCGAGTGGTATAGCATCGATAATATCCTTGGTGACATATTTTCATTTCATTATCTAATTATCTCTCAATAACAATAGCATTGGTGAAGGAATTGAATACTTTGATATGTACACGCAACAAGGTAGGTACTCTCTTCTGTGCGAATTTCGGTCTTAGCGATCAATATGCTAAGAAACTAATACATCTCTTGCGGTCCAGGATTCCAGGCTTTTGGTTTTTTTTACTAAGTGGCAACTCTATACCATGGGGCAACCAAGGCGTTCAATCAAATTATTTTTGCTCAAATTAACACTTCTTTTTCAATTCGTATAGGATACTACCGACTCGCCCTTGCTTCGCTTTGGTATTATACATGTAAGCCTTCCTCTTGAATCACTCTATCTATTCCGCATCAAAATCTGTTGCGTAGTTTTAAAGACCTATGCATACATTGGGACATACAGAAACAAAAAGAGCCTTTATACTATATGTTAGTGATTAGACGACCATTTGTGTTCATAAACATATCTGTTTGCTTTGCTCTGGGTGTTTATGTATAATACGTATTTATTTACAAAAAATGTATCTATATTCTTTAATATATTTATTACTAGCTGTGCCAGCGACTTCGTCCGCGTGGAATAGTTTCTTGGGTAGTGATTTTAGTGACCCCCAGTGCCTGGCAGCTGGCAGCGGCGCGGTGCAGATCTCGGCGCGCTTTATATACCCGCGCAAACGTACAGCAGGCTCGACGTGATTAGTTAAATCGGCTTAACTTTTTTATTTATGGACCGATTAACATGAAACAAACACTAAATGTTAAGGGAAGCTTCCAGCAATATATTAGTGAAAACCGCATCTTAATTGGATACGCGGTTTTTGAGATTAGCGTGCACAAACATACAGACAAACAGACAAACCGACAAACAGACAAAAATTCCAAAAATCATTGTTTTGGGTACTATTGCATTAATAAATGCCTCCCATAATATTTTTTCACATATATCTTCCATGTACAGACAGCGATTCGTTACATTTTTATTATATGTATAGAAGATGTATAGAAGAAGATATAGATAAGTTGTCTAGTACCCATAGTACAAGCTTTGGCTTAGTTTGGGGCTAGATGGCGCTGTGTGGCATGTCTCAGGTCGGGTTATTTAAAATGACTACACTCGTAAGTGGCTGTATGAATATCTCTACATAGGGTAGGTAACCTTAAGTGAACCCTTATTATTTAACTGAACTATCAAACGACAGATCTATTATTAGTCGGAACGGTCACCCACCCAACAAGGAAACCCAGGAGAAGGTTAACGTCCCTCTAAATCCCTCATTCGTAGCAGGAATAAGGGCTCACACATACTAAGAAGATATTTGGCTGCGTTTGAAGAAATAAGTAGCGCAATAATGTAATGTAATTGAAAGTGTAATTAATTTGTGTCGTGACGGATATTGAATGTAAATTACCGACCCAGCTCTTGATGTGGGTGTTTTAAGAATCGAAACAATTCATAGGTCAGGTCGCCAGGCTAACGGGTAGACCCTACCACTAGCTGAGAAGCTGAAATAACAAGTATTTTTTTATTGTAGCTCGACATAATGGCTTCCCTACGCCTGATGGAAAGCGAGTGAGAAGCCCAAGTCTCTGTGACAACGGGCAAGTAACTAGTCAGTTTCCACCGCCATGCCGCCCCAACCCTAACACAACCCGAAGTCATTTGGCTGCGGTATTCTTTAAGGTGGAGGTCCTTCCTCGGACGGACGGCTCAATTCGAGTAATTATTCCGAAAAATTTAGACGGAGCGTCTGTAAACAGCCTTAAACGTTTTAAAGTCTAATCCCTTAAAGATTTGCGTGAGTCCAACAGCATCCGTATATACCTTTGTACGATGGTTTAAGTCTAAAATAAAGATCGGATTTGATCCGCGCTTTGTCGGTCTTCGAAAGACATTTGGCATTATTCGTCCATTCACTTGTCTTGTACACACGTCTATATTTTATCAAGTTCCTGATCTCATTAAATTATCTACTCAGAATATATCGATTTATTTATTTAAAGTCTATTTTTGTATACGATATTATGATGTATGTAAGGGAGCAACCTATCATCTTTTCGCACCAAGCCAACCTCACCTGCCCGTGGTGACCAGCATCCAGCCAAACGAAGCCAAAAAAAACAAACTAGGCGCTGGCAACCGACCGGGTGGTAACCATTACAAGTGAAGGTGTAGCTAAATATATCATAGGGCGATGACAGGTTAATGATGACGATGATTTGTGATCTGGCAATCATCATCATCATCATCAGCCTATCACAGTCCACTGCTGGATATAGGTCTCTCCAGTTGTTCGCCACTTAGGGCAAACATCTGGAGGATATACTCATAATTGCCACGCTTTGGCAGGCGGCATGGCGATCGCAGGGCGTAGCTCGCTCCGGTGACGCTGCTGCCCATCATCGGTCTGTGATATTTTGGCCTGTCCCTGATCTCTCTCGGGTTGTGTACACACTATATAATCATCATTGCGCATATGTTGTTAAAATTTAATAATTCATTTAACTTTCACACATGTGGCGTGAATCATAATTAAAGTATACACATTAATTTATTGACATTACCTTCAATGCCAACGGAATACCTCTGTGATAACATTTGTAGTGCAAATATGTTTAATAAGTGTAAAATAATATGCATATGAGTACTATTTAGCGTAAAGTTAAAAAAAGATCGCTTAATCCACAAAATGTAGCATTAATATCTTTGGACGTTCTACTTCTTATAAATACTTTTATGTAATACTAGCTGCTGCTCGCGGCTCTGCCCGCGTGTATATTTGTATAAAACATAGCCTATGTGTTAATGTGATGTACAAACTATATTCCTGTAAAGTTTCATTAAAATCCGTTCAGTAGTTTTAGCGTGAAAGTGGAACAAACATCCATCCATCTATCCAAACAAACTTTCACGTTTATAATATTAGTAGGACTATACCTTTGTTTTTTAACATGCCACGCTGGGGCCACACAGCGCCATCTCGTGGCAACCTAACCTTAGCTTGTACTCTTGGTACTATATAACAGATTAAATTTAGATACTTTTTTGTAAAAAATACTTAGCAACACCCAAGAAAGGCTGTCCAAAGAAAAGATGGAGGGACTGCGTGGATGATGATATGGCTAAGAAAGGAGTGAATGGGACCATGACGGCTGATAGGGATGAATGGAAGAAGAACACATATTGCGCCGACCCCACATAATGGGAGCAAGGCAGCAAAATATGATGTTCTTTAATTGTCTTAAGGCAGACTGAAATTATTGATTTAATCGCATTATCGCATAAAAGTCCCCTTTACGCGTTATTGAAGGTAAAGTCAATATTATTTGACCTACAACTACAAGTGTGATTCAGCTCCCGTCTCGGAATGTCGAGAGTACGTTGCATCAAACTAATAAATAATAAGAAATTGTATTAATTATCATCATCAGCCTATATCCGTTGCTGGACATAGATCTTTTTAGGGGGAATGCATTGAGCATTTTCACGCCTACGGGGGGAGTCAGCGCGTATGTATCGCGCGGTGTATGGGACTCACATCTATGGAGGGCAACCCTCCTGTGTTGCCAGTGGGCAGCAATTTGCAGGGACTCAGGTAGCGCCGAAGAAAACAGCCACGTCCCTGGATATAGGTCCACGGTCCAAATGCGGTTTTCACCAATGTATTGCAGCTAGAGGTCTAACTTAACCTTTAGGCACCATTTTATGGAAGTCCAAAGGACCTCCACCCTATAGAATACCGTAGCCAAATGACCTCCGGGTCGTGTTTCTGCTGGTGAGTAGGGTTTCCGGAGCTCGTGGGGGGTTAGGGTTGGGCCGGCATGGCAGTGGCAACTGACAGGTAACTAACCAGTTACTTGCCAGTTGTCACAGCGACTTGGGATTCTCCTTGGCTTTCCATCAGGCGTAGGGAAGTCATTATGTCGAGCTACAATAAAAAGAAATATAACTTTTGCTTCGTCCATTCATCAATCTCTTCATACACGCTTGTCGGTATAATATTACCAACCAAACATAAATTACTCATAATTTAATATTAATTTTAATACCTCTTTATATTTCAGCTCGAACACTACAGTATTTAGCGTAGGCACCTTGATATCACATACTTATTACGAGTAAGTGATTTTCAATAGTATTACGTTTTAATAAGTCAGCTTAAGTTATTTTCTAGACGCCCTTAGTCTCACCCATTTGAAGGTGAATATTTTAGGGCGATTATACACCAAATGTACAATAACAGGACATTAAGTTAGAATCAAGAATGGTCCTATCGCAGTCAATTAGGCCTCTCCTTGTTCTCCACTTTGGGCAAACATCCGGAGGCTTTACGCATAATACCACGCTGGGCAGACGGGTTGTGCATGTGCATGAAAATGTCTGTTTAATAACTATGTATAAAATGTAACTATTTACAAAAAAAAATTAAGTAACTAAGTTTATCAGTTATCTAGCACCCATAATACAAGGTTCGGCTTAGTTTGGGGCTAGATGACGATTTGTGGCCCAGCGTGGCTTGTCTCGGGTTTTTTATTTATTTATTTACTTAATTGGGTCACATTGACAAGAGGGCGTTACCGTGAAACAGATATGTTTATTATTAACTTTAAACGATGTTTCGTAAATGTTATGTGTTTAAATGCGCCCTTAAAGGACGAGATTGACACAAAAGATATTACTTTCCTAAAAGAAACTTCACAAGAATTAAAAAAGCTGGGTTACTTTCAAGTGTCCTCTGTATTTAAATTAATTATAATTAAGTCATGAATATTGGCAATTGAAAAATGCTTTTACTGAATAATTTTATTACATATCTAAAAAACGTCGTCATAATAAGAGTAATGATAAAATGTGTACTAACTACTTGATCAAGTTATTGTTTTTATTAATACTACACCACCATAAACCTTTCATACTACACCACCTCACCCTTTCTTACTGCTATTCCCTGCCTTAAGGTTGTCTGGAAAAGATCGCTTGCAGCGATAAGACCGAATAAATTGTGCAAAATGTTTTATTCTTTCCTAGTTCTAATTCTAAGTAAATTTTATGACGTAGGTACAATAAAGTGTATCTATCTATCTATTGTAGTCTAGTCACTGGTCTTGCACCTAATATCTCTCCAAAAGTTTCGAACTGTCGTCCCATTGAATTATGAGGGCGAAGAAACAGAGGGAGGCGAGGTTAAGGGTACGTTGGAGCGACCTATCATCTTTTCGTTCCAAGCCAATCTCACCTACCCGTGGCGCATCCTGCCGAATAACAAACGAAGTGCTGGGAACCGACGGGTGGCGGTATAACCATCACAATTGAAGGCGTAGCCAAATACCACAGACCGATAACGGGCAGCAGCGTCACTGGAGCGAGAAGCTACGCCCTGCGATCGCCAACCCGCCTGCCCAGCGTGGCGATTATGGGTATATCCTCTAGATGTTGGCCTTAAGTGGCGAACAACTGGAGCAACCGGCGGGTGGCGGTATAACCATCACAATTGAAGGTGTAGCTAAACACCACAGGCCGATGACGGGCAGCAGCGTCTCCGGAGCGAAAAGCTACGCCCGCTGCGTGGTGATTATGGGTATACCCTCCAGATGTTAGCCCTAAGTGGCGAACAACTGGAAAGACCTGTGTCCAGCAGTGGACTGCGATAGGCTGATGATGATGATCATGATGACATAAAGGTTGTTGTGTAATATCATGCAAGCGAAATACTATGTTATATAGAGTAATATCTCTACATCCGATTCAAAATACGTATAATGCATTTTTTTTACTTTCCCCATAATGCATCACAGTATAGGCGGACAAAAGCCATTCTTTTGAACAAAAGATACATTTTCACCACGTTAACAAAGCATGTTTATAGACAAAAGGGATATTTTCTTACAATAAGTCGTTCATGGTAGATCTAATCTAAGCTAATATGACTTAGAAATACATATATATATATATATAGGTTTTTTGAGTAATTAAATAAATAAGAAACACACGCCACCCTGGGTCACGCATCGCCATTTAGCCCCAAACTAAGCCGAAGCTTATACTATGGGTACTAGACAACTGATAAACTTACTTATATACTCTTTTAGTAAATAAAAACCTAATTCTACATAGGTAGTATATTTGATGATAAAGCTGCACCTTAGATGTATACTTAATTTATAAGATTTTCAAGAAAATAGTTCATCATATTATATAGTAAAGAAACACTGATATTTTAGAAGTTTCCTAAGTGCTTTTTAAATACCCCAAGCGAAGTGGGGGCAGGTCACTAGTACTTAATACCGTCATTTAGACATGTCCTTTTATACGTAGGGACCATCGATATTATATTAGCTACTAGCTGTGCCAGCGGCGTCGCACGCGTGGATATCGGGTTTGAAAAATAACGGACTTCCATAAAATACCTATCTATACATAGTGCCTAAGTTTTAAGTTAAACCTCTAGCAATACATTGGTGAAAACAGTATTCAATTTCATGCAGTAGTTTATGAGTGATGCGCGTTCCAAAAAATTCTCCCGTTTTCCTAACATTTCCCTTCACTGCTCTGCTCCTATTGATAGTAGCGTGATGAAAAGTACCCTATAACCTGCCCAGGAGTATGAAGAATAATTGTACCAAGTTTCGTTAAAATCCGTTGAGTAGTTTTTGTTTCTATAACGAACATACAGACAGACAGACAGACAGACAGACAAAAATTTTACTGATTGCATTTTTGGCATCAGTATCGATCACTAATCATCCCCTGATAGTTAATTTGAAAATATATACAATGTACAGAATTGACTTCTCTACAGATTTATTATAAGTATAGATTATTCCTTATCAAAACCGTTATATGACAATAGAATGATCGTAAGCTAAGATTGTAAAACTTATATCACGAAACATCAGCCCCTTCTATAAATAAAATAAGGGTCTACAGTGCTCCATGTTTACGCTTTTATATAAAGCAAACTGGACGCTGAAGTTATATGTTTTTGTTCGTAATGTTTCGAAGTGTAATATTTTTTTATTGTGTAGGTATGGTTACGTGAAGTTTGATTTTTTTATTTGATCTTTATTGCACAGTAAAGTAGTGTACCTACAAAAGCCGGACTTAATACCGCATAGGCATTCTCTACTAGTCAACCATTAGGCTAAGCATTTATGACAGCTTTAGGAATGAATTTTTAACACAAATGTAAGATAGGTACTCAATCATGCACAATAATTGTGCGAAAGATGAGTTCAGGCACACGTCAAAATTTGTACATTATGCTTTATTTATTCACGCTTGGTTTTTCTTTCATTTTATTTATTACTTTTTAATTGTTATTTTTTATATTTATACACTTATGTACCTATATCATTTCTATCTTGCAAATCTATGTTGTCTGAGACTCGTTTAGGTTGTCTTACCGCTTAAATTGTGCAACACTTTTCTACCTAGTTCTAAGTAATATTTTTTTGGTAGACTTTGAGATCGTAGTAATGTAGATGTGATATTGGCTGATATTTATCATTACCTACTTATTATTGAAATCATTGCGGTCGTTTCAAAGAAAACTCGCAATCTAATTGAATTTTAAGTGATACGACTGGCTCGGTGGCTCAATTGGTAGTGACCCCTGCCTTCTGAAGCAAGGGTCGTGGGTTCGATCCCCACCCGGGACAAACATTCGTGTGATGAACACTTGTGTTTGTTCCGTGTCTGGGTGTTTATATTTTGTATTTAAGTATTCATTTGTGGTACCTTCGTTGCTCTGATACCCATAACATAAGTGCTTAAGCTATGTACTTACTTTGGGATCGGAGCAATGTATGTGATGTTGTCTGATATTTATTTATTTATACGTGTGCGGTTGCTAAGCTCGAATGCCACAATAGGTATTTTATTATTCTAAGACATCACGACTTATTAAACTTTATTAGTTCATATTATTACTGTAATCTCAGTTTGCACAACTACCAATCTCTTTAGTGATATTGGTTTCCTCTACCTGAAGGTTGAATGGAAGAGATCGCTAGTACCTAACTTACCGATATGACCGTCTAAATTGTAGTACTTATATTAAACTGTTGACTGGTAGAGAATGCCACACGGTATTAAGTCCGCCATTTGTACTTTCCTTGTGCAATAAAGAATAAATAAATAAATTTGTAATGTACTTTCCTGTAACGTTTGTGTTTTAAATAGTAATGTTAAAACAAAAAAGTTTATATAGAGTTCCTTTTTTAACCATGTAGGTACTTTACTTTGGAATAACCTCATTGTCTATGCCGTGCCAATACCAACCCGATCCGACCGAACGGGAAACCACTGCCTATGTCGGTGAGTTATTCAACCGTCTACCGCGGGTCGGTGCGAACCGGTGTCGCGGTGGGGGGAGGGTTGCCAGACCTATAGAGAGTTACCCAATGTACCCGTATATACCAAAGCCCGTATACGCTCCGTGCGGTATCCTAATGCCAAGTGGCTGCAAAGGAGTGGGTTATCATCTTTGCGCTCCAAGCCAACCTCACATTCTCGTGGTGCAACCTGCCGAATAACAAACGAGGCGCTGGCAACCGACTGGTGGCGGTATAACCATCATAATTGAAGGCATAGTTAAATACCACAGACAGGTGATGGGCAGCAGCGTCACTGGAGCGAGAAGCTACGCCAACGATCGCCAACCTGCCTGCCCAGCGTGGCGATTACCGGTATAATCCTCCAGATGTTTGCCCAAGTGCCGAACTGGAGAGGCCTATGTCCAGCAGTGGACTGGAATAGGCTGATTGTGATGTTTATGAAGCGCGTTGATTAAGGCAAATCCCTAAATGACAATTTGTCATTGAGTAAGGCCTTTGGCCAACAGTGGACATTTGCATGAAACAAGGATCCACCACCGCCCACGAGGAACGTCAGGGCCTGTGGTTAAATCAATATTCACTGTAATGAAAGTAGATTTAGGTACACAGCACTAAGTTAATCTAGCCTACCTTTGGTTTTTTTTTATAAAAAGAGCGTTCAGGATTACCTCACTCCACCTGATGGTAAGAAGTCGTGAGGTCCAAATTTTAAGGCGTCAGGCACAATATATATATATACTCACGGCGTCTGTCATCTTACCCTCTAGGGCCACTGAGATGCCGCCCCGCCTAAAAAACTCAGGATCTCTTTAATCATTGCAGACGAGAGACTGCAAACGCCAGAACACCATCGAAAACTTGTATTTCGCTGAGTATTTTATCGTTTGCATTTTGGAGAGTGTGCGACGGAATTATTTAATTTGATCCCTCTCGCAAGTTTTTACCATATACCTACAGCGAATAAGCATTATATGGTTCAAGTTCCAAAGACTCGCACATAGCGTTTCAGCTCTACATTCATAGTGCGTACGATCAAACTATGAAACTTGTTCCTGCTGATATCCTCCGATGTTATAGGTGGGATTGAACCGGATTTTGCTGGATGAACGCCTAACGAGCGATTTTCAAAATTAATGTTTACAATATACAGTCTCATATTTTAATTACAAAAGACTACTTAACTTATGAATATTGTAAATAATACCTACTGACTAGGTATCATTAACCCAAAACGCATTAAACACCACAAATACTCCCCACTACACGGGTAATCTCCCACAATGGAAGCGATGCCGCGCCACGCTCCTCGCTCGCCGCGACCCGAGACGAACCGCGCGCTCGCTCGCCAACCCACTAGTTGTCACACGACAGCGGCACGAGAAAGACGCGGCCATACGACCGGCGTGTTCTCAAAACTTTACGCGACTAACAACTGCAGAACTAACTGGATTTAAAACTGAGAGTGTTTAGTTGCTAGTGACAGTGCACAGTGATGATATTCCAATGGAACACACCTCACCTTTGTCTCCTGGACCGTTAAAGTCAGAGGGGATGGAATCGAGGGATCGACTTGTTGAGGAGATCGTACTCCTTGCACTGTTCCTGGTGTCGACTGCGGCGAATTCTTTGGCGTTGCTGGTCTTCTGCCGGCGGCCGGGGCTGAGAACCATTTCAAATCGGTAAGTTGCTACTTTCATCAACTTTCTGAACGTTTTAGTGAGTAAAAGTGGCACAGTACGAGTCGCTTTTAAACGTAAACTTTGTGTTAGATGGCTTTTTGCAGATAAATCAATCGAATCACAGAGAAGTGTGAAATGAAACAAGTTTAGCAATAATATTACTGAATGACCCTCAAATTTTTTGCAACAGCAATCTCTGTTTATTTAAAAAAATAAACAAAACAAAGGCTAAAAATGATTCCACGCTCGGTCTCAAACCTACATTACAAATAGTAAATTTCAAAACGGAGAACAATGCAAAACAAAACCTTTCTAAAGTGCACCTGAGTGCAAACGTTCAAATAAAACAACCCGAAATCCGGTCACTGTTTTTAAGCCCGCAGTTTTTTGGGGTAAGATACACCCTAGCTTGGGTTGAAGCCAAAAGCGCTCGTATAATTAGACCATTAGTGTCGTCCGTCTACCTGAGATGTTGGAGTTTATTTTCAATACGCAGCTTTTGCAATGTTTGATTTATGATCTAAGAGGACGATTCTTTCACAGCTGTTACCCAACCATCATTATTGATGGTACTGAAACCAGGCTAGTGGTTAATAGTTAGATCACTAAACATGACATGGGTAATAGCTTTTTTGTTAAGTGACAGAAGCGTTCTAGAAGTTTCGTTAGAACCAAGGTCACTATTGGCCGTTTTCCATTTAATAGGAGTTGGAAAAAATCGTACGGTCACCATAACGGGTGTTTGATATTGGATGGATAGTGATTCCGCTACATAATTTTGCACTCCCCTTAGACTGCTAAAATTACTATTAACATCTGTTTAATATGTTATATTACGCAATTTAATTCAAGGGTACAAAATGTAATTTAGCAATCCTTAATATAGTCAAACTTTTTATAAATCATTTGTAATTAATTTAATTGACCATTTGAAACAAGACTTTGTTAAATAAACAACCACAATGTTGGAGGAGTCTCATTTATAACCAATTTACGTAATTTAAGTTGCGTAAATACTATTTCGTATAACGACAGTAACAATGTTTACAAACATTTCGATCTAATCGAAATTCACAAACGATCTTGGATCACATTCCATCAAAACCATTAACAGCCGATTGGAAAATTACAAGTGATTGTCTTTGATACCGCCACTGTTCAAACAATCAGGCAATGTGTCGTACAACAAAAGAAACCATTACAAGTCATAAAATACTTACTTCACTCCCGACGATTAAAGACATAAATTGCTTTGCTCGTTTCTCGAGAATTCGTAACTACATCGCCACTTGTTTATGTGCAAACAAGCCAAATCACAAGCCTAACACCACATGACTGGTAATTACCACCGGAAACCTTTAAAAAAGTCTACAGATAACAGAAATGCTCTAATCTTCAACTAACACTGTCGTATTGAACTTTAAAGCCACGTGGTGTGAATGTAAACAAAGATATATCTGTGTTTGCAAGGTCCAAGAACTGCGGAGACTCGTTAATTAATCTTTCTGTGTTTAATACGCTACTAGTGGTATTCTCCGCTTGATAAGTCGCTTCTCATGGTCTGACTCATCCAATCCTGACCCCAAATGGTTGCCGAGCTAATTTAGCGTCGTTTAACAACCGTGGGTAGATTTTTGATCAGGATATTGCTGCGATTAATTCTTGGTGTCAAAATTTCACTTTGATTTTTTGCATGTGCATTGTCATAGTGGTATGTTTTGAATTTTATTATGTTATCAACAAGATTAGTACGCATGTTACTCGTAGAATCTTTTTTTCATAATCATTAGTTCATTAGCAAAGTTGTGATGTACTTTGAAACCACAATTTCTACACATTCATGGGACAAGAAAATTATTGTAAATGTTATTTTATATTACGCAATACCACGACTGTTGCTATGAAAAATTTAATCAGCCGAAGAAACTAAGGTATTGTTAAGGTTTGTATTAATAACAAAGCCTTAAATGTCAATAGATCTATATAAACAGTTATTATTCCACCGTTTAGCCGTCGAAAAGTAAATATTGACAAAGAATTTTGTATCTAAACAATTCTTTATCGATTTCTTACCACTTTATTCGTAACGATTGCGTTTGATTGCGTTACAACCAACAGATTTGGTGACCGGTCGCTTCGTTTTGTTTATTTGGTACCTGTCACTTCATTGGGGAATTTCGCAACACTTTCATTGGATCATCACGATTTTCGCATGTCGCAAAAATGTGCAAATTATAAATGTCAATTCCCTATACTATAACACCATCTTAATGCCAAATCCCACAGTTAAAAAAAAACTTTACACTGAAATGTCAAAATTCTTTAAAATTGGCTTAAACTACATAGTTACGTTAAAATAACTATTTTCTGTAACACTGCAGCTGATAGATTCAAACATTTCTGAAGCTGTACCAATACGTGTTTTTCTTATTGTAATTAAATATTTGTACATTTCTTTGAAAACATTCCAAGTTATTGCATTACAAGTAGTTTCTTCATCGAGCTAAACTCACGTTGGTATGTTCTGTCATGTGTTTCATGGTGATTCCACGTGACAGTTTTGATTTATTATTTAATAGGCGTGTGTGACAAGAAAATCTTCAATTAATAATTGTACTACGAGTATTACTTACGTTATCACTTCATATTTATTGTTACTAATAACTGTCTTGTTCAAAGTTTTAGTTAAAATTTCATCCATCTTAAATAGAAATAAAAAAGTCTCCAACAATTCAGTTGACTGCGTAAAATCTAAACCAAACCAATTTCATTTGAGCACATTGAATTCTCTTGCTAACTAATCTTTACTATCTCATACCACGATATCACTTTCCGGTATGTGGATTGTTTAAAAATTGTTCTTTGAGCAAGTATAAAAATGTTGCAGCTATCTGTCCAATTACTTCAGAACATTCGTCAACTGTCTTTGAAATAGCAATTCCTAGTCTTACAATGGACAAGAATTTTAACGATCCTCGTCAAGCGTCTACAAATTGCAAGTAATCAAGCACTGTGCAATATTTATTACATGGAATACACACACACACACACACAGAATACTTAGTGTAATTGTAGATGATAGCGGTTCGTGCATTATTTATTGTCCTTAATCGTTTAACATCGACAAAAGCAAAATATGAATGCTGGAAGCAAATCTCATTTATAATGACTCCAGTTTTCATAATTTAAGCAGAAACCAATTACTACGCCTTTCAAAGGCACTTATTATTGTCAAAAGCATTAGCTTCAGAAGCAAGCATGTCAATTTAACAGAAGTTTTACTTCCAAGGAACAAAACTAGTTTCAATTAGGATTGAACTGCTTAATCACGTAATAGATACACAGAATATCAAGCAAAATATTTGATTTATTAATAGAGCAAGTTGACACTTAAGAATTGCATCCATATAGGGATCATTATAAAATGTTACCGTTACGTCAAGTTATGTCACACGTTAAGTTATGGCCTCAGATGCCCTTATAGGAATGGAATGCAAAGTATCTAGACATACAGTTCATAGTTTAAACGTTCGTTCTATTTATTCACCTTAGTAAAATCAATAACTAAATTTATGCTAAAACTTGCATTGTGGGCTTTGAGTGGAAGAAACCAGACGTTGGGTTTAGAATATTTATTACGCGGGTTACCTAGTACGTAAGTAAGTATAACAATTTAATCCGGCTTGTCATGTGTGTCATCTAGGAAAATCACGATGACGCTACATAATTTGGTTACATATTAAACCAAAGAGCGATTATGAAATCCACAGACAAAAGGCTTAATATAGCGTAACAAAAAAAAAATTCATTTATCTTGAATCACTTAGCCTGAAATAGATTTGTATTATATATATCTAAGTGAATTGCGTGTGTAAAACAATAATTATTGCATAACTACGTAGACTGAGAGTGATTTATGACCTGCCATTGCATTTTCCATTTGATATTGATCACCGGCAAGCTATTATGAAGTTTACTACTGAGTTTTCCTTCCTATCTTACATCAAATTTAAACTATTGTGTTAAGTTAAATTGCAGTTTTCCATCAATCGATCACATTACGGAACTCTTAAAGGATATGGGAAACACAAATGACATGAAAATTTCGATAAACCCCACTCTTAAACAATCACAAATGCTGTCGTCATATTTTCTGCGTATACAAAACCCATAACACTTATATTATGTAGTATTGGATTCATCCGTCAAGAATCAATGATAGTTGTCAATACTATTGAATGTCTCATTATTGATTGATCTGCGATCTCATTATAACAAAGCTGGATTTCCTTTGTTCTGGACCTTTGTATTGTCTTCAATTGTTACCCTGGAAGTCTTAACAATGATAAAAAAGCAAAATTACATGCTGACTGATTACTCAATTGTGCATTATCGTACGTACTTGATTCAACGGCAGAATACAACAAAGTTTTCCATATTGATCACACAATCATAATGATTTGTACCAGTTATTGTGATTGTATCAATTGCCAACAACACGTTGTTTTATATTTTAATCACATTTAAAATCTATGTTTTGTTCACACGTCTATGCAGATTAGAGTAGTAAATAGATATTTCCATCAAAGGGTAAATCGTTATTTAATTGTTTAATGATCTCAATGTGTTGTTTTCGTTTCACATCAATTAAATTTTCATTAGGAAGAAACCCGATTTCGACAAAGGAAACAGTTGCATAAATCTCTCAGGTTTTGTTCAGTTGTTATATTTCTATAGTTTTGCTCACATCAAGTAGCTAATCTATGTTATGAAATGTGTTTAATTGGCTACCATTTTATTGTCTTAACCTTACATTGTTTTACGAGCATTGGTTAACTTTGCAAACATTATATTTTCAAACCTGACCGAATCTTATAATATTTTGTTTTAATTTTAAATTACAATTCGGTGATATAGAGTTCAGAGTATTCAATCATGTGTATTTTGACAGTTCGGAGAAAGGATACAGAGATTAAGTAAGGTACGGTCAGCATTAGAAGTCGCTGAACACTTCAATACCACGTCAAAGTAGGTAAAGATAAGTTCATTATGCTAGAAATCACTTGAAAATAGACAAATCGGCTATTCTCACTAAAACGTTTAGCTACCTCTGACTTTCGTACCTACTTCTGAGTTTCGAGGTGAATGATTAGGTTTTGTTAATGGGTTTGAGTAACATCTACCTATTCAGTTGTAAATGTGGTGCGTTCAAGGTGGTACCAAGACCCAATCACCTCTTTTTACGCAGTAATTCAGCTTCGAACATGTCTTCAGACAGTTTTTCCCGAACATATGATCTTATCTGAGCTCATTCACAAAAGTCCCAAAAATATTCACGAACAAAGGCACCAGTATAGCAATTGAACACTTCCAATCGTATAATGTAAAGCAAGAATGAACCTTAAAGCCTTACACATTAAAGATAAATCATTTAAGTATTTTTTAGCTTGCAAAGCAAAAAGTAGTCTTGTCAAGTAGATCCGCTGTAGTTGAATACATGTCAAATGTCAAAGAAATTACAAATTTAAATTGTCGCAATATCGGTTCTTGAACTCTATGAGGAAAATGTCAGAAGTTCTCGTTTGTAAGACGTATTGATTTATTTAATAACAGAGTATATCAATTATACATTCTAGTAACATACGTCTATTTGTCAGTATACAAGTTAGTTTGATTTACTGGGAATCTGTCAACGGGATTATATGTCAATCTGGCACTGACATATAAGAAAGCGGAATAATTCGTACAATTGAATAGAATTTAGTTCACTTTATTTATTCATTATTTATTACATTATTGCGTTGATCAATAATATTATAACATTTAATGATGACAATAGTTGATGAATATTAACTACAAAGTACAAAATGACAGAATGGTTTCTTAAACAAGAAAAATATGTCAATATTTACATATTTCAATACGATATGTGTTAATACTTTACCATTCAAGATACAGGTAGGTATATAATGATTTAAGTAAGGCCAATGCAAAATTGATTGACAACAAAAACGATTGAAATTAATATAATTTCAGATACCTACTGAATTGCATGTAAATACTTGATAACGGAAGCATGCACCTTTGTTATTAAGAAATATACATGCCATTATTACAGACATAATAATTGTACCGGTTAATATTTAATTGTTCATAGGTTGTAAATATTACAGACAGTAAAAAAGTTGTATTTAATGACAAAAATGACATTGATAATATTGAAATAGTTAACCATCACTAAGTATAACTTAACATCAGGTGTGATTGTCAAATGCTTTCTTAGAATTACAAAAAAAATTAACCAAAACTTTAATAAGCCGCTAAGAGAAACCAAAAAGTCTTTGACCAAAAAAGTCCACAGGACTATCGGTGACAATGTAAACATTATGGTTGTGTCGTGCCACGATCATTCGTCAAGATCATACTTTCTTGTCTCCGAAACGGGTAACGTGCGTTCGAAAGCGATGTCTATTTTGTTTTGTCCAAAGAAAGCTAACAACATCAGTCATTTGTCAGATACAACTTCCACCGGATCTTGAATGTACATTCCAGTTTGTTAAACATAATATCCGTGTCTGAATTAGATGTGTATGAACATAATATTAAATAATTCAAGTGAGTTAGATATTCTATTTTATCTAACAATAGATGCCCTTGGACAACAGAAAGCAACTTTAAAATTCTACGTGTGTCTGTAACACAATATGCGTGATTAACTTGAAATAATTAGGTACTTATCGTTAGAATCTAATGTACTATTCTTAGGTATTTCATCATAAGAGTTAATATTATATGGCAATATGAACGATGAAAGACAATCTATTTGAAAAGACTACTTTAGAATCGATGCAAGTAACAACTACGCTAGAACATTGTCTTACCTCATCATGAAACAAACATTTACTACTAATTATAGATTTGACGATCGATAAAGTTTACAATTCCATCGGTTTGGTCACCCACGTTCGATCTATTTGAATGGCAAATCATGAGGGAACAAGTAATTAATCATCCCACATTAATTTATTAATGTCTGACACCTTGCTTGGGGACGGAGCTGTGATCAGGATTATGGTAAACAATCTATTTATTAAAGATGATATAAATAAATCCAAAAGAGAGAAGTGTGAGCGAAGGTTTGACACTGGTGATCAGAAGAAAGTAGTCATCTATGTACTTGAACTGAGATAAGAGAGGGTATTGAAGAAACCACTCATCCCGACCTGTTTGATCTGTCACTTCACACGTATAGTTTCAGAAATCAATCCCCTTAGGTTAATTTATCACAATTTCGTTGAGATTCGTAATAAAAATTACATGTTCAAAGATGAAATGGAATTCCAATAGACTTTTACCAAAATTCCATTCTTTGGTTCTATTTTCTCACGCCTGTGTTTTCTTGACGAGTTCCATTTCCATTTTAACAAAGTACTTTACGAAACCACGCATTTAGATAGGAAAACGTGAAATGCTCTTAGAAAGCCTCTTTGGCTGATACTGTCATTAGAGTTGCTCAACTTAAGGCGGGCATCGCACGAGGCAACTTAGATACAGACAGGGTTAGATTACTTTTAGTGTATGGTAGTTTTAATGCATACTTCAGCTACTATCATGAGAGCTAAGCTAAATGAAGTAATATAGCTATAGAAGCTGCTCTAGCTATTATCAGTGAGACATAAAAGTGAACCCAATAATAGCACGGAAGCTAGACATCAGATATAGAGATATCGATTCATAGATAAGATAAAATTGGTTGTGACATAGAGAATGGAATACGTAGTGCTTGTGTGTGTGTATACGTAATATCTAATTGATGTATTTGATAAACCTGAACTCTTTTAATGAAATGAGATGAAATGAAACATATCTTTATTCAAGTAGGTAGGTAGTAGTAAGTAGTAAAAAAATACATTGTCAAGTTATTATATAGGTATCTTGCTAATAGTATAGACCAAAGTAGCTTACCTTCTTAAAGAAGCCAGAACCCATTTGGTGTCTATGTGTAGGTAAAGGTCTTTATTACTTAAAGTCTTCGTCTTCCCTTCACAATTTATTTGCATTTAAAATTGATATGCCGCATAGTTGCTAGAATTCTTCGTGGCTAATGGAGATTTTATAGGGTAATGTAAATTAGCGGTTTTGGAGTGATGTTTCTGATAAATCTTTTATTCCATCTTGTACAGATGTTTCGAAATAAATTACAAATGTAAATGTGGAAATCTCATTTACATTATTATAGTCGACACGTGGCTCTTTAAATGTTTTAATTACTGTTATTTTTTTAGGAAACTCAAGCTTACTGATAATGCTTGTACAATCGCGTTAGAAACGATTACTACTTTGAATTTTATTATAATTGGTTCATTATAATTCTCCTGCATTAATCTGTAAAAATATTTAAAATTAAATCATATTATCCAATATTCAATTCAGATAATGTAACATTTTATTATTATTGGTTATTCGATTCAAGGATACAATCATGATATTATATTCATTTATTATTATAAATTTCCGCGAATGTGTATTTTAAACTATACAAAAATAAAATCACCGATAAACACTATGAATTATTCCATAAAAATCGAATTATTCACGATCATTGTTGAAGTTGAACAAAAAATCTTTCCACGTAGTGCAAAGTACGAGATAGTTCTTGACACACTTTACAATATCAATTGGCTGAGTCTGTACAATGTCTTTGTCAAGGAGTTTAAAAGTTTGCCCGGCGATACGAACCAATATGATGAGATATATCTTCGTATTGGTATAATCTATTGACCTAATTTTACTCCGACCTCCCGACATACCAAACGTCGGTAACTATTATAAATTTAAACGTAGATTTGTATTAAGAGTGACCCAATTTTGATAAGGAACATAATAGTATGAAGGATGATTACAACACGAAATGTGATGGTATCGTCACAGATATTTGCATCATACTCAGTCGCTGTTCTATATTGCTTGAACTAATGCACTTTAATAGAATAGGCAGTGAATATAACTGTACAATTATAGATCGTAATTTGCTATTTTATTTATCGTTATTAGTTGTGATAAGTAATGGAATTCTCCTTTCTTGAAATGTCATGTTCGATTACCTTAAAAACGATATCTGGTTATCAGTCTTTAGCTTTGATTAGGTTAATACCAAGTCTGTCATTTAATCTTATGTTTTGATTTAGATAGATGAAATCCAACTCACATTTTATCTTCTTTCTATTTCTAAATGCACCGGTCCTAAGTTTGATTCAAAATTGGCAGCAATAAATGCATTGGCAAAAGCTATGGTGCGCACGAGTCGGTCTAAGGCTCGACAAAATAAAACATCTTCTTGCCGCATACCTCTAACTTTAGATCGAGCTGTAAGACAACGTGTGATGCAGAATTAACCTTATTACCTTCACTTAAAATATACTTTAGGCCGTTTTCAAAATAATAAGCGGTCAAGAACGAATTTGCGAAACGCACGCATGGCTCTCAGCGACAGAGTCGGATTGTAAAGAAACATTGCCGCTTTTGTTCCGCTGTTAGAAGGAGATGTTGCGCAAATTTGACTTGTGTTTGTTGCTTTCGTCGATAATATCTATCGGATTACAAAAGAAAGCTATTTTGAGTACCACAAAACGAACTGTTCAGAAATAACACTAACATTTTGTCAGGTTAAAATGGCGGGAATGTTTATTAAAATTCTCTTTATTAACCTGTGCTGTCCCACTACTGAGAGCTAGCCAATCCTTTGGTTGATGGATCAAACTTCACACTTACTTCTCCTGGATCGTTATCTTCTGCATCCCCTGCCCCATCTTCTTCTTCATCCTGACCACATGACCTTTCCAATCCAACGTTAGCCCGGCAGTTCTATATCCTACGTCAACGGCATCAGTTTATTCAAATTATCGCAAACTTTTAGCTCTCCTGCTAAAGATGTCTAGTCTAAACTTTATTAATAATTCACACATCGGCAATCTTTATTACGATACTGGCTCGCAACCGTGAACGTTTTAGTGCAAGATTCTCAACATTTCAAATGAAAACGGAAATGTCTAAGTGTTATATTTGGAACCACGTACAGAGTTTCAATGACTTTGCTTTCGAAACGTATGCATATTATGAAAGTGATATTACTCAACTTGACAGCGGAAAATATGTTTAAAATTTTTATAAGGAATAATTTAACAATAAGTCTTTCAATGGTAGTGGAAGACATAATGATGCAGATAAAGCAAAGCAATAAAAGTAATTATTATGAGTTGAAGATTTTAAAAATGTGTCATTGTTGGTTCACAATGAATATAAATACATACAATGGTTGGATAAAATAATACTAGAATTTGTTGTAATACAAAAATAGAGAACATGTTTAAATTATTGGTTTCGTTATTCAAGACTATTGTTCAAAATAGGATAATAATCTCAGTAGTACGTACTTAATTGTACTTCATTACTTATGCAAGAGTTTAACGAACAATTGGACAGATAAATTAATAGCAAATTTTAATGTTAAAATAATATTATTGTTTCATAACGCCATTAGAGAAATTAACTTTGTGACTATGTTAGCTAGTTGTAGTACGTAAATGTTAACGAGATAAGTAGGTATTAGTAAACATTTTCATACTAAAGGTTATTGATTAGTTAGAAGACAACTCAAAGTCCATTGTAATACGTAAACACAAGAATCATCATCAGTCTATCGCAATCCACTGCACTCCAGGCCTCTCCAATCGTCACATTGCTAGGCTTCTGGCATCCAGCATTTGCCAGCCATTTTGCACAAATCGTCACTCCACCTAACTTGAGGGCGTCCTATACTACGTTTCCAGAAAAGCAGCATCCACTCTAGAACTCGTTTAGGCCAACGGCTATCGGTTCTGCGGCTGATATGGCCAGCCCACTGCCACTTCAGCTTACTAATCCGCTGAGCTATGTGATAGAGGCGTAAATAAAATAAATTAAAGGATTATTATTGGATAAACCCAAAGTCTACAATAAAATGAATATGCTTAACGTCTGAAAAGACTTATACATCACACAATAGATTCAATCTGATATAAAAACTTAATCGGTCGAACTCAAGCTTGAGTTTCTTGACATTCAACAAGTCTGCGGAGTGGGCAACAAACTTGGGCACGAGCTGTGAACGAGATAAATTATATGGTTGGTCTAAAATAAGGATTATGAATCATGGCGGTCTGAATTGGAATGGTCCGTTTGACAACAAAAAGTGATCATCGATTTAATCAAATCCTCAAAGTGCACAATACCCATTTGAGGCTATCTTCCACTTTAATTGCTTTTTCGACAAAATACTTTCATTGTATATTTTCACGCCAATAAAACAAAGAATTTTATTGTAAACGCTAATTTACGACAATTCAGATTGTCAAGACTCGACATGGAACACGTGAAATTAAACTCCTTTGCACAAGTCACATGTTCCAATGAAGTGTAGAGTAATTAATTAGTCTAGTTACATGTAAAGTGTACTTCTTACAGCAACCTATATGGATAAAATTGTTTATTTATTTAGTTATACTAACAACATACGTGTACATATGTTAAAACGCCTCGGGTGGAGACAGTCAGTACCTATATTTAATTAATATTTTGTTTACATACGTCGCAACGATCTAGCATAATTAATATTCTGCAATCAACTTTTTCCAGTAGTTTTATGCCTTGCGCACTCACCACTCAATTTGGGCAAACATGACCTGATAATGAAAGCTGTTTTATGGTTCTGTTGAAGATCTAGTCCCTTTATGGAGCTAAATCCAAATCTGACTTTAAAACCTTAGCAACTTGTATTCAGCTTAAGAATTAGGTAGTGACAAGTTTGCATAGAAACCCTGGCATCCTCCTTTAATTATCTTCTTGTCTGGAAAAGATACAATTTACAGCGAAAATGAAAATATCTAAAGCCATTTTGCTAATACTGAGTTTTACAATTTGTGCCCGAGACACAAATTCCTCGCAACATAAATTTCTCCGTAGAAAAACGGACATTGATAAAGCTGTTATTATCACAGACAATAAAGAGTATTAATCACGCCTGACGGTTATGTTTGAGCGTTAATTTGAGTGTTCACGGTCAAGGTTGGTTGCAAAATTCGTGGTAATAAAAAAAGGACATCAATTACCGTCTGGATGTCGATATTTTTGACGATACTTCATTGAAAAATCAATTGTCACATGCGTCTAGCGTAATCGTGTCGTGACATACGATTTGAGTATCGATAGATGACAATGTGACAGTAGAAAGCGTTGACAGATGTCAGCGGAGAACAGACGTTGCTTTAAACGTTTTTTATAATCTTGTGAAGACTGAAAAGAAAAATAAAAACGATTCTCCTTACTAAAAAGTTCAATACTTAATAAAATATCGACGTAACTGATTACAACACAACAAGGGACAATCGAAATTGGCTAAGCTGATGCTATCACAGGATAAAATGTGGCTAGTGGTAGAATAAATCTAGTTTTCGACTTTTCTTCTGCCCTCTGAGATGTTGTTTGAGAACTTGCACTTAATATGACTGAACAAACTGAACACAGCCTATGAAATATTATTTATGATGCCGCCAAAAATAACTTCAACGAAATGTCTCATCCTACCATGAATGCAAATTTTCATCATGACACGAACTATCTTTCAGTCACGAATACTTCTGAATTTAGATTGGTCGGACATGCGACAAAACAGTTAAGAGTTATGCCAAAAATAACCACCGGTAAACATAAGTCACGTTATTCTAATTCGAAAGTACTGGAGCTAGAAAGCTTTCGTGTCCATTTGGTTACATGTTTACTGAACATATTTTTTAAGTCTGAATGCGAAAATGTTGTTGGTATATTTACATTTCAGTTGTTAAGTTCAAAGGTCACTCCTAATTAATAGGTGCGACTCAAAAGTGTAGGAAAATTCTGGGAATACCTGCAACTTCGATTTGACAAAACTTGGTATTTTTCCTCCTTCATAAAATGTAACAGTCTAACATGTCTCTAATTTTCTGTATAGAGTGGGCAACGACTATTTTCAACGCTTTCTGAAACTTGTCAAATTCAATATTCCGTAAAGCGACTAAATGATAAAAGACAGATTGCCAGTCGAGTAAATTTGGAAAGATTTTTTTTCTATATAAGCTCCAGTTTTTCTTAGAGACTTGGTTTGTAGTATACTGGTAACCATTTGATGGTTGATTTCAAAAACTGCTTGGTGTACTTTTACTGGTATCTAATCAATTTTCCATGTAATGTAAAGCTCCATTTAACCCATTGAACTGATAACCTTGGAATAACTGTTACCAGTGGCTAAATGAGGGAAGGCATGATGGAAAAAGTGTCCCAATTTAAAGGAGGCAGCTAAGTTCAGCATTGGATGTATTGATTGATTTCATTGAACCAATTTCCCGTTACTTCTCCACCCATATAAAAAACCTTGCATTCCAAAATTATACCAATTAAGTTTTGGACAACCACTGACCTTACACGGGTAATCTTATGTGTTCTATGACCGATGTGTAGGCAAGTTATTCAAGTTACACAAAAGGGCCGGTAATTACAAAAGGCAGAAGGAAATAGGCCGACCTTGGTTCAATTGTGGCCGATACAGTTTTTAATTTCGACCTTTGGTTCAATGCAACAGTAGAACGCAGCCGCGGATTGTTTGTTGAAGATTTTGTTTATGTATAGTACAATCGACCACGAAAGTCGATGACCTTTTCATTTTGCTACACACCGTATTGTGGGTAAAAACTGAGTTGATTTTGATGATCATAAGCAAGTTAATTTTGTACGGTGTTTATTGTATTAGAGATATTATAAATAAAATATAATTATCGAACTAGGCTTAGTTAAATACCACAGACCGATGACGGGCAGCGGAGCGAGTAGCTGCACTCTGCGATGTGAAGCCACAGATTAATAAGTAGTTACTATAATTTAATAATTATACTAAGGAAAATGTAACAGTATTTTTAAAATATATTTTGACATAAACAAACATTGATGTGATAGCTAATTTCCATAGTTATGATTCATAAAAATGTACTTTACATGATTTTGGATCACGACCACATACAAAGTATATCAAGACTGGAACTTAAAATAACATAAAACAGTTTAAATGATATTTGATTGTAATTTAAATCAGCGATTAAAACCACTTCAGGTACATATGACTGGCAAAATTTATTTAAATAAAACGTATTTGATAGATAATCATTAACGCGTAACTAAATAAAGTAATTATCTTCTGTATATTAAATTTAGCAACTTATTTTATAAAACCTGATTTATGTTTAGCTATATTTACATAAAATAAATCCGGTTTATTAATTGATTTACCTGACGAGTACATAAGCTAGTTATACTAAAATACGAAGTTTCAATCCGGTTATTAGTCTGTTAAATAAATAATCCAAATAAGTTGCTACCTTAGATATGTCCATTTTAACCACAGATTTAAAAAATATTATATTATTTAGTCTACTGTTGGCGATCGCTGGGTGTAGCTTCTCACTCCAGTGACGCTGCTTCCCGTCATCGGAGCTGCGCCTTCAATCGTGATAGACACCGTCACCAGTTGCCAGAGTCTCGTTTGTTATTTGGCAATATCCTAATTACTAGAACTAAAATCGGACTTTCCGCTTTGACGCTAAACACAAATCATTATGCCCATTGTTGTAGCAAAAAAAAAACACAAGACGAACATTATTATAATGAACTAAACGCTTAAACACATAATGTTAACAATTTGCGTCAATATTTTTTACAAGCATTTCATTTTCTTAGAACGCACAAGATTTTCAATACGTGTGGCCCCTATGGTGGGTACATATAGATAGATATAGTACATACCATTTAGTACACACGGGGACACTTCAAGATTAAACCTGTCAAAAAATTTTAAGCTCCATGGCCCCTTAATACTAAGATGAAAGTTGTTTAAGAAGATTAATTTGTCGCCGTCTGTACTATATCTATCATAAAATAGACACATAACTGTACTATTATTAACTGCAAACGATTGCAATGTACCGAAAAAAAATAGCTCCATAAATACCTACTAATTAACTCAAAAAAAATTTTTCGATTTTTTTGGACTGGCGTTACATAGTTCTACCTGATCTGTCGTCTTATCTTGTGCGAATGTTTAGCTAATTTGATTACCTACACTATATTCTTTTAACCTTATCAATGTTAATTCAAATTAAGAATAGAAAAGAATAAGTGATCTTATTTTTTAGTTCTATTTCAAGGAAAAGGTTTTCATTTACTTTCGCGATTGACTGTACTTTTACATGTCAATGTTGTGTCTATAGCTCGGTATTAATTACGTCAAAGTCCGCGAAAATGTTTGTTTATACCAAATCTGGGTTGAAGAAATGACACTTGACGTATATTGAATATGAATAATAAATATGACGGTTATAGCATACACGTCATTAAGGGGTAACGTCCTTTGGTTTGAGCTTAAAGTGGGGAGAAGCATCTTACGACCATTTTCATGATGTCTCTTAGGTTTTTTTTAATAAATAGGAGTAGCCTTAATCGGACTGCGAAAAGAGAGGCGCAAGTCGCTGTAGCAACTGACAAGTAACCGGTCAGTTGGCAACGCCTTGCCGGCCCAACCCTAACCCCCCACGAGCTCCGGAAACCTTACCCGGAGGTCATTTGACTGGGGTATTCTATGATCCCCATACGCGATATAAACTGGTTGTTGGCGAGCAACCATTGTATGCTGATTGCCAATGATAGAGTTTGACATTCTCTAGTAGAGGTCTACGTTCAACAGTGGAATACAAATGACAATAGGCTGTTTGACTTGATTTTCAAATCTAAAAATGTAGTTTTCATATTTTCGTCAAAATAACTTCAACAAAAGCCCAATCTTATCAGAAATTGCAAATCACACAGCTGGCAGTTGCTAGCGAGGTCTTCACTGCACGCCATCTGGACCTAGGTATTGCCTTGCGCTGCATTTAGTGCTTGCAATGACCTATTTCTTATACTGCATTCAAACATAGGTAGTGAGGGTGGTCTGACGAAATTTCCTCTGTTTTTAAAATAACGCCTCGTTTTTCATACGAAACCTGGTCAAAAAGTCACATTTGGGTAGCAACTTCTTTCGGGTAGTACCTAAGCCAAGGGTCGTCGTTCGATCAGGAAAAAACCTTCGTGTCTGTTCGGTGTTTGATACCTATTAAAAAGTACATTCTTCTTTCAAACACTGCTTGGATACTTACATTTGATTATCTTCATTTCTGAGATTATGAAAAGCTATCTGCTTGCTTACTTCTATTTGACAAAACGATTTGAGCTTAGATTGCGAGAGTTTGATATTTTAGGATGTTTGATATCGTTTTGAAATATTCGATGTAGATCATTTTGACTGTTTATTATGTGTAGTGGAGTAGATTACGTCTTCATATTAATATCTGTTGCTGACTGTACCTATGTCACTCCATTGTTACAAGTTTCATTGCACCTAAGTGATTATTTAACATAAACAAAAAGTACAAAATGCTTTATCACGATCATTTGAAAATAAAAGCAAATCAATATCGTTTATCAGACATAAATAGTTTCTGAAAACAAAAGAAGACAAAAACACAGTTATACTTGTAAAAAACAAGCAGCTTGAATGTCAAAGAGTGATTATTTAGATGAATTAAAATACACCAATCAACGTCATCAAAAGGAGATAAATTGTTTTGTTACAAAGTGAAGTACACCAAATTTTTATCAGAAAGTCAAAGAATTGTTAATATTAAGGAATATGCATTTTTAGATTTGTTGAAATAATTTATCGTACATATACACAAATAATCTTAACATAATAACGACCTAATTCAAAATTTTGGGAAAAAGAGTTAGAAAATATTATTATTAAAACAATATAATAAAAATATATACAATAAAACAAATTGTGTATTGATACACATATTTGCAACGACATACAGTTTTATTAGGACGCTCCAGTTAAATTTCCTTGTGGAACTAAAAATAAACTTGTCGCCTTGGGGAACGGTCCTGAAAGTAGGACAAGAAATCTAAATCGCTTGTCAATTGCAGCCAGCCAGCTACTTCCTAGGAAGGCGATTCCTTCAATATGAAACGATTGTTGAATACAAAATTGAAATTGTGACAAATAACGGAATCAGCCAGAATAATATTTCAATTTGGTGACTTGTCCATTGTTGCAGCGACTTGGGCCTCTATTTCACTTTCTATTAGGCGAGGGAAGGCCATTATGATGTACTTAGTACTATAAAAAAGGATTTCAGTCAAGCACCATACTCTATAAAGAGTAGTAACATTATACTTGACCAGGTTTCAGTTCAATTTTATACATTTTGGTTTATAGAACCAATGTTTGAAAAAAAAAAGCATATAAATGCACATATAGTTTAAATATTTCAATATAATTTTATTCCTTCCCCATTTTGATACATTTCCTTGTATGCGAAGGTCAGAATCATTAAAATTATTTCAGTTGTGAACGTTACGAATGATAAGCGATTTGAAATTATAATTATTAAAAGCGGGATATACCTACCAAGGATAAAATTTGTATACTGAAATTTCCGTGTAACTGTTTTTTTGTTATTAATCCATTAGTAGAACTCGTTAGGAAATATTTTACATGTTCGAAATTGCAAAAAGTAGTAGAAATCTTTCTTTATGCTATCCTAAAATCTCTAGAACAAAAATACAGCTTACATTTTTGTTAACATCTAGGTGAATACAAAATTATCACCATGTCGACTATTGATTTTAAGTTAAAGTGTAAAATGGTATTAGCAAATAAGCCTTATGTACTTGTAACTTAAATCAAACCCGGAACTCACTACCTACATTTCTATAACAGTACTTCAAGTTGTTTTACATAAGTGATTAATTCTATTAGTTAACGAGAGTTCAACGACCGATACGCTCTTGCTAAGTTTCTTATGGATTAAACAAAATGGTAATTTGAATGAAAATTTAATTTGGGTCCTTTGTTTTGGTTCAAATAGTCTTTAACTCTTGTCTATAAAGAATATACCTATAAAGAATATATGAGTAATGTTTTTGACTAGCTTAAACATCACTATTAAGAAAATAATTTCTGTAGCTTTAATTTTAATGACCTCTGAACTCAGTATTAACAAAACGAACATCAAATTTGATTATGTGAGTAAACATAAAAGAGAAAGTGAACATGTTCATGCTAATAGCTCTATAAATCATTTTACTAATCCGAAGGTTTCAAACAACTTCAAGAAAGTAGACATAAGTGCTCTTCAAAGGAATATTTCGCAGTTATTTTTCGAATCGAGCTCAGGGTTGATACATTATTCATAGCAGTTGTTTTTACTTAATTACAATAGAAAGACGTGATGTGTACCAATTTCTTTTTTTATGGCAGACGATCAAGCGGCTTGTCTGATGTTAAACAATAACTGTCGCCCATGGACATTATAATGGGCACAGCCATGCCGGTGCTTACCATGAGGAAAGAGCTCTCTTAAAATCACGTTTAAAGAAGTTTTCATATAGATCGTCTATCTGCACTTTAACGTTGTCAGATAACCAACAGAATTTCTTGAATTCACAAAGGAAATTAATGCTATTGGCACATGCGGCTAATTTGATATGCAAAGTTGTAATCCAAATAAGTTATATGTGTGATTTATGAAGAACTATCTTTCCTGGTCTTGAAATTAGGTCTTGCATATTGATGATTATTCTCATAATGTAGAAAATTTTGATGATGTATTATTAGCAGTTGTGTGTAAGGCAAATAGTATTATTGTCAAACATCACTTCTAAGCAGTAGGTTTTTCTTTACCAAAGGTTGTTTAAAGTAAAATGGTGTCACCCCTAGATGCACTTACGTATACGTACGAAGAGAAATTAGGTCGCTGGCGTGTCTCTGATGATATTGCCTCGGCATTCATGTTTTCAGGTGAAGGCTAAACCACACAACCGGATTATACTGCAAGTAAAAATAAAATCTAATCAGATTTGTGTATTGGGAGAGACTGGACATTTCTTTTGATATATTACAAGATGCCTTAAAAACAGAGAAATAATAGAATGAAACATTTATTGGCAAGGATTTGTAAATGGCATTGACTAACTGACTGCCATAATACTTCATTTGATTTTCTGGAAATCCTTCATATGAAACGTAAACAAAAGAGTCATTAACAGGTCTAGGGTCCTTGTAGCAAATCAAATGTTGCTTGGGAAATTCCGAAATCCGTAGAATTCAACCATGCGTAGAGAATTGTATGAAAACAAAGCTGCATTCATCCAATGTATTTTTTTAATAATGAATCATCATTTTACCTCATCGAATACGAAACGATACTTCCGTTAAATAATTCGTCGCAAATCGAATTGTGATCCATTGAATACCATCTAACAGCCTTCAGACGACAATAACTATTGTTTTAACATCACCCAATACAATTCAGACATTAAATCTTTTGCCCGCGAAATTTGTAAAGCAATTGCTCCTAATGAATACAAAATTCTCTCAAAATACCAGTGTAGGATTCAGATAAAGCATAAATTTGGCACTCACTGAATTTAAAACATTATCTTCCTCAATTTTTTTTCAAGGCATATCAGTACAGTATGGTAATTTGACTGAGAAATTGGTAATGAAACACATTCGTCTCTTTCCAATTTTATTTAAGGCCATACCAAGATGGATACTGATTTTACCTTACTAGGACAAGTTGTTGGGACTTTAGGAACAAAATAACCAATGGCCACCAATTCCTGCAGCACTAAATTGAGCGTTATAATTGGATCAAAAGGTCCAGTTTTCCATACATAATAATTTTTTTCATTAAATGTCTTGTCCTTCACAAATCAAGTCTATCAGTCCTGTTTGAGAATAAGAAACTTTGTCTTTAAATTATATTGTCCGATATATCTGCTATACCTACTGACTTGTTCTTTACCTTTCACTGTATTTTGCTATTGCGTTAATTATAGCCTCGGCCTGTGTCCGTATTCGATTTAGTGTTAAACACTTCCGTAACTGATAATTGCTTTTTAATATGGTCTTAGAAGAATAAAGATAATTTTAAGGAACTAGCCTTAAAATAAATGATGATTCATTTATCTTTATCTTCAAAGTTTAATATATCAAGCAGAGGAGAGGATTCGTGTACATGATTATCTTTATTAGCATAGCTTTCTTCTTGCAACTAGTTATTTTAGATTGCTCATACAAACAGTTCCTATTCATCACTTCTTTTTAATTTACACCTTTGAATCCACCAAAACATTCTTAATTTCTAGCACATATAATATCAAGTCGTTCAGATTTCTTTTAGACACACCAAAACATACATTCAGAGTCATTTGACTGACGCTATTATCTGACTTTTTGAGAACATTCTCGTATTTTTTAGGGTTTTTGCCATTTAAAATAAATTGAGGTCGATTTAAATTAAACGAGTACACATTTGCATGTTGAAAGAAAATAATGTTCCGTCCAAAGACGTAATGTGTATATCTCATTACAATAGTTGTCGCTAACAGAAATACATCACTTTGTTAATATTAGATCTTTGTAATATTCAAGATGATTTGCATAACACGGTTGTCGTCATCTAACAGTAATAGATTATAGGGGAAATTTTAATATTCTAAATTTCGAATGCTAGGCTTTGTCTATTTTTGTAATCTAGCCTCTCGTAAGACAAAAGTACACTTTATCAAAATGGGCTTCACCTGGGGGTAGTCTGAAAGAAATCGCTTACTAGCGATAAGACTGCCTAAGACATACCAAAAATTATCATGCCTTTTACTGTAAATGTGCAATAAGGAATATCCCTCTATCAAGCTATTACTGCCTAACCCAAATAATTCTCAGTAAAAAGTTTCCAACGTTTGTCTCTATAATATCAAGTATTGCAGAGATACATAGATGGATGGTTTAGGACAAATGCCTCGCTTGACATGTTCTTTGATTCATGGGCGTGTACAGCTGCCAACTATTTCACTCCTAGCTACATTTCAATTGTTTTTAGTTAGAAGACAGCACGAAACATTGGCCTAATATCTGGACTGGGTCTACAACCGGTGTACTATGGCCACTAGACAAACGAGGTAATACACTATACAATGATGAGTCATAACAACTAGTGACTCTTGAGGTTAGTACAATCTTGGCAGACATTCAGAATATAGTGCCAAAGAAAGAACTAGTTGAATGGCACCTAGACTTCAATACCAATGATTGGCACATAACAAATAGACCTTTCTATTTTGCTGTTTTCATCAACAGGTTCAATACTTTGTATTTAACATGTTTGCTTAATCTATATTTGTCTGTCTGTATGCAAGTTGTGAGTTAATCAATTTATTTTGAGATCAGAATAAAATAGGTATTAATGATTGTATAAGATATTTGTAGATCTGGTATAAGTAGGAATATTTATAGTAGATAATTTTAAAATAGATATAACATAATAAAGCACTAAGCCACTAAGCAATCAAACTTTAAGGCAAATTCAAACATTATTGTTTTGTAATCAGTTGCATGCCCATTCAAAAACAAATAAGAGGAAAATCAACAATGTATATTTATGGGGATTTTCCCGATGGCAATAGATAACCCATAAACGTGCTATGATTTTTTATTAATGATGTTTTAACCACTAGATGCCCCAAGCGATTTACATGGAATTAATATTTGGGTTGCAGGAATGCGATGATAGCTGAATGTTTGGATTATCGAATCGAATAAACTATACAAAACACACCGTATTCAGCAGATTTTTTAATTGAGTTGTGTTGCGTTTGTTCCATCTTTAAACATTTGGCAATCCGTTAAACATACACATACTATTCACTTACCTTTATTTGAAATGAATTTGAATTTCAACAGCATCATTCATGCGAAAGGGTTTTCTAAAGTTTTTACTAACAATGAAATAGATTTATTTTCCCTTTTAAGGCATGGTATTTGGTTAATATATTTATTTAAGTATCTAAGCGTCAGAGGTACAGTGGTACGGCAAAAACGTTTCAATCAAATGGGTTATCGTTCTCGATTTTAGTACAATCGTTTTGAATCATTCACTTCCCTACATTGTGGTCATCGAATTGTTGTCAAGACCATTGTTTCGGAACTGTTGAATAATGATTATTCAACGTGAATACTGTACAAGGTTGTAGCTTGTCGCCAATGGTGGAACATTGACGTACTTCTAACCACAAAAATCCCCCATACAATGGGACACAAATAGAAAAATATTCACATAAATTGTAAGTATTTTAAATTTACGCTGTTCAAAGAAAAAAGTTTTCATCAATAGAACTGGAATCCATTTTTAAATATGCAAGGATTCAAAAGCAAATTCACAACATTTTTTGATTTTCATCTTCATTTTAATGTAAAGGAATACAGCTACAGCTAAGTTTGCTTTCTGTTACGAAATTAAATTGTTAAGAAATAATTATAAGAAGCACAATAGGTACGAGTATATTTAACATATTTACTTAGAGCGAGATTGCCTAGTAGATTTTATTAATATTTACGTTTTCGTTAATCAAAATAGCTTTTGTATAGTTTGAGTAAATATGATTTGAATGAAATATTAAAGTAATTAAAATCGCCTTGTGCTTCATTCTTTATGTTATTTACTTTAGTAACTTAATTTTACTTTATTTTTTTAGTTTGAATACATCCAAACCACCAGCAAATTACATATTTAATAGATTGTTATCAATCTGTACCTTTTCACATGTTTATTGTATAGGTTTTTAATTATATCTCTGTCGCATCATTTTATCTCACTGAGATAATGATTTGATGTCAAGAGAGAGGTCTTTGGCCTGCAGGCTATATACCTGTAGATATAACGTCTCTATAGATATAAATATCACTGAGAGACATTAGAGAGAGTGCATTCATTCAGTATAAAGTTGCAACGAGATTATAAACTGGTTTTGTATGACGAGACACATTAAGCACTGGATTAAAATCATCATCAATGTCCTGAATATCTAAATTTATATAACACCTACAGTCAGTGGTCTGTATAACACGCGTCGAGTTTGTCTCATTTAGTTTTTGTCCCCGATATGTACGTAATTGGTCATGCTCGTAATTGGTAGCAAAAAACTCGTATCATTAATCACCATTGCTTCTAATATCAAGGTCTTCTAATTCAGCGGATACGGGGAGACTTAATTCATTTCAGCTCTGCGGATCAAATCTAAAACACCATTTTTATTGCTATTAATTCAGCAAAGTTGTAATGTAACCATTAATAAACCTACGTAATTAAAACTTTATGATCGTGTTCATAGTTCCGTTCCAAAAGGGCGACATGATGTAATAGAATTTTGTGGAAAACATCTTTGTTACACATTCATTACTTACTAACATGGCGCAGGGACCCAAAATGAGTCTTGGCCTCCACACATTCATTAATGCAATAAAAGTTGTCTTTGATTTTCATGACGGTTCTTAAATTCGTGGAAACGATATTATATGTAGTCGTCATGGTTGTATGGTATGGTGTATGGACACCATTTTATTTCATAAAAGGTTCTAGACAATTATTTATTAATGCTATTAGTACAAGCACGTACGTCAATACCTTATACCTAATTAGCCAGTTAACAGCGATTCGCATTCTCATTAATGAAATAATGGGCAGTTTTCGCCAAAACTTTATAACACGTGTCCTGACCAACCTTTGTTCCAAACCATAAATTACACAGACATTGTTCACATCCTGCACCTGTTACTTTTTGGTGACAACATGTATGCCAACTGGCAATGGACAAGCAAAAGTCATTGTCAAAGACAGTTAGAATTTAATTCAAAGACAAAAAGCTTGCAATAGCACCGATGACGATAATAAAACTAGGTTTATAGATTTAAAACGGTTAATTGATAATCAGTAAAGACCTTTATTTGCTTTTAAATTCAAGAATGCGTGTAGTTTAGGTGGAATAAACGAGGTTTAATGAAACTTAGTAAACTAAAGTAGATCAACGTTCTGAACAAATTCTGTATTAAAGTCGAACATTTAGCACCTACAACGTTTCTTAATCAAATGGCGGGTTCATTGGTTGATTTATGAGTAAACGAACAGAGAATAACTTGTTCTGCTTTGCACATCCCTCGATGATGATGACAAAGACGCCTTGACTATCATCGTCATCCGTTAAACAAAAAAATCTCATGCTTGAGCTTGAACAAGATTTCCGTGATCAAATTTTAGTCAAGAAAGAGTGCATTTATATGTGTATTAATTTATATCGCATGAATGTATCTACCATATTTAGTTATATATATTCACTATATAAATAATCATTAAGCGGCGTGAGCTCATTCTCACATGACCCATAAAATATACCTTATTGATTTGTTATTTGCATAAAAAATAGTTTGCTATGCAAATCGTTCGTATTGAATGACCATGAATTCCCTTATCTGGGATAGTTTTCTATAAGATTCCACGTTGAAAGCATTAATATTAAAAGTATGATAATCCTTTAAAAGCAAGGCTGAGTGGTGACTATCGCCTTTATTGTTTCTACGGCCCTAGTAGGTAATGGACAGATAAGTGAAGATCCCTAACGGTCCGTTAAAAGTGACACTAATTTACTTTTAATACATGTTAAATGTTCACTAACGGTCAGTAGCTCCGAATTTACGTGAGCTCCGGCAGATATTTCTGGCCTTTCCACGTGTCTGTAGAATCCTGAACTATTTAGTAAAGAATTGCGCATCAAATTCTGATTGTTGCTGCTATTAGTTGAACAGCCCTGGTCCGTTCCCTGCCGTACCCAGGCCTCTTTACGCCAAGTTTCTGTATGCCGGACTAACAATATTCAGCCAGCAATAGCCAGTAGGTTGTAGGATTGATTGCATTCCGCTCCCCCGCAATGCGGCCGCCTTGACTATCATCGTAGACATTTAAGAAAAAAGTAATCACATAATGTACTCCTATTTGTTTTCTTTAATTCTTTACTTGGTATCCATTTAACAAAGTAAAATCTTCATCACTTTTATAAAAATAGGTGTTAGTAGGCAGAGAGCATCAGAATGACCAATTACAGTCGAGTGACGTTTTGGCATTTTGCCTACACCATCTGACAAACTAGGACCGGCCAAAACAGGAACATGGTCATTAAAAACCTGCGGATCCATTTTGCTTTTAACGTCATCGATAAAAGAGAAAGTTCCTAAACACTGGGAAATAACTGAGGTCACCAAATTTATCGACAAAAATCATTTTGTGACGTTGACAATGCCCTAGAAGGAAGGCGGATGTACACAAAAGCGGAAAATCCTTACACTCCCACCAATGATTGTGTTCAACAGTTTAATTATATCTTGCAGTACTCAAGTGGTCTATTAATTAGCAAGGAGAGTCATGCGTTTGTACTTAGTCACCTATTGTTTTATAATTGATTCGTTATTATTGCCATGGCATGTGTTGAGGCTAGACTTCCTAGATGCCTTGTAATATGAGTAGGCGTTTTGAAATCGTTATTTCAAAATCACAAGTCTTGAAATACTCATTAATCCTTGTAAGCGCATGATGTTTGTGCAACATTGCACCAATACGTTAATGTAGTGTAGTTTTACAAACACATTGTGTTTTTCTTCTTTTACAATTCTAATGTTTTGAATAACTCGATTGACACAAATATAATAAACTTTGTGGTTTCAACTAGATTTGCGGTTAAGGAATAAGTATGCACTGCTATGCATACAATTGCTACCTACAAATGTCTTCCATTCAATGTAGGTGCAGTTTTTATTAGTATTTGTTCTTCGTTCAACCTAGAATCTAAATTAGAATTAACTATTGTCTGCATAATTATTATGTCACAACGTCACAAAGAAACTGTCGGTCACATTCAATAGCATTCATTCAATTTCTTATTCGCTAGAAAGAGTGCAATGTCATTTTTAAGTAATTCTTTTTAACATATTTTACTTGTTTGTCATAGTTACCATCCTCTTCTCCAGTATATTCTACACCTTTTTCATATAAAACGACATTTATCCCAGTACATTCTAGTAGTCTTATAAGACTACCTGAAGGTATTTCATCAGTCCCATTAAGACCGCTCCTAAAAATCCCCACAAACGTATCAACCGCACTTAAACCACAATTGACTCATTATCAAAGTCCATTTGACGCAGATCCGTATGGTCACATAAAGTATGTTAGATTTTCAATTAGCTTAAAAGGGTTTACTGAAGATACTCAACGTGCTAAAGCAAGGGTATTAAACAATGCGGTCAAGTCAACAGGTAAACCTATAACGGAAGGGATCAACTGCCCTATATCCCAAATTGGCTAATTCATAAGGGCTTAGGTGACCCGGATCGCTGAGTAGTGGTGGGCTATATAAGAACTGTTCAAACATGTTCCTGTAAACATGCGAAACTGCGCCCTCATAGTTCGGATGTAAATATTGAAAGACTTCGGTTTTACGTACAGCTTGAACCTTCACCTTACGTCCTTTATAACTGGTGCCGTTTTCATCATTCGGAATTGACGGTTTAATGAAAAATCATTAGGATATGCTCTATTGTTATACTTTTAAATTTTAAGTATAATAAGGGAATGGATAGAACACAATCACAATATATAAAGAAGAACAAGAAAACAAATATAATACTTTTCAAAAAAATCTAATTATTTTTCTTTAACCATTAGGATGGGTCCATCATAGATCAACCAAATATATAGGTATCTGAATGTGCTATTAAGCTTTTAATTTTTAACAATACAACTTTGCCGTATCTTTCCGCTTTATGATTATTATTTATTATTAGAAAAGAGCATCGATAAAAAACGTGTATTGACGTGCTTGTATCGAATCGGTGCGTGATTCAAACGAAACAAGTTTCAAAAGTTACATTACTGCTTTGCGGGTTTCCCCGACCTTGTTAAAAGATATTTTTAAAATTCGCTGCCTCATTATATTCGGCTACATCAAATACATTTGTATTTGCGGTCTCTTCTAAATATAAACTCAGTTTTTCTAACATTGCGTGCGGAAAAATACTTGGGAGTGTCTTCGAAACTTGATTGGTCATTGCCATTTTTCTTGGTACCAAAATAACTTGCTTTAAATAGGAAGAATTTAGGTTCTGAAATACACAGAAAAGTTGCTTTTCTTCTCCTAATGGCTATACCTAATACGGGAAGAGTTTACGGCTGATATTTAAATGCCCAATTACAGGTTGTAACACTTCAGTAAAATATTTATCTACTCAAAAGTAACAGAGTTTAACAACCATTAATCAAACTGTAATACTTGTAATACTAAAATTTTAAATGGAAACAGTAAGTATCTCAGCGTTGTATTGGCATCCTTACCTTACCTAATTAACGAAAGAAGATTAACAAACGCTACGAAAAATAATCAGATCAGTTAAATTTGTTTCTTGGCCGTTTACGACTAAAAATAAACATATTGAAAACAATGTTTAAAATATAAAAGGGCTTCTTGCTCAATATGACCTTTGTACCCTTGATTGAGACTAAAAACACCCAAATATTTGTCTACCTTGAGATTAACGTAGCATTATTAAATAAAGCACAAACATTGAAGCCCTTTATTGGGTTTTTGAACGCAAATGATCTTGATGAAATTTGGATGTTAGCATAATACCGGATTGTCTTCTATCCTATTATGGTATTTTATAATAAAGTGTTAAGTGGGCCCATAGAAAATTCTATATAAACTTTTAAGGTGATAACCAGTGCGAACGGTTCATTGTGTCCACTTTAAAGACAAGCTACACCTATTATCTATCAACAACTTTATTAAAATTAAAGCCTTTATAAAATGAAGTGTTTACAAAATACAATTTACCCCATAAATATAAGGACAGCTAGTAAAAAATAATGAATGAACAGAATTTGCCGCTCGTAAAATTAAGACATAGCACTCGTACGACCGTAAATATTTGGCACAGTTTGTATTTTTCCAGAGATTTGAACTATATTTTGTTTGATTGAGAACTCACCGCTGACACTTTTTATCATCTCTCATATATTTCATGGTAACTAATGTTTGTTCTTCCTGGTGCACTGAAAGATCGATGGCATTGGTCTATTTTGTATAGTTCCCCATGGGAATATGGGAACATAAACATCTTGAGGAAACAAAACAAACTGCAAATGGGTCACCCGTTTTTCTAATCTTCAGTTGATTATTAATAATCTTTTTAATATAAATTGCTTCCGCTTAACAATCTTGAAAATATTTGCAGAATAAATTAATGTGGCATGCTAAAGAAAAGACCTTCAACATTTTTTATGAATATTCTAATCACACAAATCTTATAGGTACTTCCGAAATCAATACAGTCAATGACGTTTGAGCAAAGGTTCCTCAACCTGATGAACACTTTCTGTTGACATAATATAAACATCAAAAAAATCATATAAACTGTGACCTGATTTCGGTTGATGTATGAAAACCTAAGGAAACTATGGCGAGATTGAGTAAAATCATAATTATCATTTACACGCAAACGAAGTCTCTGGCACCAGCTACTATTAACATTTACTACAACACATGTAATAAGAATAAAAGTTGTAATAAATAAATATCACATAATTTTACTTCGAGAAATGTGACGCTAGGATGACTTTGGACATTCAATTTTAAACCTCAAATAAATTTAAAAAATCTTATTCATTTTGCTAAGCATTTTCTCGACACCAAATTGTTCTTGAATTAGCGTAAAAATTAAAAGAAGCGGATATGGCGGAACAACAAAAGCTAAGGTTATGCACTTATACGCTACGTTTGTGGGCACCACTCATGGTACTGCTGGCCTCGACATACTTACGAAAACTGTCTGTTGTTTCTTACGGATTATGGTCAATGGCCACACTACCAATGGGCATGAGAACATTTGCAAAATTCGTTGACGCAAATCAAATTAAATGAACTAACGCTATTATGAATGGCATCCGATTATCGTTAAAAGCCCAAAGGAAAATACGTTTTTAGATACACAAATGAGATGATGTAACTGATGATGCAACGCTATAATCAATTTGAATGATAAATATATATTTTTGTTACTTTCTTTTTTCCGTTTCTTGTATTGTACTTTTTCCTACACGTGCATAGATGTGAATTTATCTTTCTAAATTCCAAACCATTAAAAATTTTACATATCTAAGCCTCGTGAAATGCGTTACCAATTCCCGTTAATTATAACTTTTAAATATTTCCATTACCTCATCAAGCCATTTTTAACGACAAATTCTAATAGGTACCTAGTTACTATTAAAAGAGAAATAAAATAAATGCCTTTGACGATTCTTGCCTTTGTTAGCAACTTCATAAAGTTTAGAGCAATGATGAAGAGATTGATTTACCGATTACCGGCTAAGATACCCTTTCCCAACTATAGCCGTATGTCTTCTAAGTGATAATACATCAAGAACTACTTGTGATGTTTTATTTGAAGATCTCGAAGATCTATGCAAACAAACCTTTGCAGCCACTGCTCATAAACACGACAACAAATTTCAAAATGCAAACAAAAGCAAATCGAATGGTCCTTGATAATAAAATCATACAATTACAATTCATAAATTCACGTCTATTGCAAAAACGATTCCGCCTACACATGAAAAAATGCATGCAAAATGCGAATATGTGCAGCTTTAAACGAACAATTTGATTTTCAAATGGTAATCTGAGATGCACGAAGGTCGTGCAATCAATGTCACACAGATCTTATGTATTCGCAAGGGCATGTATCACTTATACATGGGGAGGCAGGAACATTCTGGACGATCTATTAATAAGGGACGGCCCTGACATAAAGTTGCTATGGAGACTTGGCCAGGTTCACAGGTGTCTGATAAATAATAGAAAATGTGTTTATATCGTAACCCTCAACCAGTTGCTAGAGATTATCATTTGATGTTACCTCTATTCTTTCGAGTTCGAGATAAATTTCATTATTTTCCTCCTGTATTCAAATTCTTGTTTCAACTGACTGATTATCTATTTAAATAGATGACTAAACACAAGCTTTTTTTTTCTAAATTATCCTACTTATGCAGGTTAAAAATATTCGTATGCAACGAACACATACGAGTACAACCCAGACTCGTTAAACCCATTAACGTATATTATTAACACCATATTATTGAGAATTAATCTACTAATTGCTTCATAGACACTTTCTCTTTTCACTCCTAGCTATGAATTCTATAAATAGCCAACCGATACAGATAAATTAATAATTAATACAGATATAGAGAAACCTAAAGTGAGCAAAGCCTTGGTCAAAACCTAGTACGTTTAAGTCACGTGTAATCATTATAACTTTTACAATAGCCAATGTTTATTTGACATTACCTTGTATTGCACATTTAAGTTTGTTTTTCTTTTCAATAACGTCGCTCATTCATCTCCTTGTGTTTACGTTTTTAACAATACGAGATCTCAGACGCTTGGCAGTTTGTTTATATTCCAGGGATTTTATGAATAACCTTCCCTTGGCAATGATATAAAGTGAATATTAAAAATAATCTTTGCACTGTTTATCGACGAAATAGCTATTAGTCACTTTGAAATCCAATACAAACAGTACTTTTGTAATATTTGGAAGAATTTCCGTAAAAAAATACCGAAGAGTTTAGTCAATTTACATTATTCTGCATAACGTTTTCTTTACGACCGCGGATGTTTAAAAATTCAAGCATAATGCTCATATTCTCGTTCAGTTTGAAGGTTGACACTTTTAGTGTTGACAGCGTGGTTTTAGGAAGTTATATAGTTACCACACATCTATATTAGTATGATCTTTGCACTCTTAACCTTCCTTGCAGCCTACACAATGTTTTCTAATGTTGTACTAGGTCATGGTTTCTTAAATTTCTCCGTCGGCTATATTATGGCTGCTATTTCCTTATAGTCATAGTTTCTGCCTATTTCAATTATGATCCAATTACTACGTTTTAATTACTAACTGAAAACTCTTTTACTACTTTTGTTACCTACCAGTCATTAAAACGTGTTTATTTAAATACCGAATTTAGATTGCATTTGTTGCTTGTAAACTGATAGCCACCTCAATTCTTTTTCTGGGCAAACATTCAAACACAATGTTTATACTCCACTTAATTGCCAGATGTTTTCAGGTTAATGGTTTTTTAAGCAGACCACCCGTAATCGCTTAGTTCACGATTTAATTTTATTTGTTCACTTAATTGGAAGCAGGTCCATCAATATAAGCAATTACTTACGATATATACTCGGTAATAATTATTGGATATAAAGCAATTAAATTTGAATCACGCTTATCATGAACCAGGGAATTATTTAAGATTGCGATTGTAATGAGTCAGTTCCTATCAGTCTCAAACAGTGACCTTCTATCTTCCGAACCGTTCACTGTCCGTTTACTTTTTACTATTTTATTTGTATAAAACAGATGCAATTTTAATTAAACATACGAGCTTCACGAACAACCAACGTTTGCTGTACAATCAATCTCCTTGAAAAAACCAACATACTTAAATTTAGGCGAAAACTGCTTGAAATACATCAGTCTATCCGTGATCCGGGTTAAAGTGTAACAAATAAACTTCCAATTAATCTACCGAGTGGCGTAACATTTCATTATTAACTGCTACCAATCTTTACCTACCTAATACTTATTGCTAAATCTATGTTAAACCAATGGTCATAAACTAGTATTATTTAGTGCAGTCGCAGTACACATCGACATGAATCAATAATAAGCTAGACTGTTCCATAACGTCGATACTTCATATTTTCCCTGACTACGGACATAGGATATGGAGCGGAAAACCAAGTTTGTAAACACTGCTTGTGCAAATCCAGTTGGATTGCGGTGCTCGCATCACACGTGGAAAATTAATTACCAAACCTATGCTATTTCATCCGCAATGTGTCACCTCCATTGAAAATTATAGCTATGTTTGCAAGGAGCAACCTTGCGCAAACTACGCCTTATTTGATCGCCTCAGAACACCTGAGGACGAGTCAACATGACCCATGTAAACACGTGCTTATGACTGTTTTCGTTGTTGCAGGTTCGTCATCAATCTTCTGGCTACGAACTTGTTGACGACCTCCCTGCTGGCGCCCGCGCTGTTCGGCGAGCACTCAGCCAGGGAGGACGTGGCGTCGTGGGTGGAGGCGGGCGACGCGGCGGCCTCCGCGTGCAGCCTGGCTGCGCTGCTGGCCATCACGCTGATCGCGCTGGACCAGCACCACGCGGTCACCGACCCGCTGCGCTGCCACACGCGCCTCCTGCAGCGCCGGCCCGCCGCGCTCTGCGCCGCCACCTGGCTCGCGGCCGCAGCCGCCGCCGCCCTCCGCGCTGCCATCGCCGTCGTCCACCACTTCTACCCCCGCGAGCCCATCATCCAAGGAGTCGAGCTCGCCTACTACATCGTGTACTTAATCCTGGGAGTCGTCACTCCCGCGGCTATAGTCTGCGTCATGTACGCGAGGATCTACCGCGCCGCTCGCTCCTCCGGCCTCCGGGCACGCGCGCACGGAGCCAGCGCTCTCCAACTTCACGAGCCTCCGGCGAACCTGCCGGAACTAGTCGAGGAAGCTGAGGGACTTACGTTGAGAATTGACGTCCCCGACGGCCCTGATACCAATGCACCAGTAGAAACCGACCGGAAATTCGGACCGTTCCTGCTGCCGCCCGAGCGTCCGCTGCGATGCCCATCTGTCGCCAGTCTACGGCAGTCGCGAAAAGATGGGAAATCTAATGAGGATCTCAGAAAGGGTCTGCCGGCGGTCAGTTCGGCGCCACTGCTGGCGGCTCCTCTGCTGGCGGTGCAGCAGCGCACGCCGCAGCCTTCAAACAGCGGATCGAGGATAACGTCGATCCGATGTCGCATTTCCAATGCATCATTATTTAGATATAGAGAAGAATCTCGAGCGGCTCGCGTGGGTCTGCTGACGGGCGCGCTGGTGATGCTGCACGTGCCGCACGCCGCGGCCGCGGTTGTCTCCGCCGCTGTGCCTGGTCTGGCAGAGTGCGTCCGGACGCCTGCGTTGGCGCTGCTGCTCCTCTCAGCAGCTGCATCACCGTTCCTGTTCGCGCTGCGCTCGCGACGGGTGCAAAGGGAAGCGAGGCGTTTGCTGCTGCCGGAAAAAAACGCTTGGGAGCGGGCGTCTGGGGCCGCGTCCGCCGCAGCGGCTGACGGGCAGCGCGCCCGCGCAGCGCTGGAGCTGCTGCGGACCTTGTCTCCGGGCAGCGGCGGGGAGACGCAGGCGACGGGAAACGGCGGAGAGGCGGCCGCTTGCAGAGGGTCCTTCAGCTCTGGCGGCAGCACGCAGTTGTCGTCGGCCTCGGACGAGTGACCGCCGCCCCCGCCCCGCACGCCCCGCTCGATGCGCGTGCGCTTCGCCCCGCGACCCACCGCTCTACTCATCTGTGATACTAGGCTAAGCCGATGCGCGCTCGGCGCGACCGTTAGACTGATTTAGTATTAAGCTAATTTATTATTGTGTCCATGTACCTTACCGCTGAGCGGACGATTTTATTACCTGACATAAAATGTATTATAAAAAATTAAATTCGTATCGAAGTGAATCTTACTTTTCTTTTCCTATCTGACCCAGTGCCCTGAATAGGTTCAGTAACCGCAAAAGTACAGAAATTACACGTGCCCAACCAATAACTGTGAAGGTTGGCAAAATAGAGCTAGATTTCATGAAAACACTGCAATACACGAGATATTTCTTTATACTTAAGGCAAAGTTCAAAGATTAATCTGAATATATTACTCTAGTTATATACTTTGATTGTATCTAACAAGTGAACTATTTTCACAGTTGTCAAGACTGTTATTACCTTTCTTTTCGATTACTCTTTGAATTGCCTAGAAGTCTAGACACACCTAACTCAGATATAACAACGAATACCTATTATGTGTATAGTACACATACAAATACTAAATTTATGAGGTACACATCAAAATTCAACATTGCATAATCTTTGAGGAAGACATAGGTACCTTCAAACCAGCCTTGGACAAAAATGCAAATATCTATAGAAATAAAAACAAGTGTGCGTATACATCACAATGAAAAGGTTTGACGTAATATTTATATAGGTATGTGATTAAAATTTTTCCATTTGACATGACCCGTCAAAAGGAGTTGACAAGTCAACAAGGTTACTGTCAAGTCGAAGAAGAACTTTCTATCAGCTGTCAAAATAGACGTCTCCACAGATTTATATTGTTTTAATTCTATTAATGCTAAACAGTTATAAATATGCATTAGGACATCATTAAAATCTATTTCCATGTTAGGTATATATATTATTATTAATTATTATATAGCTAACTGCTATGCTGGTGTTATGGAGTCCTTAGCTTTCACAATACATTCCTTGGTTATTATAACCCAAGACTTACTAGGTTGGGCCAAATACCGAACTACGCCGAAGCTTGTACTATGGGTACTAGACCACTGATAAACTTAAAGACTTTTTTGTAAATAAAAACATATAAATAGTAAACACCAAGCCAGACCGATACAAACTAAAATGTTCATGCACACAAATGTTTGTACTCGTATTGTGCGGGGGTCGAACCTGCGACCACATGAATGCGTAATACAGACAGCGTTCACTATCATTTAAGCAAACTGGACCTCACAATACTACACTGAAGCAAGTTTTCATCTGGTCTTCTCCTGAACACGTAATGGATCAAAGTACCTTCTGTAAGTATGCAGATTTCACCTAATTATGAAGGTGTAAATATGAACTTAACATTATCGTAAGTATACGTAGATAAACATCGGTTCTTACCGATCATTAAAATGTAGTTAGGAGATTGCTCTCTTAAGAACTTCAAGGAGAATAAAATACGCACAACAGCGTATATCAATGTTTTTCAAGCATTAGTTAATACCAAAGGTCCGAATACAGAACAGGAAAAACCATTAGAAATTCTAACTTATTGTAAAACAACTATCACCAAAATTTAACATTAATATAAAAAGTTATAATTTTGATTGATTCGTTCGACAACAGACAGTTTTATATTTAACTAGCTGTGCTCGCGACTTCATCCGCGTGGAATAGTTATTTTTTCCCCGTCTTTTTTTACATTTTCCATTATTTCTTCGCTCCTAATTGTTGCAACGTGATGTTATATAGCCTAAAGCCTTCCTCGATAAATGGTCTATGCAACACTAGAATATTTCAATTCGGATCAGTAGTTCCTGAGATTAGAGCGTTCAAACAAACAAACAAACTCTTCAGCTTTATAATATTAGTTAAGATTTTAAAGTAATTTGAGGTGGTTGACCATAGATTGCATTCGTTTTAATGCACACATTCTTGGCCTTAATAGCCTTCTGAATAATTTCAATAAAACACTATGTAGTCGTTTGTTATCTCCCAAATAATGACTATTTAAATATTTTAATGGTTTTTCTCCGGCTTAAACTTGAACTGCTGACTATATATAGCGTTGTGGCACGCCATCCATCTAGGTGGACTGGCAAAAATGGTAGCTAAATGGATCTGGAGGCAGGCAGCTTGCAACCGGCTGTTGTGGAAATCTATGGGAGAGGCTATGTCCTTCAGTGGACCTTCTACGGTTGAATATGATGAAGATGATGATGAGCACTTAACAGTCGGTCAGCGAAGGGAGCTATGCTCGGCGTCTCCCTCCGGTCTCAGATATCTAAAATGAGATGATCCGGCAGAGAACCAAAGTCATTAACATAGCTCACTGGATCAGTAAGCTAAAGTGGCTGGCCACATTAGCCGCAGAACCGATAACCGTTGGGGTAAATAAACGAGTTCTGGAGTGGAGATCGCGTCTCGGCAAATGTATTTAGGACGCTCTCAGGCCAGGTGGAGTGACGATTTGCGCAGGACGGCTGGAAATTGCTGGATGCGAGAAACCCAGGATCGATCAAATATAGAAAGTTTATAGAGAAATACATATATAACAATTTAAGCAAAACTCATACGTTATAACGATGACCTGACTTAAGTTTTACCACATTACATAGATTCTATTGCATTATATACCCTACACGTGTAGGCATATTATATACGTAGATTATATAGAAGTTGGTATAACTGCTTTCACAAACACCATTAAATCGAATCACTTCTTCGACTGTCGTGACATGTGACCGTGGATCACCGATCTAAGTATTAAAGTCACCAGTGTGATGAAATAGGTACTAATTTACCTACTGTATCTACTTGGTTATTAGTAGGTATACAGACTTGATTTTTCTTAAACTGTTTACTACAGAACTATTTTTATCAGAGTAAACCTGTCTGATGGATAATAATTTAGAAGGCGAACCTATTCTTCTCACCTGATGGTTTTTTTTTCTAAATGACTACGATGATGGCCAGGCCGGCCTTGTCATCATCACCGCACTGTTGGGGGAGCGGAAGGCTCTCACCTGATGGTAAGTGATCACTTCAGCCTATAGATACCGCAACGCCAAGGCACAGTGCGTTGCCGGCCTTTGAAAAAATTGTAGGCTCGCTTTTTAAATGGAAAGTCGCATCTGGAAACTGATTCACAAGGAACGTGGGTGAACATTGCGGACAAAACGGACAGTGGAAGGCTTCTAACTATCAAGATGTATCAAGTTTATAGCCAAAGCTAACTTAATGCCCGCATAGCAGTGGCAACGGACAATTGATGAATTTGGTTACTTGCCGTAGCGACTTAGATCTTTTACCTTTTTAACAACCTCAGGCGAAAAGAAGCTAGTATTGTTAACCCTAAAGAACTCAGGGCTGTAAGAGGAAAGAAACACTTGAACTGGAGAAGGGCATTTCATGACTTAATGGCACGGTGCAGGAACGAGGAACTAAACCTCTTAGTGCGAGCCACTGTCGTCTGAACGGTATGCGGATGGCAACGCTGTCCAGCACGTGTTGTTCGGGAGTGGAAACTAGAGGATGGGATCAGTTATAACAACTCTTCGCATTTGTAAAGAGCATTCCCCATTGTAAAGATGGTAGATAGTATGCTACGGATACTTTAAAAATTATAAAACTCTGCTTGACTCGCTGTTGTGTTAAGAGGTAACTCAAATACTTACTAAAAGGTATACAGGTTACAAGATAAAAGGTACACATATTACATTGTTGTGATACAATGAGTAGGTAAATTAAATTACTCAATGAAACATTTGTCACATGATGGAGATTTATTTGTTGTGGAGATAATGTCTTACGTACATCATCATCATCATCATCACCAGCCTATTGCAGTCCACTGCTGGACATAGGCCTCTCCAGTTGCTCGCTACTCAGGGCAAACATCTGGAGGATATGCCTATAATCGCCACGCTGGGCAGGCGGGTTGGCGATCGCAGGACGTAGCGTCTCGCTCCGATGACGCTGCTGCCCGTCTTCGGCCTGTGGTATTTAGCTACGCCTTCAATTATGATGGTTATACCGCCACCAGTCGGTTGCCAGCGCCTCGTTTGTTGTTCGGCAGGATGCACCACGGGCAGGTGAGGTTGGCTTAGAGCGAAAAGATGATAGGCCGCTCCCTTACATCCACCTCCACCATTCACCTTACGTCTTACGTACGCCATATCGAAAATCAAATCATTCATCATCAGCCTTCAAACGTCCACAGCTGAACATAGGCCTCCTTCAATGACAATAGTCATTTGGGGGATTGACCTTAGTCACCACGCTTTGCAGGCGGGTTGGTGACCGCAGTAGGTTTTATTTGTACCCAGATAAACACTGCTGCCTGTTTCCTGATATTCCATAAGACTTTTTCTACGATAATTGTCATTTGGGGAGGTCCAGCAGTTGACTTTTGAAGCTGGCCTTCAAAATATAGTATAATTATAGTATAGTACATTGAGAGCACACTACAACTATCTACTTATATGAAGTCGATTTACAAATTTTATCTACAGATTCACATATATCACAGTCCCGTTCCAAATTTTAAACATCGTCGTTAAGAGAGGTAGGGCATAGATAATCTTCGCTCGATTAGGCCGCCCGTCCAGGGAAGGAACTCCACCCTATAGAGTACCGCAGCCAAATGACCTCCGGGTCGTGTTTTGGCCGGTGAGTAGGATTTCTTAGGGAGCTCGTGGGGGGTTAGGGTTGGGCCGGCATGGCGGTAGCAACTGACAGGTAACTGACTAGTTAGTTTCCCGTTGTCACAGCGATTTGGGCTTCTCTTCCGCTTTCCACCAGGCGTTGGGAAGCCATTATGTAGAGCTTCTATAAAAAAAATTTCGCCCATATCCCCATGATGGTTGGTCCCGTTTCATGTGCAATTTCTTGCCACATACATCCGTATGCATTAACGGCCAGTTTCAAGCGGTATTTCTGAATTGCGATCGCCAACCCGCCTGCCTAGCGCGGCGGTTATGGTTAGGCCGCCAGACGTTTGACCAAAAGGGAGAACAACTGGAGAGTCCTATGTCCAGCTGTGGGCTGCGATAGGCTGATGATGATGATCATCATCAGCCTATTACAGTCCACTGCTGGACATAGGCCTCTCCAGTTGTTCGCCACTTAGAGCAAACATCTGGAGGATATACCCATAATCGCCACGCTGGGCAGGCGGGTTGGCGATCGCAGGGCGTAGCTTCTTGCTCCGGTGACGCTGCTGCCCGTCACCGGTCTTTAGTATTTAGCTACGCCTTCAATTGTGATGGTTAAACCGCCACCAGTCGGTTGTCAGCGCCTCGTTTGTTATTCGGCAGGATGCACCACGGGCAGGTGAGGTTGGCTTGGAGCGAAAAGATGATAGGCCGCTCCCTTACATCCCGATGATGATGATAAAGATAAATTGTAAGGGTTAATTTAGCGTTGAGTCAAAGCTATACAAAGCGATTGATTATAGCGCACCATTGCGCACCATACAATTGACTTAAAACTAGGTACCTATTACAGACACTTTTTGCACAATTTAGGCGGCATCTTCCAAACTACCTTAGGGTAGAGGATAGTTGAAAAATAAAGGGGTATTTATAATTTTACGGTGAAATTATAAGTAAGTAAGCAGGGCCGTCTTAAGTATATTCGTTATTTTAAAAACAAGGGGTAAGAAGATGACAAGTCTGAATGTGAAAGTATCTACGTCATTACTGTAGACTAGTCTGATAAATTTCAATCAAATCTGGTATTTTATCTGCAACATTTATCACCGGACAGTGGTTGCACTTCAGCTATTTGCCGGAGATATTCGTCAGCTTTCAACGAACGGTATTCATGAAGAATGTGAAATATAGTTTGGAAGAACTGTACTTCGTTTTTTTAGAATTAGTAAGAACAAAGTTTAGGTCTTTTAATCGAACTGTAGGAAAATGGGTGGTCACGATACAGGATTTGCTAGTCAGGGACTCATTAGGTGCATACCTTGTTACATGTTAATTCCATAATGTCTCTCTAATATACCTATTGTAAAAAGTAAACATTTGTATTTTACTATGCATGCAATTAAACCAAATAAACAAGTCATTGTGAAGTGTGCCTCTACATGGAGGCAGGGAATACTCAATAAAAACCACGTGCCCTTCGTCAGGCATCTCAGGGGCGATGCCAAGGGTCCTAGGAGACCCATGCTGCCTTGGCACCGCTAACGAAATCCGCCCTCGGCGGACCCCTCAAACTCTCCCCCGGGGATACTGTGTGACGGGTGGGACTGACAGTGCCGATCAAAGGAGCCCTACAAAAATGCTAATAACAACCAAATATTCCGTATGACATTCACTTTTTATCGCCTCCACCTTCCAACACAGACTTTTGCCCGGGTGAGAGTTACGCATCATATTCGCATGTTATATAAACAACATCTGTTAGGACAAACAAACAGAACAATGCACATTGTTTGACGTGTCGATGAGATGGGAGCACTCCCATCGAGTACGATGTATTCGCTACCTTAACTTTTAACGCTTAATTAAGGAAAAAAGAACATCTTTTCTTGCTATTGTACCCAATTTCTCAACGGTCCGGCAACGAATCTGTGACGTCCCTGGTGTTGCGGTGTCTATTGGCTGAATAAGTGATCACTTACCATCGGGTGAACTTTAGGCCCGTTTGCCCCCTCTGTCATAAAAAAAACAAACTTGACACGATCCCAAATTAAAGTAGCTTAAGCACATGTGTTATAATTATTAACGTACCTTCAACGCCCTGAGCCGAGGCTCGAGCCCCACAGGGGGCGCCCTCAGCATCGTTGCTTAAATTTGTAGGGGTGAGAGCCTTCCGCTCCCCCAACAGTCCGGTGATGATGACAAGGCCGCCCTGGCCATCATCGTAGTCATTTAGAAAAAAAAAACCACCACACCACAAATATTATGTATACCTTTGTAAATACAATATTAACACCCAGTCACAGAAGAAACAAATATTTAATTATATTAATGTTAGTCTTGGCTGGGGTTCGAACACGCCTTCTGTTCAGAAGGGGGTCATCCATCGACCCATAGGCAATTAAATTTAGCCATACTTATCACAGATATTTTTAAAGTAAATTGTTTGTCAAAATAGTTTTTTATTTATTTCATACAGGCACTTAAGAATGCCACCAATTTAAAATTTAATAAATCGAGATATGTATTTAAATCATTGATTGCTTGAAAAATAAATAACGCATAATTTCAACAAAAGTTGTAAAACTTCTTCCAGACATAGGTACCTAAAATACGAGTAGTTTGATTTATTTAAAGTCAAAAGTTCAATAACAAAATAGAGTTCACTTTAAACTGTGCCTTAACAAAGCAAAATAATTAGTTGATAACAAACTTAACTACGAAATACTTTATTGTTGTCTAAACAATGGGTAACCTGAACCAAGTCTAGGATCTTATAGACTAAATAAAGGCTAACCATTATTAATCACTTATTACTTAGAATCTTGGAAACACTAATTATACCTAACCCTATGTAGGATCATAGTTCAATGTACATTTAAAATATCGCACAAATATTTAGATTTTTTTTATAATAGCACACTTTAGCGGCCACCCGTCGCTTGATAAAATCATGGAAGTATCAAGTACTACGTACAAACTTCTATGGATAAAATGAATAGAAAGGCCGAAGTCGCTGCGGAAAGAGACAAGTAACCAACCCAACCAATCGCTTGCCTGACTGCTGTCATCACCATCATCATCAGCCTATTGCAGTCCACTGCTCGACATAGGCTCAGTTGTTCGCCACTTTGGGAAAACACCTTTTTTTTTTTTTTGTTTCACCAGGGAGAAATGCAGTTTACGCATACCCGCTGCCCGGGGGAGCAGACGGGTTATGTGGGACTCGCTCCGCGTCGGCAGAGAATACCCACTAAAAAACCCTGGTTCGCACCGTCTAACGCGCCTTGGGCGACAGCAACGCGGGTCCTGGGCTATAACGCCGCGAAGCTGTCAGCGCTGGTCTGCTGTGCAGACTCGGGCTGGCCCCCCCACTTGGGGCAGCCTAGGGATCGGTCCTGAAAAGGACGTCTCCCTCCTCCAAGGACGGGGTTCGTGCAATGCGTGGCCAACACCCCCGTGCCAACCTCGCGGAACCCCGTCGGGCGTGCAGCCGCCGCCGCACGGTGGTTTTTTATTGTGGTTTTCTCCACTTGAGCTCGCGCCCCCTGGTCCCGACCGAAGTCGGGATAACAGGCGGTTTTTATTGTGGTCTCACTCCACTCGGGCTCGCCAGTCAAGGCAAGCCCCCTGGTCCCTCCTGCGAGGGGAAACAGGTTGCCCGGCGACCAGTCCAAAAGGACCATATCCGACGACCACGAGAACCGTGGCCATCGGACCCGCCGCGCCGCAGTGATACACTGCCATCCCGCGCCGTCAAACGGCTCCTCTGGTAAGGCGGCAACGGTCGCAGAAGACAGGGAGGACGGCAACGAAACACCGCGAGATCCCCCGAAGGGCACTCCTCTTCCTCTGCGACCATCGCCGACAAACCGACGCAAAATGCGTCCCACAGCACGTCTCTCACCAATCGGACAAATGCCCCGCCATTGGGAGAGACCCACAGGCCAAAAAGGCCCCATCTGGGTGTGCCGAAGCACGGCCGTGGAAGGCGTCGCAGTCACAACGACGCCAACACTGGCCCCCGGAGCCACGCACAAGTGCGTGCTCCCACAGGGAATTAGCCGTCGGGTAGTAGCCATCCTCTACTACCCGCCGTTGCCCGGGGTACGCCGGGCCGTCTGCAAGACGACCACGCGTGGAGGCTTCCCTTGTTGTACCCCTAGAGGATTTACCCATAATCGCCATGCTGGGCAGGCGGATTGGCGATTTCAGGGCGTAGCTTCTCGCACCGGTGACGTGCTGCCCGTCATCGGCCTGTGGTTTTTAGCTACGCCTTCAGTCATAATGGTTATACCGCCACCAGTCAGTTGCCAGAGCCTCGTTTATTATTCAGGAGGATACACCACGGAAAGGTGAGGGTGAAATGAAGCGAAAAGATGCTGGGTCGTCCTTTAAATCCCTGTTATTATACGAGTACAACACAAGTGCTTAAGCTACTTACTATTTAAAAAGTGTACGCGATCGGGTGAGGCGAGTAAACCCTTCCATACGGGAGGGCCAGTACTACCGAAACGGAAATCTTTAGAAGTCCTTAATCTACTTTGCGATAATCACGGGAAGAAATTGTCACACATTGTCACAGCGACTTCGGCTTCCCTTTCGCTTTCCATCAGGCGTGGGGAAGCCATTATGTCGAGCTACTATAAAAAAAAAGAAATGGGGCGGTGATTTTTTTTTTCGTTTCTTCCACGGTTGGTAACAAAAGGCACAATTTATTGACCTATTAAAAAGTTACGAAAGTACTCGTTTGTCAATTAAAATTAATGGGAGGAGTTTGGCTCTCACAACTCGAGCTGTTATTACTGTCTCAAAGTACCGTTTCATAATTTACTTGAACCCGCCTTTTTTGGGTCGCGTAAAATATCCAATTCGATCTCAAAGTAAAGTCTTATAATAAAGCAGTCTGGGTTTACGGACGTTTTTTGAACAAAGCTTGGAATTCTGAGGTCTGTTTTCTTATTACAGTTTCCAGTCATTGTGAAAATATGGTCATCAATGTAATTCCCAGGTCCCGCGCCATCACCTCCTATAGGCGCTTGACGAAGGGTCCGGTGTTATTAGTGGGTATTTCCCGCCTCATTTCATCTTTCGTAGGCGGGATGAGTCCCACATACCCCGAGTAGAATACCGCAGTCAAATGACCTCTGGGTCGTGTTTCTGCCGGTGAGTAGGGTTTCCGGAGCTCGTGGGGGGTTAGGGTTGGGCCGGCATGGCGGTGGCAACTGACAAGTAATTGACCAGTTACTTGCCCGTTTTCACAGCGACTTGGGCTTCTCTTTCGCTTTCCATCAGGCGTAGGGAAGCCATTATGTCGAGCCACTATAAAAAAAAAAAAAAAAAAAAAAAGCCGCTCCCCCAAGCCCAAGCGGTGGGCATGCCTAAACGCATTTTCACCAGAATAAAAAAAAGGGTAAACATTTATCAGTGGACTATGACAGATTCGTTTAAACTGCAAATCAACTAACATTTCACACGTTCCGAAACAGGACGCGACACGAATTATCACTAGTCTTACCAACTACTTCCTACCCATAGTTCCCCAACGTGAACTAAATGGTGCAATTACAATTGGTATCAATTCCAGCGTCGTTACGGGGAGTGCTCGCACGGTCCGGTGGCGTGATGCGCAAGAGTGGCGGTAGGGTGACCTGCGGTACTAGTTCAAAGACTTGTATGCAGAAAATACATCATCATCCTAGCCTTTTTCCCGATTGTCCCAGGGTTGGCTTCCCAAACTGAGCGATTTGGCGAGGGCTAAGCTTTTACACAGAGCGACTGCCATCAGACCTCCGCAACACTTAGGGTAAGCTATACCCATTCCCAATTGGGCGTCAGAGTTATCATAATCTCTGATATAATGTGCCGACTGCTATCTAAGTTAGTAAAGATAGCACCCGGAACCAACAGCTTAACGTGCCTTCCGAAGCACGGAGGAAATCGGTGTCAAATTTGGTCACCCATCATCGGAAAGGTTGCACAACGTTGCGAGCATTGTTAAGCGAACAAGACCGCGGCGCCACCGAGCTCCTCCACCACCGAGCAGAATATACATACCCACTTTTTTAAAAAAAATGCTTAGCCAACTGGTGGTAGTATAACTGTCGCAGTCATCTGGTTGAATCTGCTATTCAATTGAATGACTAGCGCGTTCATTGAATGACGACATTTAATTGAATGCCTAAAGGACAACTCGTCAAGTTATTGAATGAAACGTTCAACGTCTTGACTGAACGTCATTTTAGCATAGTCGTTGAATGGGTAAAAGCCGACTGTTTAATGTTTAGTTTTTAATTTTTCTTTAAAAGTATCCGGAGGCGGCGTATTAATAGGTAAATCCATGCTGTCACACTATTTTATTACGTACTAGCAGTGCTCGCGACTTCGTACGCGTGGAATAGTTATTTTTCCCCGTTTTTTTTTACATTTTCCATTATTTCTCCGCTCCTAATAGTTACAGCGTGATGTTATATAGCCTATAGCCTTCCTCGATAAATGGTCTATTCAACACAAAAAGAATTTTTCAATTCGGACCAGTAGTTCCTGAGATTAGCGCGTTCAAACAAACAAACAAACAAACAAACTCTTCAGCTTTATAATATTAGTTATATTAGTTAAGATAAGTCAGTTTAAAGTAAATCTAATCAAAAAAATATCAACCCCAGGTGATCATCTTCGACGCCATATTTGTTTTAGTGACTACTAACGCCGCGCGGGAAAAAAATGAACTAAATTACAATCACTTGACTGCTTTTACGTCCGCTCTTTTCAAAGGGCTATGTTTCAATCCGCTACCTAGTTGGACGTTAAGTGACGCGTGTTTAGTCAACGTTCGGTCTAGTCATTCAATTGAATGTCGTCATTCAATGAACGCGCTAGCGATTCAATTGAATAGGAGATTCAACCAGATGACTGCGACATAACCATTACGATTAGGGCGTAGATAAATACCAAAGGCCGACGACGGGCAGCAGCGTCATCGGAGCGAGGAACTACGCCCTGACATGGCCAACCCGCCTGACCAGGGTGGCGATTATGGGTATAGCTGACGAAGGAACCTCCCCTCCACCTCACTCTTTCTATAATGTCATGCTCTACCCTAAGGTTGTCTGGAAGAGATCGTTATGGCGATAAGACCGCTTATTGTGCAACAATACTTTGTCTACAATTTTTGGTGCAATCTATCTAAGGCAAGCAGACGATCTTGTCCAGAACTGTTCGTTTATAGCGTTTATTTCTTCCACGAACTTGCAAACTCTGGAACGACCTCCCAGCCGCGGTATTCTCTGATCGCTGCGACATGTCCTTCTTTAAGCGTGGTTTAAAGAGAGCTCTTTCCTCACGGTAGGCAGCGGCATGGCTGTGCCCCTGGCATTGCTGATGTTCATGGGCGGCGGTTACTGTTTAACATCAGACAGGCCACATGCTCGTCTGCCACTAATGGCAATAAAAAAAAAAAAAAAGACGAGTAAGATGACTAGTTTGATAGCACAGCTAAGCCGCTGCCTACCGTGAGGAAAGAGCTCTCTTTGAGTCACGTTTGATGTAGGATATGTTCTTTTTACAATTAGAGCGTTTAGGATGACTCCACCTAGTAAGCGGTCTTGAGGTCCAAATGTTAGGTGATAAACATAATAGGACAAACCCACCGCGCCTGTCGCACTCACACTGAAGGGCCGCTGAGATGCCGTTTCACGCCCCGCCTAAAGAACCCAGGTTTGTAAGAGGAAGGAAACACATGAGCTGGAAGGGCACATGTACGAGTATATCGTAGCAGACAGGAAATACAGCGACTGGAAGCTGTTTCTAGAATATTCAGAAATACGATTCGAATCTGTGTCCATACGCGAAACATTGAGCAAAAGATTATGTAATAAAATTCACATGTCCATTTCATTACAAATTTCTATGTCATACTAATACTATATAAATATATGATATGTTAATAGGTAAGCACGATTACACACTTATTGGGGGTAAATACTTAGCGTGGAGATATTTATGTCCTAATGCGTATGTATTTATTCCTGAACTACGCCATAGTAAGGTGTTTACGTACAGCCATTGGAGAAACATGTTTACTTGCAAGAAGCCTACCTGAGCAACAAAGTTACGGTATTTATAGAAATGTTAATATGATGACCTACTTGTAAACAAGACCTTTTGAATGTATGTAAACAAACATAAAGTTCGCTGGACTAAAATGCCTTTAGGTAAAGATCGCTGCGTCATACGTTTTTCATTCCATTAAAGACATTTTTTTAAAAGGGTAATGCATTAGGCTTCTTATAGTATACCTATCGTACAAGGGTGGGCTTAGTTTGGGGTTAGATGGCGGTATTGACACGTTAAGAAAATGATGAAATTGGAAGAACAGAGAGTGCATCTGTGTTTGGGCACACATTCATACAATAGCAAAAGATATTCTCCTGCCTATTTGCTCACTACCAGCTTGCTGGCTCGATGGCTCATATAGTAGTGACCTCTGCCTTCTGAGCCAAGGATCGTGGGTTCGATTCCCGCACAGTACAAACATTTGTGTCCATTAACATGTTTGTTTGTATCGGTCTGGGTGTTAACTACTTATGTATAATAATGTATTTATTTCCAAAAAAAATCTAAGTAAGTTTATCAGTTGTCTAGTCATAGTACAAGCTTAGGCTTAGTTTTTGGCTAGATGGCGCTGTGTTCCCCGGCGTGGCATGTCTAGGGTTATTTATTTTTATAGATTGCTATCGACACAGTAAGAACAAGATGTAAGTAAAGGAACAAACAGTGCGCCCGTGTATTCCCCCACACATTCATACAATATCTCCTGCGTACTTAGCTAGTGCCCTAAGAAACCAGTCTTTTTGGCTTAAATTCGTTTAAAAGTATATTAGATATGTATATTTAAAGTTTATTACTATTTACTTTAAGACGGATGTGACCGATGATTTAAAATAGGCTTTTCGGAGAACGAATTACTCATAACGACATTTACTGTAAAAATTATAGAGTTACAAGTTCATAGACACCGCAAAGTTTCCACCAATACACGTTTCGAGTACATATTACACTGTTATTTAACGTTCATTTGATTTTATTCTTTATGTACTTAGTACATATTAACGGGTTACTTGTCTCCAAATCGTGACAAACATATTCTAATTTAGTGCACTTGCGTGCAGATTAATTGGCTCATTGGCAAGAATTAGTCTTTTTAGCGGTTCACTCTTGTCTTGGCAGATCGTGGTCACTGCTGTGGTTACTCAATAAACCTTTCCAAGAACTTCAATTATGCGGTGACGGTTAAAGAATACAAATCACCGCCCCACTCTTCCCGTGGATCCCGTAAGACTTAAACTTAAGACTTTTCGAGATTTTATCTTATCAGCCGTGGTAGGGCTTTTCCGCCCGGCTAACAGTCGTTAGCCGGGTGTCACCATGCACCATGCATCCATGCAATGGTAGTCACCATGCACTCGTACGTGATACCCGAAAAGACACTTTTATCGTTTTTCGTACCTACTTTATTGCTCAAAATACAAACTTTACAGAATCTTCTAACCACTTATATCAGGCGGGCCGTATGCTTGTTTGTCAACTTTGTGGTATAAAAAAAACTTATCAACGCGCCCAGTTTTCTTGATCGCACTTGTAAAGTTCATCACAAAAATAACATTGCGATAGCTGGGGGCGTGTCGCCGCGTCACTGTGGCGTCATGCGATAACGGCTGTAAATACTCTGCTATCAGCGAGCTCTGCTAGTGTCGCACCAGGTTAAGGTCTAAGGCCGTACCTCTTAGGATACACTACAGTATTGCTGATAGCCCCCTCTGGTAGATAGATATATACAGGCTCGGTGGCTTATTTGGTAGTGACCTCTGCCCTCTGAGCCAAGGGTCGTGGGTTCGATTCCCGCACAGTACAAACATTTGTGTTCATGAACATGTCTGTTTGTATTGGTCTGGGTGTTTTCTATGTATAATATGTATATTTATTTACAAAAAAAAAGTATCTAAGTAAGTTTATCAGTTGTCTAGTACCCATAGTACAAGCTTCGGCTTAGTTTGGGGCTAGGTGGCGCTGTGTGGCCCAGCGTGGCATGTCTTGGGTTGGGTTATATATATTCTTCGCCCCGACTTCGCAAGGGTCAATACAATTTTTCCCGCTAAATCCCGTTCCCGTGGGAATTTCGGGAATTCCTTTCTTAGTGCACTTCGGTACCTAAGCTACGTCTCTTCCAAATTTCAAGTGCATAAGCTTAGCCGTTTAGGCTGTGCGTTGATATGTCAGTCAGTCAGACAGTTTCTCCTTTTATATATTATTATTAAGATGAAAGAAGATGTACAAAATACTATAATACCAGACAACATACAATATCACACAACATCATATACATTGCTCCGATCCCAAAATAATTAGCTTACGCACTTGTGTTATGGGTATCAGAACAACGAAAGTACCACAAATATTTACTTAAATACAAAATATAAACACCCAAACACGGAACAAACACAAATTTTCATCACACAGGCGCCGAAGAGGACTTGGGCCAAAATAGAACTTGTTCCCCAAGAGAGATAATCTTCCGATGTTTCATTCACACATTCATTCACACACACACACACACACATTCACAACACACAAACACGAACTTACAAACTTTTTAGAAAACAATGTTAAGAAAAAAATAAAAGTTATTTAGAAACGGAATAGGTATGGAATTATTATTTCTAATTGTTATCCATTTTTCCTAGACTTTTATATGATCTTCTCGTGTCGTGGATGTGAAAGAAATATTGTATAGCATTTATTCCCCTGTAGGGGTGGGCCTGGTGACCTGTAACACCGGTTTACTCAAACCGATCTCAGGCACCAGCCTCTCTCGCACTGGGATAGATATAGTAATAAGCAAGTACTTATGTAAACTACTAGATTAAGATCCTTATTGTGAAGAGGAAATAAAGAAATTATTATTAAAAAAAAAAGATGTTCAAGACGAGAGTGAACCGGTTTATGATGGTTGAGCGTGTCCCATCGTAGACTGCGATATAGCTTACCATCAGGCGAATCGCAGTCAAGCGCGAACCCATTTAAGATAAAAAGAAGTAAGTTTTTGTCTTGGTCCGGGATTCGAATCCGGGACCTCTCGGTCGTCATATGGCACCTACGACCACTAGACCAAGAAGGCAATCAAAATAAGAATTCCTATATAAACTATGCACCTACCTATAGTTAAAAAAATCCTATTTTGTATATGATATCATATACCTACCATAGAATTCATGGGAACTGCCCCCATTATTGGTAAGACATTTTACCATACGGAAAAACCTATACAAATGTAGAGTACATTGGAAAAACTATACGAAAAGTCGGTCAATTATAATAGGTATTCTTCGTAACTGGTTTTCTCACCGCAAAACAACAAATACCCATTTACTACTAACGTTTATATTATGTAAATTCTTTGTTTATTAGTGGTTACCGCTTCTCGATAAGCGTAGTTGTTGGACGCCCTCAGAAAAGGTAGAGTGACGATTTGCGCTAGATGGCTGGCAGGTTCTGAATACGAGAATATGGATATTGATGCCTATGTCCAGCAGTGGCGAGAGGCGGATAATGTTTTTCTTTTATTTAATTCTAAGAGAGCAATTGACCACAATCACACCTGATGTTAAGTGATGATGTGGTCTAGGATGGAGCATGCTTACTTAGATATAGCCTATTCACTCTAGCCTTAAAAACCTCCAAGTTGTCCTCAGGAAAGACGTCAGCTGGAAGAGAATTCCATATTGTAGCCGTCCGCGGCAGGAAGGAATTAGCAAATCTTTTTGTACGGATGAAAGGTATGTCGACTACGTAAGGGTGGTACCTGGTTATTGGCAGAAACACAAAACACTTGTAAAAAAAAGAAAAAAAGTATGCATTCGAAAGAGGTTGGCCACCATGCGGCCAGTCTGTAACATAAGGCATAGCGAATCTTCGCTCTTATTGAGCCGCCTGTCTGGGAAAGGACCTCCACCCCATATAATACCGCAGACAAATGACCTTCGGATCGTGTTTCTGCCAGTGAGTAGGGCTCCCGAAACTAGTGGGGAGTTAAATTGGGCCGGCATGGCGCTGGCAACTGACCGTTAACTGACCAGTTTTTTGCCCGTTGTCAAAGCGACTTGGGCTTCTCATTCGCTTTCCATCAGGCGTAGGGAAGCCATTATGTCGAGAAACTATAAAAAAATAAAAACAAAGTCGCGGTCACAGCTGAATGAAAGGAGCGACCCATCATGTTTTGGTGCATCCTGCCGAATAACAAACGAGGCGCTGGCAACCGACTGGTGGCGGTATAACCAATTGACGTCGTAGATAAATACCACAGACCGACGACGGGCAGCAGCATCACCGGAGCGAGAAGCTACTCCCTGCGATCGCCAACCCACCTGCCTATGTCCCGCACTGGACTGCGATAGGCTGATGATGGCGATGATGAAGAGGAAGGTTTATGTGTATAACGCTTATAGTATTGAACCCGCGCGAAGCCGGCGAGGGTCGCTAGTTTATTTATAAGACTATAAGACTGGAGACACAAAGCAGTATCTACGAGTATATACGTAACCTCGCTGCGGTGGTCTCTCAAAGATAACAATATTAATACAAACACTACAAGACGTTCAAGTATAAGAACATAGGCCGGCCATTGTAACGCGACTAAGGACATCTGATACAAACCTCAGAGATTGTGACGTCTGAAACGACACCAAGATACATTACACAAATGATTGTCGATGTGTTCGACCACCGGGTGAGAGCGTGACGTCATACTGCGTAGCGACTGCTGAATTAATCATTTTAAAGATGAAATCGTACACTCTTTATCTCGAGTATGTTTTTTTATGCGAGAGGCGGCAGACGAGCAAGTGTGACGCCTGATGGTAAGCAGTCGACACCGCCCATGGACACCCGCAGCTCTAACCGAGTTTAGGGTCGCTGCCGGCCTTCTTTTTAAATCCGCTGGCATATTAAGGGGGAGTGTGGGTGGGCCTCCGGCGCTCTCACTCACCGTGCGAAACACAATAGTAATAATTAAATAATAAATAAATAACCCAAGACATGCCACGCTGGGCCATACAGCGCCACCTAGCCCCAAACTAAGCCGAAGCTTGTACTATGGGTACTAGACAACTGATAAACTTACTTAGATACATTTTTTTTTTGTAAATAAATACATATCGCACTGATATTACAAGACCGCATCAACTCAAAATTAACGTTTTTTGGGGAATGACAAAAAACTGATTTCTGACCTCCTTTAAAAAATAAGGAAAAAGTGAATACTTACTTAAGATCATTGGTCAGATTGAGGGATTTATGTATTAAAGAATTGTTTAAAAGATTATAGGTTATCAAGTTATAACCATTTTTTGAGTTAATACTGTATTATCGGAGCAATTTAAAAAATAAAATGAGTTATTTTTAGTTGTTACGTTGTAAGTGAAATATTTTGACTTAATACAACTATTAATGATTATTTTTAATAGGATTTTAGGTAGTTTTTTAGAGTTATTACAATTTCAAATTATAGTCCTATTACTTTAGACAAATATTAGGAGGTAAATAAAAATAGAAATTTAAAAAAAAAATATATTTTACAAAATAATATAGCACAAACATAAGGGCACTTATTTATGACTATTAAGAAGTAACAAAAACATAGAAAATCAACATTATTTAAGTTTTCTTTTTAATTTAAGTTTTATACTTATCTAATAAAATAAATTTAATCAGTCTTTTACATAATTATAAATCACATACAAATCTTTGTCACTTATGATAAAAACATAATAAAAAAGTTATATTGAACTTATTTGTGCAAAGACTGCAGCTCTATAAAGCGAGAGTCAGACCGCACATGGAGTACTGCTCTCATCTGTGGGCTGGAGCACCTCGATACCAGCTGCAGCCTTTCGATGCTGTGCAGAGACGCGCCATGAGGATGGTCGACGATCCCGAGCTCGCAAACGGTATTGAGCCGCTAAGTCTGAGGAGAGATTTTTCCTCATTATGCGTGTTCTACCGTTTGTATAATGGGGAGTGTTCCAAGGAGTTATGTTTGAGATGATGCCTACGGCGACATTTTACCACCGCACCGCTCGCCGTCGACAGGGGATTCATCCTCATACCCTAGAGCCTGGGTGGTCGCGTACAGTACGTTTCAACAGAAACTTCTTGCCGCGCACACTCAGGCTTTGGAATGAGCTCCCCGCCGAGGCTCTCCCCCGAGACTACAGTATGGGGTCCTTCAAAAAGGTTGTGAAGAGGTTTTTAAAGGGTCGGCAACGCGCGTGTGATACTCCTGGTGTCGCAGGTGTCCATAGGCTGCGGTAACCGCTTAACGTCAGGCGGGCCGTAGGCTTGTTTGCCACCCAGTGGTATAAAAAAATAAATAAATTTAAAACAAAGGAATTAGGTACCATAAAAAAACACTTAACAATAATTAACTGAAAAGAAAAACGAAAAACACTTTGTGTACCCTTTAACTGTGCCCGCTAAACGTCGCCCACGGTTCATGCTGTAAATAAAAAAGTAGTTTTAAAAATTACTAAAAATAATGATTTCTTTGTTTCACCTAGAGTGTAATAACTTAAAATCAGTTTTTAACTAATAGAAAAATATTTTTATTAAAAGTAGCCACCACTATTTGATTACGTGAACAGTAATCCTATAGGTACCTCTAACATAATTTTGAAAATTATGACAATTTACTACAAAAACCTACAAAATAAAAATCATTCATTAATAGTGTATTAAGTCTAAAATTATTTACTGAACCAATAAGAACGTCGTAAGTCAAAATATTACTCGACATCAGATTTATGTCATTTAATAATAGTGTAGCAACTCGAAATGCAAGAAGTTTATATTTTGATTTAAATCAACAATAATATAGTAATTCGAAATAACACTTGAATTTATACATACCTGATTCAGTAATATCGTTGTAATCCAAAATAATGCGGTTTTTACCGCACAGCGACACAACCTCACTTCACGAACTTCAACCGTAACTAAAGATGATGCAATATTGCGCGGGAGGGGAAGAACGCGCATTGAATCACTAAGAATGTCTCATAACGCCATCTCTCCGTGGTTTTTTGAACTATTTGAACGACGGTTTTATTGACGCGTCGAACATTGAATTTTACGTATCTAGAAAGTGTTATCTCAAATTTGATCTTTTTTGAGTTGATGCGGTCTTGTAATATCAGTGCGATATTATACATAGAAAACACCCAGACCAATACAAACAGACATGTTCATGAACACAAATGTTTGTACTGTGCGGGAATCGAATCCATGACCCTTGGCTCAGAGGGCAGAGGTCACTACCAATTGAGCCACCGAGCCTGTCAAGTACAGGTAGGTAGTATAGTACAGGAGCACTATTATATCACGCCGATTTTCTGTGAGAGGGTGGTACTACCCCGGTCGAGCCGGCCCAATATATACTGCCGCCAGGAGGCAGCAGTGTAACTCTACCACTACATGTATCTCTTAATTATTTTTTATATTGGCTCAGCATAGTGGCTTCCCTCTGCCTGACGGAAAGCAGGAAAGGAAGCCCAAGCCGCTCTGAGAACGGGCGGAAAACCATGGTTTCCAATCAGCCATGCTGGCCTGCAATTTGGATTAATAGGACTCTCACGCATTTATCGTGTACTAGCTTGGGGTAGAATTGATCAAAATACTTTCTTAGCGGATGCCTACGTCTTAACATCCAACTGCATGCCAAATTTCGGCCCGATCCGTCCAGTGGTTTGGGCTGTGCGTTGAATGCTTTGATGGATCACCATGTCAAGTCACCTTTGAGTTAAATACAGATAGATTACGTTCAAAAGCATTAGGTAAGTATATATATATGTTATTACAAATGTTCATCTCACGAATGTTTTTCCCAGGTGGGGATCGAACCCACGACCCTTGGTTCACAAACAAATCAGCCATCGCGCCAGTCGTAAGTCGTTTAATACTTACAGATAAATGTTTATCCAGCAAGTCCCTATGTACAACAAGTAAGTGAGATACTTTACACTTTGGACCGATCTACACTTTGGACTTTGCACTGCTTAAAGCGTACACGTACGGTCAAAAGCAGTTTTTTTTTTAAATACATATTAATAAATATACCTATCTGACAACATCATGTTATGGACATAGTCAATCCTCGAAGCTCTGGCGTTCCTAGATTTGACTAGTCAAGGTCTGACTTGAAGTGACTATGATATATTACTGCTTTTGACTGTACGTCATAAAGACTTGGTAGGTACATAGTGACTCAGCATGGTGGCTTCCCCTTGCCTGATGGGAAGCATAAGAGAAGACTAAGACAATGTGGCAATGGATAAGGAACGTCATCAATCACTTGTAAAACCAAGAGAACTTGTAGAACTTACAACTCAGGTCTTATCAACGGATATCTCGATAGAATTGTAGGGTTTGCCGTCGACGGATACGTCATGGAGGCCATCATCATCAGAGGGGCAGCAGTGTATATGTTACGGGTAATGCTAGAAGGCGGAGTAAACTTAGGTTTTTAGGATTGACTTAGTATTACCCAAGCTTCTTGGGTAAAGTCCGAATAACAAGTAAAATAAATTTTAATTCGGGGTTTACCCACACTCACCTAGGTCTACCCAACTCTGGCTGGGTAATGTTAAAAATTTGTCTAATTAATTAGTGAAATGAAACTCCAAGGGCCTTTTAAACATTTATTATTTAAAAAAAACATACAGAGGCGAACGTAATCGCTTAAAAAGCAAACTTAATAATAGCTTTAATAGCAAAACTAATAGCGGTCGATGTTATTAAAATTGAAATTATTTATTTGAGCAAGATAAACTGCTGTGACATGACTCAAAATTCGTGATGCTGCAGATGTACATGGGCAGCGGTTATTACTTACCATCACGTGAACCGTAAGCTCGTCTGCACCCAATTTCATAAAAAAAATACGCAACACTTAAGTTTACCCAGCCAGAGTTGATTTGGTAGACTTAGATGAGCATGGGGTAAGCCCCGAATTAAAATTTATTTTACTTATTATTCGGACTTTACCCAAGAAGCTTGGGTAATACTAAGTCAACCCGGGTAAACCTAGGTGTTACGGCTGGAACTGGGGGTGTGGAATCAAAGCAAAGAACGGGAAACCACAAAAACACTTTAATAGTCCAGCCGTAGCGGACTGTATAACTCAACTACTTACAAAACAATAATAACCATAGCAACTAAAATTCTCTTAAAAACACTTCTAAATATAAAACTATGTACAAAACGTATTAAAAAGGTAAAAGTATATAAAAAAGGTCGTTCTGTCCGCAACACTAGGTTTATTTCACCTTCTAACATTACCCGTAACACATACAGGGTACAAATAAAACCTATTGCAGTCACCGACCGCCCCGCCAAGCTAAGACTAAGCTAAATTCCCCCAAATGAAATATGTCAATGTGGGAGGCCTATGTCCAGCAGTGGACGTTTACGGGCTGATGATAATGATGACTTGATGTGTGTACGTAGTTTGTTATTTTCCGCAAGTCGACGTCAGAGCGACTATTTCGCGTGAAATAAGCACACATACGTATCACAAGACCAGATTCACACGCTTCCGAACTATGATCAAGAAAAGTTGTACTTTTTTTACAATGACATCATTGTCCTAATGCAGACACCGGTATTTTCGACGCACCGCCGTCTGACGTAAGGCGTACTCCACTTACGTCATCTGAAGCGTACCTGTCAACCGGTTTTGACACGCAAGGGTGTTACAAGTGTGATGGTTAAATGCGCCTTATGTGTCATCATAACAATAGTAAAGGTGATTTCTGATCGAATTTCTGCCACACGACAATCTTTAAAAGACAAACCAAGTTTAAGGTGATTTTTAGGTAGGAGAGAGGTGAAAAAGAACTTTTTTTTATAGTAGCTCGACATAGTTGCCTCCCTGCGCCTGATGGAAAGAGAAAGAGAAGCCCAAGTCGCTGTGACGACGGGCAAGTAACTGGTCAGTTACCTGGTAGTTGCCACCGCCATGCCAGCCCAACCCTAACCCTCCACGAGCTCCGGAAATCCTACTCACCGGCAGAAACACGACCACGACAGGTCATTTGGCTGCAGTATTCGTTAGGGTAGAGGTCTTTTCCGGAATGGGCGCCTCAATTCAAACGAAGATTCGCTATGCTCTAGCTCTCTTTAGAGGGCCAATACCATAAATAAGGTCTCGTCTAAAATCCTATAGGTTTTTAGGTACCTGTGCGTTGGCGCATCGCATAGTAAAGTTTGTGAATACGGCCGTTTCACTTACGGCAACCGAAGCCAGCTCAACTGACTAGTCAAGTCATGACAAAGGGCAACGCCCTTTGAATCCCAAACAGTGATTAAACTTTTCGCACGCGCGGGTTTAATGCCTACAGGTGAGCGCTCTTTGGGAGGAACTCTGTAGCATATGGGATTAATTGCTTTTGCTTACACCACATGAGCAAAGTTCATTAACATTGAGGCTACATCACCTGCGGAAATTAGATTAAGTAACATAAATATCTCTGCTATCGGATCTAAAAAGATTAAAGCAATGTAAAATCTGGGGCCTAATCTGTAGTGGTTTTCTTTTATAGGGGATGTCTTTTTTTGCCCAAATCGCTGCGACAACAAACGACCTGGTCTCATACTAAGGTTTTCCCTTGTATCTTCTGGTAGGTACTCCAGATTATGACAGGGACGATTTTATCTCCCATAATATCCACAACCGAGAAAATTTAGAAAACCTTTTTTTCTAAATTGATCCTACCGGGAATCGATCCCGGAGTTCGAATGGCCCGCGCTTAAGACTTACTCAACATTCTAATCACTGACGCGTCAAAGCTAATTGTACCAACTTGATAGCCACTTAAAAAAATAATAAGTTAACTACTATGTAGTTAAAAAACATTCTGCCAAATTGTGAACTTAGCAACCAATAACCAAAAAGACTATAAGTAAACTAACCTCTTTTGGTCCCTGCAATACTTTGGTTTGCTGCTTGGTACAGCCTCCAGACATTTGCCCAAACAACTGGAGAGGCTAATGTCCAACAATGGACTGTGATAGGCTGATGATGATGAAATGTTGGCGTAAAATTAGTTTGTCAATTTCTAAATCACAATAAATTATAGTGTTATACCTATTGTATTGTCAGCGTCATCGGAGCGAGAAGCTACGTCCTGCGATCGCCAACCCGCCTGCCCAGCGTGGCGATTATGGGCATATCCTCCAGATGTTTGCCCTGAGTGACGAGCAGCTGGAGAGACCTGTGTCCAGCAGTGGACTGCAATAGGCTGGTGATGATACCTATTGTATAGTTTTACCTACCGATATTAACATTGTAAATTGTTAATTAAGGGAAATTAGTAATGTATATCCTTTTACCATGTACTATTCACGTAAAGCTGTTGGTTTTCTTAATAAATAAATAAAAAAATAAAATCTACTCATCTCACTATAACCCTATCTTTTCATTGCGTACGAAAGTGCCGCTTCTGCGACAGTGCCAACATGGTCTATGCCCATGATTGACCGCGCATCACGTATGGCACGACCTTGTCTGCGCGTGCGCAGGCGGCGCAAAATGATCCGCCAGTGTAGCTGACTCACGGGGTTTAGTTGGCTCATTAGTCTACAGTCGATATTTTAAACCTACCTTAGATACTTAAAAAGATAGTAGGTAATAACCAAAATTTTTACTAGTTTCTGGCTTAAGATCTAAATAAGAATATAGGTCTTGTCTGTATGTAGAATAATATAATTTTGTTTTATACTGAGTACTGATTTATGTAAATTTGTCTTTTGGAAATATTTTTTTATTTATTTATTTACTACTAGCTGTGAACGCGACTTTGACCGCGTGGAATAGAGTTCCATCCCCTATTTTATACTTGGGGATTGAATTGATCAAAACCCTTGAGTCAGGTTTCCCTTTAGGTTCTCCTTACTTATTTATTTCAATTACAATAATAATAAATATCAGACGACATCACATACATTGCTCCGACCCCAAAGTAAGTATAGTTCATTCGCGTTAAGAAAATAGTGACTGACAGGTCACTGACAGTCACTATTTTCTTACTTCCGTCAGTGACCTGTCAGTCACTATTTTCTTAACGCGAATGAACTATAGCTTAAACACTTGTATTATGGTCATCAGAACAACGAAGGTACCACAATTAAATACTAAAATACAAATATAAACACCCAGACACGGAACAAACACATGAGTTCATTACACGAATGTTTGTCCCGGGTGGGGATCGAACCCACGACCCTTGTTTCAGGAGGCAGCAGTCACCAATTGAGTCACCGAGCCAGTCGGTATTTTTATTTAGGTTTAGCAAGTCACTAACGAAAAACGATTTGATTTTGAAAATATAAGTTTTAAAGTAATTTACTAATACATAGACGTACCCCGAAAATACTCAATTATTCAAAACTATTGCAACTAAATTTTGACATTCAATTGAGTGAACTGTCAAAGTCATTACGAAGTCGAAGTTCAACGACCCGTTGAAGTGATCTCGAGGATGAAATGAAGCGAAGCACTGATTAGTCGCGACTAGACTGTTGTTATTGGAAAATAACAAATAACTTGTTAGAACTCGGCTGCAATATAAAACTGGACTCGCTTCACGTGAGATAGATACTTCTACCAATGACAAACAAATGTAATTTTGTATACCTACCTATTAATAATAATAAGCATTAATTAATTTAACAGACCAATACATGTCCTGAAACTTCGAATACTAAACTACAAAGATTCATTTATCTTTATTGAAAAGCATTGCAGCTTTTAAACCATTAAATCTAACCTAGCTTCGCCAATAAAAACGATGATAACATTACATTCAATAAAATGGTATCGTATTATGACAAAATGACATCGGTTTTAACTCCATATAGATATTAAAGTTGGGCATAGCGAATCTTCGCTCGAATTGAGCCGCCCATCCGGGGAAGGACCTCCACCCTATAGAATACCGCTGCCAAATGACCTCCAGGTCGTGTTCCTGCCGGTGAGTAGGGTTTCCGAAGCACGTGGGGGGTTGGGGTTGGGCCGGCATGGGCGGTGACAACTGACAGGTAACTGACCAGTTACTTGTCCGTTGTCACAGCGACTTGGGCTTCTCTTTCGCTTTCCATCAGGTGTAGCGAAGCCATTATGTCGAGCTACTATAATAATAAAAATCATTTATTAATTTAACAGACCAATAATCCTGAAACTTCGAGAACTAAACTGCATTGACGTTTATGGAAATGCATTGCAGCTTTTAATCCACTAATCTATCATGGCTTCGGCAGTAAAACGATGATTGCATTCAATAAAATAGTATCGTATATGATAAAATAACATCGGTTTTTAACTCCATATAGATATTAAAGTACCTACTACCGCCCGGCCCGTCCGGAGCAGGACCTCCACCCTACAGAATACCGCAGCCAAATGACCTGCGGGTCGTATTTCTGCCGGTGAGCAGGGTATCCGGCGACATGGCGGTGGTAACTGACCAGTTACTTGCCCGTTTGTCACAGCAACTTGAGCTTTTCTTTCGCTTTCTATCAGGCGTAGAGAAGCTATTGTGTCGAGCTACTATAAAAAAAAATCTCATTTGAAGGTGATTTGCTTTAGTCAGCACGCTTGGCAGGCGGGTTGGTGACCGCAGTAGGTTTTATTTGTACCCAGGTAAACGTTGCTGCACGTTTCCTAATATTCGCTCAGTAGTCGTCGAAGGCACCCACGGGATGAGATAGGATGATCCTTTTCTAAATCCGGGAAACATACTGATTCCAGAAAAGGTAGGTAGATCCCTTGCGCTCCGCTTGGGTCGGACATGACCGTGCCCACAGATACGTACCTAGGTACTGATAGGTGTTGCAGGAAAAAACCTTAGTTTTATAATAGAAGGTTGGTTGAGTCAGAGTTTGACTGTATGCGCCCAGCGGTATAGGGCGTAGAATACTACCGAGGTGTCCCTGCCTGTCGTAGGAGGAGTTTGACTGTATCCCTGTAAAAGCGATTCCACAAAAATGAAATTTCTTCACACAGACATACCTAGTCACCTATTAAAACAAAGCTATCAATTTCCATATTCGATTGGATCGCAATGAGTCGGCATAATCGTTTCGCGTTTTCATAGGCGGGGGCGAGGTCGTTACGTTTATTATGAACTAGCTGTAGCCCGCAGCTTCACCTGTTTGTGAAAAGTTTTAATTTCATCCCATATTTATCCCGATTCGAAAAATAATTCGTAAAATTTACACATGAGTTCATGTTCAATGAGGTGTACGGGAGGCACCTATCATATTTTCGCTCCAAGCCACCCTCACCATGCTGCATCCTGCTGAATAACGAGCGAGGCGCTGGCAACCGACTGGTGGCGGTATAACCATCACGTTTAAAGGCGCAGCTAAATACCACAGGCCGATGACCGGCAGCAGCGCCGCCGGAGCGAGCGGCTACGCCCTGCAAACGCGAACCCGCCTAGGGTAGGTAGGGTATAATAGGTATAGGTAGGGTAGGGTATAGGTCTTCGCTATTTTGGGAAAACACCTGGAGAAGCATGTTCAGCAGTGGACTGTGTTAAGCTTATGATGATGGTGAGTTAATTTCCGCGTTAAATGCAATTACATACGTGTATAGTGTTTTTATAATCATTATCATCCTTTTATTAAATATCCAGTGCTAGACAAAGACCTCCCCCAAACACAAATTGTCATTTGGGGGATCACGCTTGGCAGGCGGGTTGATGACCGCAGTAGGTTTTATTTGTACCCAGGTAACGCTGCTTCTTGATATTCTCTTAGTCCCTTCTACGGCACCCACGGGGTGAGATGGGGTCCTCTTATTCTGAATCCAGAAACCACACGGACAATATACACATTTACATATACAATTTATTATATATAGACGGACGGACATACAGACAGACTAACGTTAACAGTAGCATTATTCTTATAGATTTTCATTACGAGTCTGCCTACGGTAGCCTTCGGAAGACACAGGGACGTACTTAGACCATAATGTCTCGATTAAAATGTTTATTAATAACAAACCGTTGATGACTGAAAAACTCATTTAAATACGAGTAAGTTATTACTAATAAATCGGTTTAAAGTTATTATTAAAAAGATGTTTTTGTTCACCTTGGAGGCAAATCTTTTTTTTTATAGCGAAAGAGAAGCAAGTAACTAGTCAGTTGCCTGTCAGTGTGGCATGTCTTGGGCTATTTATTTTATTTACCTATTGCATTTACAAATCTACTTGGTAGAATGTTGCGTTCCGGGATATAACCCAAGACATGCCACGTTGGGCCACACACTGCCACCTAGCCCCAAACCAGACCCTTGGCTCAGAGGGCAGAGGTCACAACCAAATGAGCCACCGAGCCGGTCAAAACGTATTTAAGTATAAACATTCGATGATTTGTGATTTGTAATTTTAAGCCTGTGTTGTGTACTTAACACAAATAAAGGATATTTTTATTTATTGAGGTATATGAGGTATATTACTCAAATCTCAACCTGATTCCTGCCCTGGCAGCAATCCTGTGGCTAGACGGTAATCTGAGGCGGGTACGTCTTCTTATATAGGTACATACAACTATGTAGTACCCGTATGTATGTTCCAAACGACATACATACATGTATACAGGTAGAACGTTTAAAACGAGTATGTACCGTTGCTGTGACGTTGAAATGTTATTGTTAAAATGCATGTCGTTTGTCTTGATTGCAACTGGTTTGCTTGACGGAACTTCAAACGGACTGATCTAGTTTTAAATTCTTCCTGGTAAAGTAGAGAACAAAATAATGTGTTTCTTTTTATAGTGGCTCGACATAATGGCTTCCCTACGCCTGATGGAAAGCGAAAGAGAAGCCCAAGCCGCTGTGACAACTGGCAAGTAACTGTTCAGTTACCTGTCAGTTGCCACCGCCATGCCGGCCCAACCCTAACCCCCCATGAGCTCCGGAAACCCTACTCACTGGCAGAAACACGACCCAGAGGTCATTTGGCTGCGGTATTCTATAGGGTGGAGGTCCTTCCCCGGACGGGCGGCCCAATTCAAGCGAAGATTCGCTATGCCCTACCTCTCTTATATAATGTATGCCCCTAAATAAAGTGCATGGGATAAAACTACCTCTATTTATAACTGTGTCGCAGGATTATAGGAAAAGGCACGAATGATTAAGAAATACATCCCTAGATTCCAATTATCCGGCGTTTCGAAATCTTTTAGGTATCTATTTCGCGAATATACGATTTTTTCAATAATCCACCAGTCGGCTGCCAGAACCTCATTTGTTATTGGGCAGGATGCACCACGGTCAGATGAGGTTGACTTGGAGCGAAAAATGACAGGTCGCTCCCTTCCAGCCCTATACCTTCCATAATTTTTTGTTAAATTTCATAACAAGACATAGTGACATCTGTGTGCCTAGCACGAACATTTTCGAAAAAGTATGCGTAACGTTTCCGTAAACATTTGTATGAAACTTGGTACAGCGCCCCTATCGTGCGTAATAGGTACTACGTTTACGTACGTTAACGTAGTGAAAATTATCGCCCTGTTTACGGTTACGTTACGCATACTTTTTCGAAAGTGTTCGTGCTAGGCACACAGTTTGGGATCGAATACGCAAGTGATTATGGTATTGTCTGATGTTTATTATTGTAATGTAAGTACATCGTAAGTACGTCATTATTTTTTTCCGACTACACGTGGAATAATGGAAAAATATTGACGTGCAAAAGTATTTCACGTAAACTTATTTGCATAAATCGACAGGCCCTGTGGCTCATTTGGTCAGGATAAACATTCAACTTATATATTCATAATAGGTAATATGTGTTTGTTCTGTGTTTGGAAATTAATGTTATGTACCTATATTGAAGTCGTAGCTATGTCGCAGTCATCTGGTTGAATCTCCTATTCAATTGAATGGCTAGCGCGTTCATTGAATGACGACATTCAATTGAATGACTAGACCGAACGTTAACCAAACACGCGTCACTTAACGTCCAACTAGGTAGCGGACTGCGACAGCTAAATACACCACAGGCAGATGACGAGCAGCAGCGTCACCGGGTCAAGGAGCTACGCCCGGCGATTGCCAACCCGCCTGCCCCTGTCACGATTATGGTTAAAGCCTCCAGGTCTTTGCTCAAAGTGACGAACAACTGGAGAGACCTATGTCCAGTAGTGGACTACGATAGGCTGATGATGTTATGTACCTACAAACAACTGCCTTGCGTGGTTACAACTATTACAAGATAGTCAGGAGGCCGGATTCAAAGCCCAAAAGCTTGCACTAATTTCATATAATCTTTTGTTTCTCAGTCATTTCACGCAAGAGAGATCTAGGACAAAACCTATGTAAAGCTTTAGTTGCTTGTTTAGTACGGAAGTATGTTCTGCATCAGGATATCGATGAGAAACAATGGGTCATTATAATGATAGTCTAGGTCGGTTTTAGCCTTCAATTAGTTGCAAAACGATGTTAGGTCTAGATTATAAGTGTAGCTATAACATGCTTGAATGCACTTCAGAGTGTATTCTAGACACAATTATATTATACTATTTTCTAAGTTTTCTTTAAGATTTAAGCCCTACCTGGGCATAGCGAATCTTTGCTTGAATTGAGCCGCGCCAGTCCGGGGAAGGTCCGCCCCTCCATCCTATAGAATACCGCAGTCAAATGACCTTCGGGTCGTGTTTCTGCCGGTTAATAGCGTTTCCGGAGCTCGCGGGGGGTTGGGGTTGGGCCGGCATGGCGGTGGCAACAGACAGGTTACTGACCAGTTACTTGCCCGTTGTCACAGCGTCTTGGGCTTCTTTTTCGCTTTCCATCAGGCGTAGGGAAGCCATTATGTCGAGCTACTATAAAAAGGGAAATAATATTACAAGGGAAAACCTTAGTTTAAGATCAGTAGTTTATGTGAATTATCTGGCACAATAACTTATTTATCCTTTACTGGATTACATACTTGATACAATGACAAACCTATGACTTAACGTACTCCCACGAGACAATTATTATATGCTTCTTATATCTCTGAACTGGTTGATAGCGTTATAAAAAGTGCATTATACTTAATTATTTTATACAACTGATGACATATTGAGATTTAACTTTAATTTTTTTTGTGTTTCATTACATCATTAAGTAGTAGGTATAATACTAAATCGTTTTTCGTGTCTCTATGTATGCATGGATCTTTAAAACTGTTTTTTTTTTAATAGAGAGAGTGATTCAAGAGCAAGGTTTATTTGTATAGCGAAGCGATGGAATAAATAAAATACTTTATTTCTGCAAATAGTATCTACCTAAATATAAGTTAGTAACAATATTTTGCCTTATTATAAGTAAGTAATAATGAATGCCATAGTAGTAAAAAGAGAGATGTTATTAGTTTATGAAAACCCACTATATTTGCTGTGCCCTAGCAGAGCGTCACATACTTATATACCTTCTACATATACCATCTGCCTAACTGTTTTTGGAATGTCACATACATCAAACATTTTAATTTGAATTTATATTAAATCACATTTAGGTCATTATCATGACGTTTTTGTCTGTCACGGGATTCGAATCTCTGACTATCCACGCTTTATACAAACTCTAACACAATGCGCCATTACGGTCGACTCAAAAACAGGTCATTGGAAATTGTTAAATCAATCAAACCTTCGTAATATTTTCAAGGATATTTCTAGAAATATGATACGTTATTTGTCCAATTAAAAATGATAATTACACAATTCTTTTGTCAACAAATTACCGTTTCAATTGGGGTTAAATGCAATTGAATCAAATAACGTCTCGATTTCTCACCTTGGAACTTAACACCGATGATTTTTATGCTATTTTTAAATTATATGTCGCACCCTCCGGCGAATAAAGCGGTTATTGCAGAATTGCTATTTTTCAGGAGAAGCAAAAAACCGAAATCGGTGAATATCTCTGAAACTATAACTTTCAAATAAATGCTTTTAACTTTAATTGAAAGTAGATTTTTGATTGTACATAATATTTAAAAACTAAATTAATTTAATGGGAAATTCATAGATAAAACCTCAAAAATATGTAATACCGCATAACAATAATATTGTTTTTATCGTATGGTGACATTACCACTTTCTTCTCGGCAGCCTTCTATCAAAACTGCCCGCGCAACGAGGCATAGCGACAGTATTCGTTAGTTTTTGGTGTCTATTCTATTGTCAGTAATAACTTCTTACCACTTTATTCGTGTGAAATTAAAAATAGGTTTATATCGTAAGCGTTGAATACTATTATATTCGCGGATCATTCTACGTAAACCATTACTGTAACAAGTGAATGCAACAACATTAAAAATATAGTTGTTATTGCTACATTTGTGTTTTTTTAATTTTATTATTAAATAAACATAAAAAAAATATGAATTACAACTAAATTAACTCTCATTAAGTCTAATTCCTATCAAAATCAGGTTTTTAAGCTATGATTAGACCACAGCACATCGAAATACTTTACGGGGTTTGGGTCATTTTGGAGTCGTTTTAAATTTTGGTGGCCACTGACGGAAGTTATAATGTTCGAAAGAGGAATTCTATCGGATTTTAACGAAACTTGGTACAAATATTCTTCATACTCCTGGGCAGGTTATTGTATAATTTTCATCACGCTACAATCAATAGGAGCAAAGCAGTAAAGGGAAGTGTTGGGAAAACGGGGGAAATTTTTACCTGTATGTTTGAATGCACATCACGCCAAAACTACTGCATAGAAATAAATGCGGTTTTTACCAATGTATTGCTAGAGGTGTAACTTAAATTTTAAGTACCATTTTATAAAGTCTATTATTTTTAAAACGCGATATCCACGCGTGCGACGCCGCTGGCACAGCTAGTCATTAATAAAAACTTCAATTAAGTTGTTTCTGGTTAAATAAGATAAATATAACCACATAGTCTTGTCTTACCAATGCTTCAAAACCCTGAAAAAGTAATCATCATCATGAGTCCACAGCTGGACATAGGGCTCTCCAAATGTAGGCCACTTTGATCGATCCTCGGCTTCTCGCACCCAGCCAGCGCACTTGCCAGCCGGCCTGCGCAGATCGTCACTCCACCTGGCTGGAGGGCGTCCTACACTACGTTTGATGAGACGCGGTCTCACTCCAGAACTCGTTTACCTCAACGGTTATTGATTCTGCGGCTGATGTTGCTAGCCCGATGCCCCTTTAATTTATTAAATCGGTGAGTTGTGGATAACTTCGGTTCTCTGCTAGATCACCACATTTCGGATAAGACAGAGATACCCGAGCAAAACCCTTTCCATATGATTGCTGAACGATCTTTAGCTTGTGGACTAGCCGTACCGTAAGTGTCCACATTTTAGCTCCGTATGTCATAACCGGTAGAACGCAGTGATTAAAGACTTTCGTCTTTAGGCACTGTGGGATCGACCATCTGAAGCCTGACTATTCCTAATCACCTCGTCCTCAAAGCTGGTTCCACCTAACTGCAATGTCTGCCCGAGGTATACCTACATATTTGTGAACAACTTTGAGTTCCGGTAGAGCATGTTCATTGAACATGACCTTGGTTTTGTCCAAGTTTATCCGTATGCCGATGCGCGCAAAGGAGTCAGTCAGTTCATTCAGTATTTCTTGTAAGTCCTGCAGCGATTCTGCCATTATGACTATGCTGTTTATGTTGATGACAGGTCCTTTCCAGTTCAGCGTTTTGAACACATCCTCCATTACATTAGTGAACAACTTTTGACTTGATCCCATTCCTAGATGCAACGGTATAGGCCTTGTATACTAATTCTGTAATTGGATGCACATAGTGGCGGCTTCATAGATCACTGTTACTGTCTCATCACTGCATGTATGGATGCCAATCTACGTGGCATCGCTGCAGGGACTCCAGAATAGACCAGATTTCAACCGAAGTCAAAGGCTTTCTCATAATCCACGAATGCAAGATACAGGGCTGATTATACTCTTCTGTCTTCTGTACAGCACTGTGTGGATGTGGTCTATGGTGTCGTATCCGCTACGAAACCCAGCATGTTTCGGCGGTTGGAATTCATCAAGTATTCGCACAAAACGGTTTGTGATCACTTTTGAAAACAGCTTATAGACAAGGCTTAGAAGGGAAATAGGTCTGTTTCGTCTCCCTTTTTAAAGAACAGGACAAGCACACTCCTTAGCCACGCGTTCGGAGTTCTCCATTCAAGCGTTAAAAAGTTTTGGAGCTCCCTCAGTATCTTCTGCTTTTACAAGCTTTGTTATGACGCCATCCTCTCCAGGGGCTTTTTCATCTTTAAGCTGCCCAAGAGCGATCTCGATTTTGTCGATGCTGAATTCTGGCAAGTCTTTGGTAAAATGGCGTGTTAATGTGGCTCTAGTATCCTCATTTTCGGGTCAGATTTATGCGAAGCGTATAACCAGCCAGTCTTCCACCTCCAAAAGAACTACCGGCTTGGAAAAAAGTAATAAGTAATGTAGTCAATCAACAGCCTTGCTTCGTCCATTATTGAACGTAGGCCTCCTATAATTCGCGCCACAATTCTTTATTTCGGCCGTGTTTCTGTTCAGCCAATGCCAGCAGTTCTTTTAAGGTTATCAGCCCATGGATTGCGGGGCGTCCTAAATCGTCTGCTCCACCTATTGTTGGATAGATATGGATAGATATGGTCAGCCCACTGCCACGTATTATGTTCGTTTCGTTTCCTATTTATTTATTTGCAAACATTTTTTAAGCTAACAGAAATTCTCCAAAGCGCAATAAGTTTCAAAGGCAATTACATATCAATTAGTTTGTATACAATTAGGTAATGCAATAAATTATTGGAACAATAAAATTTCTAATAGGTAGGTAGGTACATCATACGAAAAAATCTATTTTGTTTAAATCATGGTCAAGTCAAAAGTTAGTACATAAAATGAATAATAATCCATCATAATTAACAATAATTAATACAGAACATGTTACTCTATATTAAAATAAAATAAATGTCAAATAATATCATATCAAATCAAATAAATGTCAATCCGTTGCATTCTCATTCAAAATAATCCAAAATTCATAAAAGAGATGTTGTAAGGTGTCAGCAAATAAATCGACCTCATAGTGCCAATCTTTCAACAGGATAAGCATTGGTCTTTCCATAGCGCGTTGAGGGACTAAAAAACTTGTGGAATAGTCTTCGCGTAAGTGTCCACATTTCGGAACGTATGTTAGGGTGACTTTTGATCCTTGTAATGATCCTTTCAAATGAAAATAAAACCCTATGTTTTTCCAGAATTGAGCACATTCGATTCCTGAGTGTGGCAAACGAATTTTCTAAAATAATTTACATAAGGCAGTTATTTTTCTTTTTAAAAAGAAATATTTTTTTTTGTCACAAATGCTCTAGCTCAAATATTAAGAGCACTTTTCCTTCAGGCGTTGTCCTAAAATTGAAATGCCATTATCTTCGCTCCAATATTACTTACAGAAAATCTTATTTCATTAATTTGTTAGTTAAGTACCTACAGTGCTACACAATATAAAAATGAACGATGGCGGCTAAAAAACGACGCCAATGTCCATACAAAATGACCCAAACTCCTTCGGACATTGAAATAAAATTTTTACTAGATAGTGTTAAAGAAGTGTATGGGAATGTATGGGAGCGACCCATCATCTTTTCTCTCCATGCTCCAAGCCAAGCTCACCTGCTCGTGGTGCATCCTGCCGAATGACGAACGAGGCGCTGGCAACCGACTGGTGGCGGTATAACCATCACAATTGAAGGGGTAAATATCAGACAATAAATAATATCAGACAATATCACATACATTGCTCCGATCCCAAAGTAAGTAGCTTAAGCACTTGTGTTATGGGTATCAGAACAACGAAGGTACCACAAATACATACTTAAATACAAATATAAACACCCAGACACGGAACAAACACAAGTGTTCATCACACGAATATTTGTCCCGGGTGGGAATCGAACCCACGACCCTTGGTTCAGAAGGCAGGGGTCACTACCAATTGAGCCACCGAGCCAGTCAAACTAAAGTAGTAAATGCTACGGCCCGATGACGGGTGGCAGCGTCACCGGAGCGAGAAGCTACGCCCTGCGATCGTCAACCCGCCTGCCCAGGGTGGCGATTATGGGTATATCCTCCAGATGTTGGCCCTGAGTGGCGAACCACTGGAGAGGCCTATGTCCAGCAGTGGACTGCGATAGGCTGATGATGATGATGAGTGTAGGTATGGCTATGTGTATGAAAGTAAAAACGTAATGTTTTTTTTATTGCAATACGTACAAATAACGTATTAATTTTCGAACGCAATATTTTAATACAGCATTATGAAATTGAATTTAATGCAGTAATATATTATTACGACTCTACTATCATTATTTTATAACAAGAAGAGAATAGCATAACTTCAATTTACGATTCACCCGTTTACAATCTGAGTAGTAACAAATATTACAGCTTACGCGCCGTAAATTTTTCACCCGAATAAAGTGGTAAAATCGAATACTGATTTTGCGCTTGGGAGGACTATCGCGAATAATGTCGCATTGAATCAATGCGGACTAGACTAGTGAAGTTTTGTACGGTAATATTTGATTTCTACTTATTCTCGTCTAATATCTTCACATTATGTTTCGTAGAAAAAAAAGTGGTTGTGTAGTATAATTCTATTAATATTGCATTTAAAAATATGAAAAAATTCAGGCGATGGGTTAGGTCACATAGAGGCCAAAAATCAAAAAACATTAAAAAAGTGGTAATCGTCGATAACCGCTTTATTCGCCGGGGGGTGCGATGTATACTCTACTGTCTGTATGCACATTTTATTGAACCCAAAACGTTTTGTGTCGAATTTCATGTAAGTATTCACGTGTGCACGTTTGAGGTCGAGTGAAAAGATGGCCCTACAGCTGAATTAGTCATTATGAAACGTGTGATTAAGTTATATGAACTCTTATATCATGGTTTTAGGTGGCAATGACCGGTTATAAAATCCCTGGATAAAGAAAATGTTAATAAGGCTTATTATGACCTTTAATTTATCTAAATACATAGGTGACTGACTGACGTAGTGATCTATCAACGCACAGCCCAAACCACTGGACGGATCGGGCTGAAGTTTGGCATGCAGGTAGATGTTATGATGTAGGCATCCGCTAAGAAAGGATTTTATCAATTCTAGGGGGATGAAATAGGGGATGAAACTGTATTCCACGCGGACGAAGTCAACACATCATATGCCCTCTATCTTTTGTTAGCCTCTCCTTCGTGTCCCGAGTGGTGAGAGCGAGGGCGCGATACACTCATAAGGGCGTAATGGTGTGGTGGGTGCAGCCACACCGTTGCACGAGGTCCGCCCGGGGAGCACCTTATTGCACCACCCGGGTATTTGCCCTTCCCGGACCAGGAGTGCCGGCCGCTTGTCATCTGCGGCTGGCCAGGGCATGCAGGGATGAGACCGTATGCTTCGGCGCTATCCGTGTCCCTGCAACTTGCTGCCCACTGGCGACACAGGGGGGTTTAGTGGGTATGCCCTCCTATTTCGGAAGGTGAGTCTCACAAACCATGTCACTTTTCCCCGGATGTATCATGAAGGTGCCTAATGCATTCCCGTCTAGAAAAAAGAGAGTTGTCCTATTCAAAAACCACACGGCAAGGTACAAGTACAAGGTTTTCACATTAATTTGGGACCAGTGGTTGCTATGAATTGTCTGGCGCAATTAGTACGGATACAACACTATTTGTATATAATTATACACATGAACCTTGCTCTTGAATTCCTCTATCTATTAAAAAAATGGCATCAAAATCCGTTGCATAGTGTTAAAGATATACCTAAGCAAAGAGATTAGATTAACATTTAAGAATGCATACGGACAGACAGAAAAAAAGCGACTTTGTTTTATGCTATGTACTGATAAGTGTACTACTTCGAACAAGAGAATAATATAATAAATCATTTTATTAACATTAACATTTCTTAACATAATTACAGCTACAGTTTGTGTTACTAAGTATAGATACTGCACTAGGCTCGCAGGCCTGTATCGCAGTATCATATGTACAATTAAACAAATGTAAATGTAATAATAAGTACAATTAAAAAAATTACGAAACATCAATAGTTAGGTACAATGCACTCGATGTCATCGACACAATACCTATTCGCCTCCAAATCGTAAGTTATTTACTTAAAAGGTATGTACAGTGTGTCCAATTTCAAACCCTCACGTGCGCCCCGGCTGTGTTAGACAGCTCAAAACCATTTGTTGAGGGTGACACGTGTAGTTATGTCGCGTAATGACAACATCTGGGCCACACAGTGGGCCATAATAAATGATGGAAAAGAATAGAAATCAATGCCCCATTGCGGAGTGTCACAAGAGAGGGCTATGGGACTTGAGATTTTCTGAGTAGAAAGGGGGACATAAGGGAGCGACCTATTATATTTTCGCTCCAGGCCTGCCGATGGTGCATCCTGCCGAATAATAAACGAGGCTCTGGCAACAGACTGGTGGCGGTATAACCCTTAAGTTATGAAGACGTAGGCCGATGACGGGTAGCAGCGCCACCGGTGAAGACCAATGATTATATATAAAAAAAATGTTGTACAATTAGGGTGATCTTATCGCTATGACCGATATATTCCAGACAACTTTCGAGTGAAGGATAGCAAAACGGACGCACAAGCGATACTATAAAGTAGCCTTTCGCAGTCCATTGCTGGACATAGTCACCTTGATCGATCTTGGGATTCACGCATCCGGCACTTGCCAGCCGTCCTGCGCAATAGGGAATATGCATGACTTTTTTTTATGGATTTATTGAGATCTTTTGTCTTCCAGATACATAAATATCGAAGAATTTTTAAACTATCTTTTCTATTAAGCGAGTTATAAAGCGTTAAAGTTATTGATTAGACAGAGAGATCCGATGCGGTAGTTGACGTCACGTACCGTAAGCGCCGTACTAACTCCATAGAAAAATCTGTTTCGCGAGAGAGAGACGGATATATTCACTTTCAATGACTGTATCTCGCCCATTTTTCAACCAATTTTGATTTTGTTTTCACTGTTCGTAGTAGATTTTGATCTATTTTACGATAAATTAGTAAATACCTGAAACTATTTTTCATGCATATTCCCTATTGGTCACTCCACCTGGCCTGAGGGTCTCCTACACTACGTTTGCCGAGACGCGGTCTCCACTCTATAATAGAACTCGTTTACGCCAACAGTTATCGGTTCTGCGGCAGACATGACCAGCCCACTGCCATTTCAGCTTTCGAATTTTTCATATGGCATCCTAAAAAGTTAATTAATTAAACAGTTTCACGAAATCCACCATGATCCGAAAAGCGGCTTCGCACGGATTTGTTTATTTGGGCCGAGTTAATTAGTCCGAGCCAATTGTTCCCGTCACAGTTTGCGCTTTTAACCCAAATTGGCGTTAGATACGTAACCGTTATCGTTTTGGTGTCGATTCAATTGTTGCGTCACGTAAACATTCCGATGGTGTTAACTTTTTAAAGGATTCTATATCTGTGGACGGTTCTATAGAATCCTTTGAAAAGGCGGCTAGGTGGCCTAACGGATGGCTTTGACAGGCACGATGGCTCATTTGGTAGTGCTTTGCCTTTTGAGCCAAAGGTCGTAGGATGAGGCTATTATGGCTAAAATTTGTAATTAGTCCGTCTTTTAGCTTATTCAAAAATAAGAGACACGTATTTTTCCTTTTTTCATTTAAATAAATAATAGCAAAGATACAAGGCATCAAAAGTTAGGAATGGGAGCCTTCGACGTCACTCGCTCCCGTAAAAATGCCTCACCGAGTGACGTCACGCGTAATTTCGACGGGCTATAACTTTGTAATTTTTAGTCTAATTTACAAATAAAAAAATACGTGTCTTTTATTTTTGAATAAGCTAAAAGACGGACTAATAACAATTTTTAGCCACAATAGCCTAAGTCTGGATGTGTACAATACGTAGATTGTAGATATACTTTATTACACACTAAACAAGTTGAAGGTCGCTCAGCGAGCTATGGAAAGGGCTATGCTCGGCGTCTCTCTGCGAGATCGGATCCGAAATGATCCGGCAGAGAACCAAAGTTACTAACATAGCTCACTGGATCAGTAAGCTGAAGTGGCAGTAGGCTGGCCACATCAACCGCAGACCGATAACCGTTGGTTTTTTTATGCCCATGTAAAGTCTGCTGCCAGAATCCTGAAATTCCCTTAATCGTCCTCTATGGTATGTTGGTTAAGCTCCTGGAATTTCATAACACAAGAGTGTCATTAACCCTAGGTCACTCAAATTCAACCTGCCTGTGAATGAGGTCTTTTTTCTGCATTCTTAGCCATGAAATGAGTCATTCGGGTCGTCTTTGTGGCGCCAAAACAACTTTGACAGCAAACTAAATGTTATCTGTGGGTTTTCTCGCAATGTAGCTTAAAGGTTTTAAGGCCGTTTTCTCCAACAGTCTTAAGCTAAGAGACTCCCGTGGTAGAATTTAGAGGACGCGCGCTTAAATATTGAAATGTGTAGTAAGATAAATGGATATTAGCTCCGCGTCAAAGCAATATAGTTGATACAGTAGACCCTTTAATACGGAAGATTAAGGTAATCATGTTTGCTTTAGCCTGTTATTTCATGAATGCCAGAAACAACTATTAAAATCAGACCTATTTGAGAAATCAGAAGGTTTTTAATATAAGAGCGCATTAAGCCTTCAAAGTTGATTGGGAAAGTCAATTAAAAAAGTATGAAATAACTAAAAAGCATTGTAGCATTATAGTTGGCTCCATAACGTACGTTATTTAGAACATAAATGTATTTTGATGTGAAACCAATTAGGTACATAGCGCAATATATGTATTATTGCATACTATAACCATAGGACAATCCTCTTTAACAAGGCATGTTTTATATATAAGCGCACGATTATGTATTCATGGTGTTACAAAAATTATTACAGGTAGCAGAAAATAGAGACGAGTATATATAGAGAGAGAGATAGGGAGCTATTTGAGTGAGTTCTTTACTCAGTTTCAATTTTTTTTTCCTCACTCGTGACCATTTAACCAATGTGGCAGTCACTCCTAAATTTACGAAACGCATTATTCATTTCCTTTTTAACTCTGAAAGCGATAACGACAGATTTCGAAAGCACATAATAGCAAGTACATCCTATTCCGTCTACGCAATCAATAGGAAACCAATAAACATTGCAAATAGAAATTAGCATTCGTACAAACGGACGCAGAAAAACAATAACGGTTTACTGCGAAATCATTCACATTTGCTTGATGCCGCAAAAAAATGGGATTACCTATAAGACATTCGACACTGCATCGGGTGTCGATATCGTGCCAATACACACGTGCGTGTCCACGAGACGTGTGACGCTGCGTTTGTGACGAAAAAGAAATTGCTAATTGCATTTTTCGCGACAGTCGTTGACGCCGTCATCTTAGCTTGCAGGTGGACTGTACTGTCATGACAGGTTTTCCGAGAAATGGGTGTGTGCATCACATCCATACTTATAATATTATAAAGGGGAACGTGTGTCTGTCTGTATGTTTGTCTTTCTTTCACGGCAAAACGGAGCAACGAATTGACGTGATTTAAAAAATCTGATATACTTAGATCAGTGGAGATAGTTGAAGGGATGGAGAGTAACATAATGTAGGTTCTGGTTTTATTTTCTTATTGCTGTTGTCAGACGAGCAAGCGGCCTGTCTGATGTTAAACAGCCGCCCATAGACATGCCAGGGGCCTGTCGACAGTGAGCAAACAACTCTCTTATAACCACGTTTGAAGAAGGACATGGACACTGCGACTGTCAGGTCATTCCAGAGTTTGCAAGTCCGTGGAAGAAATTAACGCTGAAACCGAACAGTTCTGGACGAAATCGTTTTCAGATGGTACGGATGGACCCTACCGCGGCGTAGTTTTAGGATCCCATACCAGAAAAGGAAAATCTTTAAGGATAGCGTGATCCTATAGGATCATTTTGTGGCACATCTGTCTGGCAAACTCTTTATCTCGGGAATGCGAAGAGGCAAGCTGAAATATATAACAGATACTCAGGTTTAAATTTATAAGCTAATGCAATTAAAAGCTTTACACCGCAAATTTTTGACACTCGCAAGGTAAACATAACCTATGGGCAAACCTTCCAGCAAACTCAGAATCTACCAATTTTTACCTTGAGTAAAGCACACATAAAATTAAGTAAAAAATTGCAAAAACCATAAGTGTTTGTTACATCATTATAAAGAATAACCTAAATTATGTTTCTCTGTGTCATTTTATGTTGGTTTCAATAAAGATATTATAATTTTTCAGCCGACCGGTGACTCATGTAAATTATCGCAAAAGCTGTCTAAGTAGTTATTTACTTACTTCATTCATTAGCTACACTAAGTTGTTGCTCTAAAACTTACTGTTTGAAAGACGTCGTTTGAAAGACGGTGTAAACTACTTGTTTACACCGTCTTTCAAACTTAATGAAAAACAATTTATTGAGACACCATCCCATAAGTAGATCCCATTCCATATACTCCAGTTGACCGATTCCACAAAAGACGGGTATCGAACCAGTAACCGCTTCAGCCACCAAGCGGGTCACGGAAACTGTGTTACACGCGCCCCGTTGCGCCGGCGCAGCTAAACGCATGTGCACTTGTTACCACGCGCGGCGCCGGCTATCGGAGCGTACACACTTGTCCGACTTGCTTATCTAAGATAGTTCTGCCCACGACTTTTCACGTACAAGTCTCAATTTTTTCTAATAGATGTTTCAATTGTTTTTTTTTATTCGAAACGGGATTGCGCTCGACTGCGATTTGCCTGGTCGTAAACGATATTGTAGTTTACGATGGAACGCACTCAACCAGAAAAACCTTGAACATTGGTAGATTATAGCTATCGGGGAACAAGGAGCCTGGCATAGAGGTCCATAGTTTAGCCGTTCGAACTACATATAAATAAATAAATAAATAACCCAAGACATGCCACGCTGGGCCACACAGCGTCACCTAGCCCCAAACTAAGCCGAAGCTTGTACTATGGGTACTAGACAACTGATAAACTTTATTAGATACATTTTTTTTTGTAAATAAATACATATTATACGTAGATAACACCCAGACCAATACAAACAGACATGTTCATGTACACAAATGTTTGTAATGTGTGGGGATCGAACCCACGACCCTTGGCTCAGCAGGCAGAGGTCACTACCAATTGAGCCACCGAGCCAGTCAAATATGAGGCGAAACACACTGTGCGAGTCTTTGGAAGTTGCACCATTACTTTATTAAGCCTATTACAAGAAGCACATCTTCCATTTACTGAATTACAGAATAATTATCAACCTATCATGTTTTCGCTCCAAGCCACCGTCACATTCCCGTGATGCATCCTGCCTTATATCAATCGAGGCTCTGGCAACCGACTGATGGCGGTATAACCATCACGATTGAAAGCGTAGCTATATACACCACAGATAGATGACGGACAGCAGCGTCAGTGGAGCGAGGAGCTACATGCTGCAATGGCCAACTCGCCTGTCCCGCTGGCGATTCTGGGCAAAACCTCCAGATGAAAAAGAAATATTCTTAAAAGCTATACTCTAACTATACTCATCATCATTATCATAAGCCTATCGAAGTCTCCAATTGTTCGCCACTTTAGACAAACAAAAAACTACAATTCTAATTAACGTATAGAGTGTGTATTCACCATAATACATTATCTTGCTGAACCAAGTTCTTATTACACATGAGAAAAAGTTAGTGATTACATCAGTTCAGTTGCAATATTTTATTTGTCAGCTATTCTATTTCGAGAAGACCTTGTTTGTTTAATGATCATGATTGACGCGCGTGTCATCTTGTATTCAGGTACGTGCAACATCATCATCATCATCATCATCAGGCTGCAAACTTTCACTGTGTTACTCGACTTAGGACACCCACGGGAAAAGAATAGAGCGCTGATTTGTATTTTTTATCGACGACTTGATTTAAACTTTACAGAAAACCCATCATCTTTTCGCTCCAAGCCAACTTCACCTGCCCGTGGTGCATCCTGCCGAATAACAAACGAGGCGCTGGCAACCGACTGGTGGCGGTATAACCATCACAATTGAAGGCGTAGCTAAATACCACAGACCGATGACGGGCAGCAGCGTCACCGGAGCGAGAAGGTACGCCATGCAATCGCCAACCCGCCTGCCCAGCGTGGCGATTATGGGTATATCCTCCAGATGTTTGCCCTAAGTGGCGAACAAATGGAGAGGCCTATGTCCAGCAGTGGACTGCAATAGGCTGATGATGATGATGATGGTGATGACCTACACCATCGCTGCTTCCCTTTTCTTGATAATCCCATAATCGAAACGCCAAAAAGTTCTTTGGAATCAGAGGCCCTACTACAGAAAACGAAAACGATCGTTCGTTGAACGGATCGCGTATTTTTGCCCCATAAATCCCTCTCATTTGTCCCTCCCACATATTCGAATACGAACTAAAATTCGTCAACGTCGATTTTCAATAATTTAATTGATATAATAGAAAACGGGAAGGACAAATGAGAGGGATTAATGGGGCAAAAATACGCGATCCGTTCAACGAACGATCGTTTTCGTTTTCTGTAGTAGGGCCCCAGCTTGCAGTAACGACTGTTCCGAATGGATATTATGACTTAGGGACCTTCAAGAAGCGAGCCTATTAACTTCTCGAGGGCCGGTAACACCAGGTGTATGCCTCGCCTGATATTGCGGTGTCTATGGGCTGAAGAGTTCACGCTCGTGCGATCTTCATCCCTTTGACTTGAAAAATATCAGGAGAGAATTCACAAAAGTCCTTTTCTCTGCCTCTGTGGTGGAGCGTTCGGTGGTATGAATGATTCCGGGTTCAATACCCGGTCGGCTCAATTTAGGGATCGAAGCAATGTACCTATTATGATATTCTGATATTCAATAGGGTTTATCTAAGTAATCATGGTCTATACTAGGCCTGATAGATGATAGATGTCATCATCAGATGTGATTGTTGTGAAAAAGAAATAATATTCCAAGTGGGTTGCTTCAAACATTACCGTGGAAATCCGTGGAAATTTCTAGTCTGCATTTATGGTTAAACAAATTGCTTACATTAGTATCTTTGCTTATGTAAGCACTAGTTTAATTCAATTATATACCACTTATTTCACTTTATATGTCTAAGCTAAGCATCCTGTGGAAAACTCTAATAATGGACAATTCTAAGAGAATAATAAATTATTGAAACTGATTATAGAGGACACTCTTTCATTATGAAAACTGTAGTTTTCTGTCTGTTAAGAGGAGGAATGCTTTAAGTGAAACCATCATATAAGGTTTAGGTATGTTTGTCTCGCTAAGAGATAGGGTACGAAACAAGCAGTATATTTATTTTATTTTAGACTAGCTGTGCCAGCGGCGTCGCACGCGTGGATATCGGGTTTTAACAAAATAACGGACTTACATAAAATGGTACCTAAATTTTAAGTTAGACCTCTAGCAATACATTGGTTAAAACCGTATTCAATTCCATGCAGAACATTTTGAGTGATGCGCGTTCAAACATACAGGTAAAATTTTCTCTCGTTTTCCTAACATTTCCCTTTACTGCTCTGCTCCTATTGATTGTAGAGTGATGAAAAATATACTATAACCTACCCAGGAGTATAAAGAATAATTGTATCAAGTTTCGTTAAAATCCGTTGAGTAGTTTTTGTTTCTATAACGAACATACAGACAGACAGATGGACAGACAGACAGACAAAAATTTTACTGATTCCATTTTTGGCATCAGTATCGATCACTAATCACCCCCTGATAGTTATTTTGAAAAAATATTTCATGTACAGAATTGACCTCTCTACAGATTTATTATAGTTAAGTATACTTATATAACATTATTTTCCTTTAGTCTGTGTTTTCTACTAAGCAGTTATCCCCTTTAATCCTAAGATTTTCCACTAGTTCCAACAACTTCCTACAACGACTATTATTAAAATGGACGATATAATTTGTATTTACAAACAGTTAGCGTGTGTATAGAGTAAATTATTATTTGTGCCCGCTAGGACCTTGAATGAAATGAAAAATATCCATATACCTACCTACATAAACTCATGATGAGTTACTTCGAGTTACCTAGTCATGAAAACATTCCTATAATTAGATATGTGAACTTTTCCGCAGCAAATCATTTTTATTACATAGTCATCTTGTCTTCAGCTCAAGAGAATGGTGTATTATTATATTCTACAATGTTCTAAGATTTATTTTTGATCGCATTAAAATCATCAATTGATAAAAGGGGCTGATATTATGTTAGTAATGTATAACATTTTGAGCCAAGGGTCACCAGGCCACCAGATGGCTGTAAAATTTTTTTTTCCTTAATTTTCTTTGCTTTAAACCTCACGGAGCCCGAGACCTTTCTAACGAATGCAAAACCGTGGAAATCGGTTCGTGCGTTCTGGAGTTATAGCGTCAGGGAGGAAAACCCGACTTATTTTTATATAGTAGATTTGTGAAATCACGAAGTGCTAGCGTTTTTCTATTGTACGTAAAACATATTTTACCTAGCTTCCAATAGGGTCGTGGGTTCGATTCCCGCATAGTACAAACATTTGTGTTCATGAACATATCTTTTTGTATTGGTCTGGGTGTTTTCTATGTACGAGTATAATTATGTATTTTATTTGTGATCGAAATGGTACGAAACTAGCATATCGCCGTATAGTCAGAAGGCTTATAAAAAGATCTATAAAGAAACTGGTTAAAATAACAATAGGGGCGCCTAATTAAGCTTTTATTTTTTCCTCCGCCAATCAAGGAAGATGTTTTCTGTGACAGACAAAAGCAATTCAAAGAACTTGGTGGCTCAACTGTTCAAATAGCCGATTGTATGGCCTGACATCACTGGTTCTTTGAAACTGACAGGTAAGGTTCCAATCTCTCAGAAACTGTGAGTAAATAATGATTTTGAATTGCGGTCTTTACATAGACCGATTAGATAGATATTTTTTAGTGCACACTATGACTTAAATAATAGTATAATCCACATTTCATATAGGATAATTAAAAAGAAGGGCTTAAATTTAAAATAAATCTCATTTCAATTTAATTTATCCGTACGGTACGGTAACGCATAAAGTTGAATAATTCAAACAAACTTTCACATTAATAATAATTAATTAGTAGGGTATAATTTCACATTTAAACAAAAAGCTAATAAACGATTATTATAATACATTAATATTAAAACTTAAAATATTTAGACGCTTTAAATGAACCGGTAGATTATATTCAAATTATTCAAAATCGATTATTATTATTACAAACAGAATCGGTAATGTGTGAGGACGTCACTAATTTCGAACTGTAAAAAAGAAAATAATCAATTGTACAAACTATAGTGTTTAAGGCAAACATAATTCGTTGCTCCTCGCTCTAGTGATTCTGCTGCCCGTCATCGGCCTGTGATATTTTCCTGCGCCTTCAATTGTGATGGTTATGCCGCCACCAGTCAGTTGCCAGCGCCTCGTTTGTTATTCGGCAGTATGCACCGCGGGCAGGTGAGCGAAAAGTAGATAGACCACTGCCTTATATCCCTGAGGCTACACTATTCTATTGCACAACGTAAGTGAATAACGTAGCGGTGTAAAGGTCGCTCTGTACCTAGAACTGACACTCTGTATTCAGTGTTTATCCCGTCGCACGCGCAGACTACGCGATCGTTTACGCATAAACACTGCGATCATAATACGCTTTTCACTGTTAATCTTTTACGTGTATGATACTCAATACTCCAACATAGCTACAACAGATTGTAGATAGATGGATAGATAGATTTTGCACATACCTTATGGTACAATCTAGGTGGCTTAGTAAGCCACCTAGATTTGGAGTGAGCCCCACATAACCCAAGTGTCCTGTACCAAGGGCGTCCCTTCCCTTCGCGTTCCAAAAAGTTCGGCAATTCCTATCTTTGCCGCGTCGTTAAAATGTGGAACTCATTGCCAGGACATGTGTTTCCTCCCTCTTTTGATATGGGATCCTTTAAGCGGGGCGTGAAGAAGCACCTTATGGGCCGGCATGGCGGCGGCAGCTGACAGATGACCAATCGGTTGCTTGCCCGCTGTCGCGGTGACTTGGGCTTCTCTTTCGCTTTCTATCAGGCGCGGGGAAGCCTTTATGCCGTGTTACTATAAAAAAAATCGTTTTCTGCGACACCCACAGGACGAGTTGGGGTGGTCTTATTGTGTTGAACTCACATGCATTTGTATAAAAGCCTTCTTTCTATCTGTTTTATCTATGGCATTCCATTATAATTGTCTTTGCTATTAACGGTCTTGCCCGTTGTCACAGCGACTTGGGCTTCTCTTTCGCTTTCCATCAGGCGTAGGGAAGCCATTATGTCGAGCCAATATAAAAAAAAAAAAAAAAAAAATGTATGACGTTCAAGCTCTACCGGCCTTTTTTTGCTTTTCCTAAATTAATTCCTAAATTCAAAAATCATTGTATTATTGCATCACTTTCGGCTCGTAACACTAACTATAATACAAACCGCACGGAAAATTAACTACAATAAGATATATCTCTTTCATTCATTAGGAGTAAGTAAATAAATTACAAAGCTGCAAATTGTCTTATTTTGCTTCAGGTCACCTGCACTCAAACTGCACTGAGATTACACTTGCTGACATTTGTCATTCATAACAATTTGACCTTGCAATATATGGATGACAATTAAAATATATTGTATTTTAAACGTTAATTATAATCTCCATAAACATTATCTTTAGTGAACAATAATTATCGAGAAAACTTGATTATACAAGAGAAATTTGTACAAAAATATTACGTATTTTTTTTATATCACACAACATCAGATACATTGCTCCGATCCCAACGTAAGTAGCTTAAGCACTTGTTTTATGGGTATCAGAACAACGAAAGTGCCACAAATATTATACTTAAGTACGAATATAAACACCCAGACACGAAACAAACATAAATGTTCGTCACACGTATGTTTGTCCTGGGTGGAAATCAAACCCACGACTCTTGGCTTAGAAGGCAACTTGAACATGTTTGTTTGTATTGGTCTGGGTCTTCACTATGTAAGTATAATATGTATTTATTTACAAAAAAAAAGTATCTAAGTAAGTTTATGATTGTCTAGTGCCCATAGTATAAGCTTCGGCTTAGTTTGGGGTTAGATAGCGATGTGTGACCCCGCGTGGCATGTCTTGGGTTATTTATTTAATTGGGGGGATTAGCTATATAGTCACCACGCGTGGCTTACTCATCTTCTACGACACCCAGACGATGAGATGGTAGTATACTAAATCCGGATACCACACGGACAGACTTCCAGTCCTATGTTAAATTTGTAATTAGCCACCATGAGAGCACCATTGGATATTTCAGTAAGATGTGCGTAAACAATAGTACATAGTTATATACACGCTTTGTTCTAACTGGGGTCAAAGATCGACGAACGGTCTTGACGCTTAGTTTCCCTGATACTCTAGTTAATGATATAAAAATATATATATATAAAAATAGCATCGTGAAGTCCAAAAGTTAGGTCAAAAGGCATAATAGAACAGACCTAACGCGCCTGTCGCCATCACCCTGAAGGCCCACTGAGATGTCGCTTCACGCCTCGCCTAAAACCACGATTGCAAGACGAAGGAAACACATGAACTGGAGAGGCATTCCAAAATAAATACTTTAAAAAAGCGTTTAGGAAATGTACATAATTACACAAGTGTTAGTTTTGCCTAAAAATGTATTGCAGATTCCACAGACTTTATTCTACTGCAGCTTGTCTGGATTGTTGTTTGTTACTCTTGCACGCAAAAACTACTAGGCGGATTTGAATGAAAGTGGGCTGGCGAAGCCGCAAGTTTCAGATAATGGTATCAGACAACATCACAAATATCGACCCGATTCAATAGTAAGTAGCTTACCCAGGATCGGGTCTCTGGGTCTACGTTCAGCAGTGGACGACAATGGGCTGATTGAATGATTATGTTAAAGTGTTTAACCTATTTACAAAAATACACCTTATAGTCTCAAAGCCTAGATCATTCATTTGTCAGACTCCAGACTCTATTGGTAGTGACCCAGTACAAAGATTTGTCTCCATGAACATGTCTGCTTAAATTGGTCTGGGTGTTTTCTACGTATAATATGTATTTATTTACAAAAAACATTATCTAAGTCAGCCATACTCTAAGTGTGTTCCGCGGAACCCTAGGGTTCCGCGATACCCCTGTCGGGGTTCCGCAAGAAGTTAGAAAAAAAATCAAAACACCTCTCTCTAGTCGACCATTGTGACGCGGCGTATCACGATTCACTATTATTATACTTGTTATGTAAGTAAGTAATAAGTAACTGTTACATCTAATTATGCTTATTAATAACTAGCCAAACCGCCCTCGCTTCGCTTCGGGTTATTTAGGTTGCTATGGTAACGTTTTCAATACACGTCAGTTTGAAAGATTTTTGGTAATTTTTTCACACCTTCGGTTACATTATTAAACTTTTAGCACGGATCCCTAACTTTAAAAAAAGTATAATATAGCCTATGTTCAGCGCAGATAGTGTAGCTTTCGGACAGTGAAAGAATTATTCAAATCGGTCCAGTAGTTTCGGAGCCTATTCGTATCAAACAAACAAACAAGCAATCAAATCTTTCCTCTTTATAATATTAGTTTAGAAAAATACACTTAAAAACCATTGTTTTATTGTAGGGTTCCATCAAGTATTTTGCTATCCAAAAGGGTTCCGTCACCAAAAAAGATTGAGAACCGCTGATCTAAGTAAATTCATCAGTTGTTTAGTACCCATAGTGCAAGCATCGGCTTAGTTTTAGTTAGGGCTAGATGACATTGTGTGGCCCAGCGTGGCATGTCCTGGGTTATATCATGACCAAAATCTCTGATCATTGGAACAGTAATGTATGCAGTGAAGTATTGACTTCTGGATACTAATGTTAATTTCCAAGCTAAGATTTTTCATGTAATATTCGCATCGAACACATAGACCTTAACGCGAATACTCACACCGAACACGTGTTGCTCATTTCGCGACGATAACGCGATGCGTTGTACTAAATTACTTGTTAATTGCAATATAATTGTGATACTATTGCATAATAATAATAAGATAATGCAGTTGTATTATTATCTCCGATTTAATCATGTCCAACCGTGTGTACTTACGTTGTTCTTTTGTTTGAGAGTGTATAGTATAACTAAGATTATGTTGAGTCTAGCCCAAAGAGTCTGTGGTCCTGCTTAAGTCGCCTTTGTGATGTCATGGCATTCCCAGTCAATTAAATCCCGCTTTTTTTAGGGTTCCGTTGCCAAAATGGCAAAAACGGGACCCTTATAGATTCGTCATGTCTGTCTGTCTGTCTGTCTGTCCGTCCGTATGTCACAGCCAGTTTATTCCGAAACTATAAGACCTACATTATTAAAATTTGGTACGTAGATGTATTCTGTTAACCGCATTAAGATTTTAAAGTAAAATCAAAAAAAAAACCATTTTTTGAGTTTTAGTTCCATGTGAAAAATTTTTTTTTCATCAAACCCATACGTGTGGGGTATCTATAGATAGGTATTTGAAAATGATGTTGAGGTTTCTAACATCATTTTTTTCTCAGATGAATAGTTTGCGCGAGAGACTCTTCCAAAGTGGTAAAATGTGTGTCCCCCCCCCCCCGTAACTTCTAAAATATGGGCACTATAAAACTGAAAAATATATATGATGTGTATTACTATGTAAACTACTAACTAAATTAGTTTTAATGAAATCTAGACAGTAGTTTTTTTTTTAACATCATAAATCAAATTACCTATTTTTTTTCATTCAATCAGTGGTACGGAACCCTACGTGCGCGAGTCCGACTCGCACTTGGCCGGTTTTTTTCTAAATGACTACGATGGTAGCCAAGGCGGCCTTGTTAGCGTCACACCGGACTGTTAAGGGAGCAGAAGGCTCTCACCCCCTAAAGGCACTTGATTCAGAAGTCATGGGTCACCAATTGAGACCCCGGCCCCGGGAAAGCCTTCTTCTAATCTTTTTTTCTTTTTTTATATTGGCTTAATATAGCGCCTGATGGAAAGCTAAAGGGGAGCACAAGTTCCTGTGACAACGGGCGCAAAACCTAACTCGACCCTAACTCGCCTGATATTGAGCGAAGCTAGAGCCTGCGAAGGAGTGCGATCACCCGCCAAAAAACCGATTACCTCTCGCCTTGAAAATCTGACGATTATATCGATCGGGGAACACGGACTCCGGTAAAGAGTTCCATAGCTCAGCCGTTCGCACTATTAATGCAGAGGCGAAGCGCTTCGTGCGAGTTTTTGGAACTCGAACCGTAAATCGGTAGGTATCTCATTGCCAAACTTTTTAATCTTCAAATAAGTCACATTTCAGAAATCCCTTTTCATTTTCAGACATACCATTTTTTAGAAAGCAGACATCGTATCGTAAAACCGAAATACGAAATAAGTCTCCTGAATATTATCCATGAAAACTGTTTAATGCAAATTCATCGAGAAATATTTACGTAAAATTCTCACGTTACGCCAGAAAGCACTCTTCGAAAATGTTCCTATGTAGGAGTGCATATTGACTTTGTTGGTATTTTAAGGTACTTACTCTGAGAGAGGGTATTGCCCTCTATCTGTAAAGTATATACTGATATTTATCTAAATATCAGTACCTACATCATCATCATCAGCCTATTGCAGTCCACTGCTGGACATAGGCCTCTCCAGTTGTACGCCACCTAGGGCAAACTTCTGGAGGAAATGCCCATAATCGCCACGCTGGGTAGGCGGGTTGGCGATCGCAGGGCGTAGCTTCTTGCTCCGGTGACGCTGCTGCCCGTCATCGGCCTGTGGTATTTAGCTATGCCTTCTATCGTGATGGTTTTACCGCCACCAGTCGGTTTGCCAGAGCCTCGTTTGTTGTTCGGCAGGATGCACCACGGGCAGGTGAGGATGGCTTGGAGCGAAAAGGGGATAGGTCGCTCCCTTATATCCCTCCATCAGTACATACTTTACATTATGCCATCAATGCCATGTCAAAATAAACCAATCACCAACAATTGGACCTGCCTTTTATGTGATGCCATCTGGTGGATTTTTTCTTTCCGAAAACCCTCATTGTATGGTGCGCAATTAAGAATATATCTATCTACTTCACTTCAAACTTGCTGTTTAACTTATCCTCTACCCTTAGTTTGTCTTGAAGAGATCGCGAGAATCTCTTCAAGACAAACTTCGATCGAGAGAAAAGTACGATCAAGAGAAAAGTCCGCCTAATTGTACAACTAATGTCTATTATACTCAGTTTTAAGTCAATGGTATGGTCTGCAATAAAGTATATCTATCTATGTTCCCCATTCGTAACGCTGTTTTCAGAAGCCTATACAAACTCAAGGAAACTGAGCGGTCTCGTGAAGTGCGATCGACTCGTAAAGTAAACTTATTGATAGACGATTAACCTTTGCCAGTTTCCTTTCACACTCACTCTTACATGATGACAATTGCAGATAACATATTGGCATACTTTACACCGTACACTACAGTAAGCTGATAATTTTTTTTAACCGGGTAAAATGCGCGACCTTGTCATAATCGCATTTTTCTTGGGGGAGAGGCAGGTTATGTATTTAAGTGGGGTAGTCACTCAAAGGGATGTAAGGGAGCGGCCTATCATCTTTTCGCTCCAAGCCAACCTCACCTGCCCGTGGTGCATCCTGCCGAATAACAAACGAGGCGCTGGCAACCGACTGGTGGCGATATAACCATCACAATTGAAGGCGTAGGTAAATATTAAAGACCGGTGACGGGCAGCAGCGTCACCGGAGCAAGAAGCTACGCCCTGCGATCGCCAACCCGCCTGCCCAGCGTGGCGATTATGGGTATATCCTCCAGATGTTTGCTCTAAGTGGCGAACAACTGGAGAGGCCTATGTCCAGCAGTGGACTGTAATAGGCTGATGATGATGATGATGATGATGATGAGTCACTCAAATCCGATATACACTAAACTATAATAATAAACAACTAATATACATATGTACAAAAAGTTTCAAAATGATATAAACACCACATAATACTCGTAATAACTGCGCTGACCAACCCGCCTACCAAGTACAGTGGATGTTCGTAGGCCGATGATGATGTTTTTTACCAAGCATGTATAACAGAACCGCGGAAAGAGAGATAAAATCATTATTATTAGGACATCACAACATTACAACAATATAATAGGGGATGATGTTCAATTTTCTATGATATTTATTAGCTTTCAGAAAGAACCATTGAAATTGGACTTATTTGAGAAATCACAAGAAAAATATTTTGCAAAATGAGGAGCGCGATAGGCCTTCGAAGTTCATCGCGAAAGTCAATTTCAAAAATGTAAAATTAATCAAAAATCATTTTAACACTGTTTAATGTACATTAATTAAAACATATTTTAATATGAAACCCATAACATAAACGCACTATTTAATATAAGTAGCCTTCGAACAAGCTTCTTAAACGAGGTATACAAAACACCACGCAATACGAATGCGTGACGTCACGAGTTCGTATCAGTTTGCATGGAGCGTTTTCTCGCCCAAGTTCGAATTTGTGATTTTGAAATTGTGATAGCTCGGGGACTTTTCATACAAGCGAAGTAATTCTTTTATTTCTATAATACGGATGATGACAAAATATAAGACCCGTATTTTTTGTTTTGTCGAAATAACAAGAAAATACTTAGATATAGCGCATTAAAGTTACGGAGTGGGGGTTAGAGTATATTTTGTATTCTAACGTGACGTCATGTGACATTTAAAATCAATGTATCTTCGTAAGTTTTTGAACAAGAGGCAAAATAAAAAATACGTATCCAATATTTGGACGTAGTTATGCTACAACGTTCCAATCCACACGCAGATCGAACTGAGAAAATTGCGTTTTTGTGTTTTTGTGGTACGCTTTTTTATGGTAGCGCGTAGAACCGAGTAGTGTGTATCATCTATACTAAATAATTAAATATTATTTTTTCATATACCTTTCATTGCAAAAAAATAATATTACTCATACAAATTTAAAAAAAAATGTACTTGGAACGTTATTACAAAAAGGCATTTTATATGAAGGTGGCTTTTAAATTAATTTATGAAAACGTTCCAAAATGTGAAAATTACTATATTTAAGTAATTTATATATATTTTATCTAAAATAAATATTAGACAGTAAAACAACATTATTTATTATTTAAATGTGAATGGATTTATAAAAAGATCGTAAATTAGCCAATTTAGCTGGAGCAATAGGTTTTCCTTTAGGCAACAGCTGTATAAGATTAGATCTATTAATAATCGAAACCTCTCCTTTTACAGCCTTTTTAAGACCTACAATATTGCCACCAGGTCTTACAAAAGGATGATAGCTGCTGCAAATTCCAGCTATATCCGGAGAATTGGTGGGAGACTCACTAGACTTCCTTTTGGGACTAGAGCTTTTTGGTCTCTTGCCAAAGCCGTGTTGGGAAATTTCTGCAAGTCGTCTTTTCCACCACTTTGTACTGCTGATGACACGCTTGCCCATACCGCAAAGGAGAAAGCAGACCTCTTGGGCTTTCTATTTGCATCTAACTGAATTCTTGATACCGAGGAGAATTACCCCCTACCATCCATCAACATTCGTTTTCTGCAGGACAATGTTCGTAGACTGCTTTTCTCCCTTGGCATCAATAAGTTGAGAGGGCTCGACGGCATCTCACCAATAGTACTAAAAATCCGTGCCCCTGAGTTAGCACCTTTAACCTTTTTCGGCTTTCCTATTCTAATGGTATTGTCCCTAAATCCTGGAAGTCTGCGCTTGTCCATCCGATTCCCAAAAAGGGAGACCAATCGGACCCTTCCCACAATAGACCAATTGCCACTACCTCATTGCTCTCTAAATTAATGGAGACAATAATAAATCGCCAACTCCTTGGATACTTGGAGGAACACCAGCTGATCTCTGATCGCCAATACGGTTTTCGTCAGGATCGATCGGCTGGTGACTTACTCGTATACCTCACACACCGCTCGGCGGAGGCGGTTGAGAGCAAGGGTTAGGCTTTGGCTGTTAGGTTGGATATAGCAAAGGCGTTTGATCGTGTTTGGCACAAAGAGCTTTTAGCGAAACTTTCTTCATATGGGCTTCCTGAGAGGTTGTGTGGTTGGCTTGCCAGTTTTCTTGCGGAGCGGAGCATCAGCGTCTTTGTCGACGGTTCCTGCTCTGAGGCAAAGCCCGTGAATGCTGGTGTGCCACAAGGCTGGTACTGTCTCCTACCTTATTTCTTCTGCATATAAATGACATGTTGCATATTCGCAGCATACATTACTATGCAGGTGATAGCACAGGGGCGCTTTATACATGGGTAATGTACAAGCCTCTCGGGATAATATCACAGAAAGCCGGAATAACCTTGTGGGTGAAATTGAGACCACTCTGGACTCGGTCCTATCATGGGGGAACGAGAATCTGTTCAATTTTAAGCCGAACAAGAGTCAGGGACTCATATGGAATATTGTTCTCATCTGTAGGCCGGGGCGCCTCAGTACCAAATCCTTCCTTTTGCCCGTATATAGCGAAGAGTTTCTTCTTTGGATCATATTATTTTAGTGATAACGTTCCAGACATCAGAAGACATTGTATATTTTTAAGTATTGTATTCAAAAATGGGTTTAGTTAATATTTATTTATTTATAAATAGCAAAATATAAACTTATAGCTATATTTCAGCTAATACTGAATCAAAGATTGTGTAAATTTTTCCTGAGAGCACTATGAGCATAATATAACATTGGCAACACAACACTTTTTGAACATTAATAATGTTATTGTTAAGTGATCGATCGTTTCATGATTAGATAAATGTATGATCCTACTAGTATAATACGTTTTGGATCGTTTATTTTTATCATTATAATTTCTTTTCAACATTAGAAAGTACTTGGAACGTTTTATAGAAATATATATTTTCATAATATATATTTTTATTAAACGTTTCAAGTTCCCTGGATCATTTTGTTTTTCCAAAACGTATTAAAAAATACGATCCAAATGAATTGACACTTTTTAAGAATATGATTAGGTCTTTTGGAACGTTTTATCGTTTGGACGGCTTAATTATTTCGGTAATTACTATGGTTAGAGTGTCAGTGTCTTCACCAGTAGATAGAACGGTCCTAAATACGTAGCTTGAGCATGAAAACTCGATTTTGGCTACCTTGTGGATTGGAACGTTGTAGCATAACTACGTCCATTTTTCATTAATCTATCTGATGGACATTAAATTATTTTTTAGTCATCATCCCAATTGGGTGATGCATCAATATTAATCTAAAACAACACGTACATTTCAATCTTCAACACAAAACAACAAAGGTAACAAACATTAAGACCGGACGTGTATGTCTATTGGGTTTTTGAATCTCCTATTCCTTACGGTGTGACTGCATCCCCCATTGCAACGTCACTCCAGATGTGTATACCTCAAGGTCCGTGTATGATGCGACATATGTATGGGATGTGTGAAGGTAAAAACTGCACCGACCTTGCTGGACGAATGGACGGATAAACACGTTCTTCCTTGTTTGTGGAAATTTCTATTGTTTGTGGTACTTGTAGGAAACGACTTAAAGTGTTGTAAGAAGTGTTTTCTTATGTTCTGAGAAGAAAATATTCTGAGTAGACTTTACTTCTAGGTTTATTTATTACATAATATCATTTTGGTAAAACTTTCATCTTTTGATAGAATTCTACTATAATTATTGTAGTTTTAAGTAAATAGCCACCTTTTTGTGTTTGCCAGTTGGTGCCAGGTAAGGACCTCTCTCTATATTTTCGCCAACTTTAATAGCTAATAGCAATGCATCCTTACCTTAGGTACGCATAGCCACTTATGCTAAGTTTGTAATAATTTAATGGTTATATAAAAAAACAGCCATCTTTCCATTTTTCTTCTATTAAAAACTCATGACCGAACAGGAAATTTATACACAGCACGTTGTGTCTTTTATTGAAAATTACGAAGTCGCTTCAACAATAAATTACTGAAAATAAGCACGTGACGTGATGTGACACAAAAATAATAGGTAATAAATATCACATGACAAAATACGCCTTTATTCGCGTTGATTGGTCATCGGATCATATCGTATGACACCGATGTTACTTCACCGAACTGTTATTTTCTTTTTTAGGGATCCGCAAATGTACAGAATCTTACTATAGTTATTTATTTACAGTCTGTGGTATTTAGCTACGCCTTCAATTGTCATGATTATGCCGCAAGTCAGCTGCCAAGTCAGTTAAGTCGGCTGCCAGAGCCTCGTCTGCTATTCAGCAGGATGCACCGGGCAAGTGAGGGTGGCTTGGAGCGAAAAGATGATGGGTCGCTTCTAATGCTATAAATGTAAAAATTTGTTTGGATGGATGGATTAGTAGATGTTTGTCACTACTTCACGCGAAATGTACTACAGATTTGAAACTATACTGTAAACTCAAACTAACACATAGGCTTTAATACGTTTTTGGGTATCTGTGCGTTCCCGCGACGCGTAACGTTTGTGATTACGGCCGTTAGGCTACAGTTAGTAGCCATAGATTGATAGATAGATACTTTATGGCATACCAAACAGTTGATTTATATCTAGACACAAAGGTACAACTTAGGCGGTCTTATCGTTCTAAGCGTTCTCTTCCAGACAACCTTTTGGGTAGAGGATATCTAAATAAAAGAAGGTAGGGTTATACATCCATACTTAATATTATAAATATGTTTGTCTTTCTTTCATGGCAAAACGGAGCGACGAATTGACGTGATTTTTTAAGTGGAGATAGTGGAAGGGAGGAGGAGTAACATAGGCTACTTTTTGCCCCTTTCCAACCCTCCACTTCCCTAAAACGGGGGGCAACGCGGGCGAAGCCGCGGGTACAGCTAGTAGTAAATATATCATATAGTATCCGTACACAAACGGTATATGGTTACAGAATGGCCGGTGTGCCCGTCATAGACAATTTGCTATGAAACGGCAGGCTAATTAAGTTGTTTCACGCTAGATAGGTAAGCGTAAATGTGAGGTCTTGTCGCTATGACAGACAGTAGCCTACAGGCATACGTAGTTTCCTGGTAGTGCAACTAATTTGATTTTTAATGTCTAGACATTAGATTTTCATTATTATGACAAAAATATTGAACTTGGCTGATACGCGTTCAAGTGTCAAGATTCTCCAAATGACAGAAATAAAGTGCATTTCATTTGTTTTTATTCGAATTAGGTTTGCCCCTGATTGCGTTTCGCCTGATGGTAAGCGATATCGGAGTCTAGGATGGAATGCATGGGCATTGAGAGTGAACCGATGTTTACTGGGTATGGACCCAATAAACATCGGTTCACTCTCGCCTTACACATCTGAATATTATAAGTATCTCTCAAAGAAGAAAAGCTCCATAATTTAGCCGTTCGCACTATGAAGGTAGAGTCGAAACGCGCTACTTACATTTCACGGATAAATAAATCTTTTTAAAAGATATTATTCATGTGAAACATATGTACGAGGAAATATAACGACACGTAGATTGAACACAAATTATACCTATTAAAATTTTAAGTAAATCTTCTCATGTTGTATTGCGAACCGTAGTTCACAAAATTGTTCGAAAAATATTTTTTTCAATGTAAGTACCTACAACTAATAGACATTACTAATACCACAGTATTATGAATCACCTGCAGAGATTGTCTTGTACAGAAAACTCTGGAAAAATAACCTATATTATTACATAACTTAATATGTATTTTAAAACGACACTGTACCTACACTCTGGAAAAATAACCTATATTATTACACTAGCTGCTGCCCGCGGCTTTGCCCGCGTGAATATTTGTATAAAACATAGCCTATATGTTATTCCAATGTATAAGCTATATTACTGTAAAGTTTCATTAAAATCCGTTCAGTAATTAATGCGTGAAAGAGGAACAAACATCCATCCATCTATCCATCTAAACAAACTTTCGCATTTATAATATTAGTAGGATAACGTCTTTTAATAATGATGTATTATACCTAACCAACATTTCATGTACCTTTGTTCTCTTCGCGATAAAACTGATGATTAATCCACATCTCTTTATGTTCCCGCCCCCATATTTACCACCTTGACCTACCAAAGCACGTGCTAGACAGAATAACAGCTATCACAATTCACGTGATAAGTATCCCGTTACTCGAGTATTGGTCATCAGTCACAGATTACGACACTAATATCATATTACTAGTTATTACGGCTGAGAAAGCCGTTGGAAATAAATTCTATTTTCGATTTGATTGCGTGAAACCTAATACAAGTGACGCGATTTCGTTGCGTACAGCACTAATTTGTTTTTAGTTAAACAATGTTTGATTGAGATCATTTTATTTTTATGGCAGAGGGTGCAAACGGGCCTGAAGTCACCTCATCATCAGTCTATATAGATATAGGCCTCTCCAGTTATTCGCCACTTAGGGCAAACGTCTGGAGAATATACCCATAATCGCCACGCTGGGCAGGCGGGTTGGCGATCGCAGGGCGTAGCTTCTCGCTCCGGCGACGCTGCTGCGCGTCATCGGCCTGTGGTATTTAGCTACGCCTTCAATTGTGATGGTTATACCGCCACCAGTCGGTTGCCAGATGGTAAAGTAATCACTTCAGTACAGAGACATCGCAACACCAGGGTCACTTTTTGAATGTGCCTAACTTGTATCCATCCAATTCGGTAGGAATAAAATTAATTTTATTGTTTTAAATTATTTTGATTAGAATATTAGATGAATATTCCAATTGGTACTAAAGTAGTTTCAATACCCTTTTTTTTCTTTATATACAGAGCATTGAAAAGCTCTGCAGTTCTCATCTTCAAACCCTCAGTGCTATCTCCCAAACGACCTAACTCATAAGTTAGACCCAACTAATTTCTAAACGCTTTACTAAATAGACTGTTTACATTCCCCAGGGCTGGGTTATCAACACCACCCACAATCGTATCGGGTGACACTTGAGCCGTCACGCCCCATCGCACGCATATTGGAAACGAATGGCGCATAAGTTTTTGAACTCTGATGACTAAATGTCGATAAGGGTTTGAGTACGCTGCGTAGTTAGGTAATATGGGAAACGCTCCGATGTTAATGTAAAGAGATTTGTGTGAGGATAATTATTTGATAACTAGCTGTGCCAGCGGCGCGTCGCACGCGGGTTTCAAAAACAACGGACTTCCATCAAATGCTGCCTAAATTTTAAGTTAGACCTCTAGCAATACATTGGTGAAAACCGCATTCAATTCCATGCAGTAGTTTTTGCGTGATGCGCGTTCAAACTTAAAGATAAAAATTTCTCCCGTTTTTTCAACATTTCCCATCACTGCTCTGCTCCTATTGATCATAGCGTGATGAAAAGTATACTTACTACTTATAACCTGCCCAGGAGCGTGAAAAATAATTGTACCAAGTTTCGTTAAAATCCGTTGAGTAGTTTTTGTTTCTATAACGAACATACAGACAGACAGACAAAAATTTTACTGATTGCATTTTTGGCATCAGTATCGATCACTAATCATCTCCTGAAAACAATAAGAGACCTTTGTGGTTTGCAAGAAGGTGTAGTGACTACAATGAAATTGAGAAAGACATGCTTAGATGGTTGGGTCATCTAGAGAGGAAGAATGAAAGTAGATTAACCAAGAAAATAATGGACGGCTGGCAAGTGCTGGATGCGAGAAGCCCAAAATGGAGCACAGTGGCGAAGTTTGGGAGACGCCTATGTCCAGCAGTGGACTGATGTGGGCTGATGATGACATTACAGGTTTAATAAAGTCCAATTTATGTGTGGGGGATGTAAGGGAGCGGCCTATCATCTTTTCGCTCCAAGCCTACCTCACCTGCCCGTGCATCCTGCCGAATAACAAACGAGGCGCTGGCAACCGACTGGTGGCGGTATAACCATCACAATTGAATGCGTAGCTAAATACTAAAGACCGGTGACGGGCAGCAGCGTCACCGGAGCAAGAAGCTACGCCCTGCGATCGCCAACCCGCCTGCCCAGCGTGGCGATTATGGGTATATCCTCCAGATGTTTGCTCTAAGTGGCGAACAACTGGAGAGGCCTATGTCCAGCAGTGGACTGTAATAGGCTGATGATGAAAGTCCAATTTTAGGCGATCCCTATCGCCAGTACCAGTTATCGCTTTGCATACTTCAAGCTCAATGAAGCGGAAAGTTAATAACAAAACCTGTTAAAAAGTAATCTATGTCGCTTCAACATGATACAACTTACTGTCTGGTTGCGTTATCTTATCAAGTGGGTCGTGTCTAACACGTCCAGGGAGGTCACAGCCGAAATAGGCAATTGTGATCCCCAAATGGGCTGCTAATTCAATCAGGAGACCCTATTTCGCCTACACTAAAGGCTATGCTGAATAAGTTATTTGACATTTTTCTTTGCCTGCTATCATGAAACATTAGTAAAAAATATGGTCATCCTTTGCGACATTAATAAATAATAAAATAAATAAATAAATAACCCAAGACATGCCACGTTGGGCCACACAGCGCCACCTAGCCCCAAACTAAGCCGAAGTGGCCGAAGCTTGTACTATGGGTACTAGAAAACTGATAAACTTACTTAGATCCATTTTTTTTGTAAATAAATACATATTATATGTACAACACCCAGACCAATACAAACAGACATGTTCATGAACACAAATGTTTGTTTTGTGCGAGAATCGAACCCACGACCCTTGGCTCCGAGGGCAGAAGTCACTACCAAATGAGCCACCGAGCCTGTCGACATTGGGCAAACACCTAAAGGCTTTACCAGTAATCGCCACGCTGGGCAGGCGGGTTGGCGATCGCAGGGCGTGCCTTCGTGCCTTTTTTTACTTAGCCCTTATTGTCTCACTGCTGGGCAAAGGCCTCCCCCAAGTTTCTCCATTGCTCGCGATTATTCACCACACTTTGCCAGTCGCGTAGGTGGCTGTCCAAATCATCACGCGATCTCTTTTTTGATCTGCCTCTTTGACGGAATCCATCGATTGCCTGCCACTGGGTGCAATTTTAGCCCATTCCCATTTCAACATCTACGATTCCTGTCTTGGAGCGAATTATGGAATTTACTTACAAATTGTTCTTGTACCTACTTACAAACAAAGTGCCTTTAATGACGCTTGTTATATTAGTATTAAATACTATGCGGTTGTTAGGTAAGACTTAAGTAGTTATCTAGAAACTGCACTAGTTTTCCTGAAAATACAGTCATATTTGAACTACTCATTGTAATGTCATGTTACATTAATCGCACTAGCTTTCCTCAAAATGCTGTAATACACTATTAGTTTGCATGAAGTATCTAATATGTGTTTAAAGTATAAAAACAAACAATGGATGTATCATGTTTTCTCCGTAATATTTATATTTGTTTTGTGTAACTCGTGCGAGATAAGGAATACTCCGAAATATTTATCAAAGCACACAACATAGGTAGTGGCGTGCGTAAATGAGCCGTATGAATGAAGAATTCACATCGGAATCTCATTCACACGAACAAATCGTACGCCGACGAACCGAGTAACGATTCCGGAACGAAAACACATGACCGATATACCAGGGCATTATAAGTTCAAAGAGCTCTCTTGAACGCGCGAACCAAGCCGAAACCGCCAAGCGAATGTAGCTCTTATAACAAAGCGTGAAGGTCATAGCAACGCATGAATAAACGAGTGTATTCCCTCACACGTACAGAGATGAGTCAGAGAACGTTTTATGCAACTTTGAACCTTATTTACTAGAACTTATACTTGAAACGAATGACTTGATTGATGTTCCTGTCTAAATGGTGTACCGAGCTTCACGTTCCTATGTGATCCTGGTACTTTGCCGTTAAAAGAGGGTCGGTACGTCTCCCATGAGCTTGCAAAGTCGATTCTCGTACGACGCAATAAAGGAGGATCTGGTAAATCCAATTAATTTCACAGATAGAAACTTTCCTATGACTATCCATTTTGCAATAGCTAATACAATATGGGACAGATAACTCTAACAATTACTTAGTTAATTAATAAATACCATTTTAGGTGTAACATAACAATCTTCTGTTACTTTTATGTGTTTGATTGCAAATTATAATTTAGTAAAACAAGCTTAGGTAGGTACACTTACAATTACTTTTGATATTTTAACTTCACCGGTGGCTCGATTGGTAGTGACCTCTGCCTTCTGATTGAGTCGTGGGTTCGATTCCCACTCAAGACAAACATTCATGTGATGAACACTTCTGTATGTTCCGTGTCCGGGTGTATATTTGCTTAAGCTACTTATTTTGGGATCGGAGCAGTGTATGTGATGCTGTATGATATTTATATTTATTTGAAGAGTGAGGAGATTTTTTAACACATTTCAAAGAACGCATATGGCCGGGGTTCAACCTAGTATTCAACATTGAGCCTCAGGCCGCCCTTGAAGTTGCACCCTGCCTGAAGTTAGTGAGAAGGCAGGGTATACCCACTAAAAGCTCCGGCTCCTTAGGGAATATAAATATATATAGCTTAGTATTCCACATTGGAACTCAATTCGCCCTCGAAACTGCTGTGCAGCACCCTGTCTCAAAATGGTTGGGCAGGGAATACCCACTAAAAGTCCCGACTCCTTCGCCGAACGTCATAGGGGCAAATATAGCCAGGTATTCCATATTGACACTCAAGCTACACTCGAAACTGCAGGGCAGCACCCTGTCTCAAGATGAGCAGGCAGGGTATGCCCGCTAAAAACTCCGGTTCCTTCGTCGAACGCCTTAGGGCATCTAAATATAGCCTAGTATTCCACATGACATAAATAATATTTACGTAAGTGTGGCGCTTTATCAGTATCGTAAAGGTCAGTGAGATTGCGTCTTAAATGGTAGCATTGACATCTAGTACAAAATAACTAACAACTTACTATTGTTTTATACCTAAGTAAATTTATATATGGGATGTAAGGGAGCGACCTATCGTCTTTTCGCTCCAAGCCATCCTCACCTGTCCGTGGTGCATCCTACCGAATAACAAACGACGCTCTGGCAAACCGAATGGTGGCGGTAAAACCATCACGATTGAAGGCGTAGCTAAATACCTCAGGCCGATGACGGGCAGCAGCGTCATCGGAGCAAGATGCTACGCCCTGCGATCGCCAATCCGCCTGCCAATGATTTCAATATAAGTAAATAAGTGGCGAACTACTGGAGAGGCCTATGTCCACCCGTGGACTAATAGTTGATGATCCGAAGTAGCTTGTTGTCACAACACGTCTACAGAAATAGATTCCTTAACACTGTTTATTTATTATCAAATGATAACAAAGAATTAACCAATATCTTGCGGACAATAAACTTGTAAAAACTATTTAGGTTATGTTATGATACGACTATAATTTTAATGTAACTTTTAATGTATCTACCTGTGATAATGCAATAAATGAATTTGATTTGATTTGTTTTGCCAAATTTCCTCTCAATAACGCGTGGAGTCTCGCGTGAGTTCTAGGAAACGTGTTTGCGTACAGATATCAGGAATATTCCTCCGACCGGGAAACCCTGGGGTTATCGCGGAGCCTTGGCGCCTCATTCAATCAGCCATTAGCGAAAATAACTTCAAACAAGACTAGTTTGATCCCCGGCCGCGCATGCATTACTGATATTCTTTTAGCTGAACATATCCGGAAATCACACGGAATGTCGGTCACAGCGGCTTAACTCCAAGGAGATATTAAAGTACGCAAGTCTTTGCGCGTCTCGTCGGACACCCAAACACGAGGCAATTAAGAAAAATCCATTTCTTAAATTAAACCAACTGGGAATCGCATCCGGTACCTTGGGATTACCACGCTACTCGTAACATGTACACATATCTACTCGTACAAATTATGTTCCTTCCTATTAAGACTGAGATTATTATAAATAGATAGATACACTTTATTGTACACAATAAAAATATACTTAAAACTGTAGTTGCACAATTTAGGTGGTCTCATCGCTTTAAGCAATCTCTTCCAGGCAACCTTAGGGTAGAGAAATAGTAAGATACAGACAGACATGAGAACATGAGTATGTCAAACAAATGGATAATATTAATATAGTCTTTGTTTATCCTCTATGCCTCTACCTATTGTTTTACAAAAAAAAATACGAATCGTCCAGGTTTAGTAACTGCAGTAGGTTTTATCTGTACCCTGGTAAACGCCGATGCCAGATTTTTCAAATTACCTTAGTAGGGGAGACCAGGTACAAAAGTAACGGCGGGTCGAAAGTAACAATGGCTCTCTAGATTTATCTAAAGGGCGAAAGGTCCCTTTGCCACCTTCAGGTGATAGTCAGGACACAGTAAAGGTGGGTCGAAAGTAACATAGGCTCTCAAAATTTATCCAATAAGCGAAAGGTCGCTTTGCCGCCTTCAGGTGATAGTCAGGACACAGGACTATCACCTGAAGGCGGTAAAGCGACCTTTCGCCCATTGGATAAATCTAGAGAGCCATTGTTACTTTCGACCCGCCATTACTTTTGTTCCCGTTCTCCCCTACTTAGTTAAATCTAGTTTTAAGTTGTATTCATAAGGTCTTTCTTCATTAATGTACTATTTCCTCACTGTAAACATTTCCCTTCACCGTAGGAGCATCTAATACAAAAACATGCACACAAATTTTAAGTTTGAAAACATTGGTACGTGGCTGGGTTTGTTGGTTAAATGTTTTCCTTATATTTAATTAGGTCTTCAATATCACTTATGCTAAGTCGAGTTGGTCGGTAAAGAACCGAAACGAGGAAAACATACCGATTCAACGATTAGAATCTTGTTAAAAACAAAGTTTTACATTTTGTACAGACAGTCATGGGGAATTTGTTTTGAATCTTTTAAGAAACATATGGAAAAGTTTGGGGGAGACCTTTGCCCAGCAGTGGGACAACATGGGTTACAAAAGAAGAACAAGAAACATATACCTATGCTATGCAATAGCTTATGCCGCACGCTCTTCACGCGTGCGTGCTCAAGCTAGGTCTGCGACGCTGCGCCCTGCGGTATGGGTCGTAATACTACCGAGGTATCCCTGCCTGTCGTAAAAGGCGACAAAAAGGGCCTTCGGGGTTGTGGCGCGCTGGGGTAGAGCTCCCTTGTGCTCCGATCAGCGACCCCGAGGAAGACGACGACACGTGTCTTCGGACACACGTGGTCAGCGACGTCGTACCGGGAGGGCATCACTACACGTCCTTCCGAGGTGTGCCGCCATTGAGCTGAGGAGGGGTTGAGACTAATACCGACGGGCATCCCGACCCTCCTTGGCCTCCTTCGATGAGCGCTCGTAGCCGACCACCGTCAGGTTTAGTGGGTATACTAGTGAGTCCCACATAACCCAGGTGTCCCGTACCTAGGGCCCTGGTGTATGCGTAAAGGCAGTCCTGACGTAAAAAATATTTGTCCCGGGTGGGAATCGAACCCACGACCCTTGGTTTAGAAGGCAGGGATCACTACTAATTGAGCCACCGAGCCAGTCGATTATGAAGGTTGTCTGTAAGAGATCGCTTACTCGCTAGTAACGCTATAAGACCGCCTATTGTACCATAGCTCTCTGTTATACCTTTTCTGTAAATGTTAATTATATTGAAAAAAAGAATATTATCTTTATCTTCTTCTTCTAAATATATAAAACTCAAAGGTGACTGACTGACTGACTGACAAAGTGATCTATCAACGCACAGCCCAAACCACTGGACCGATCGGGCTGAAATTTGGTATGCAGGTAGATGTTATGACGTAGACATCCGCTAAGAAAGGATTTTGACCAATTCTACCTCCAACGAGATGAAACTCTATTCCACGCGGACGAAGTCGCGGGCACTGCTAGTCGATCTATAAGATTAAATGGGGTTAAATTTATTAAACCTTACCCTTTATTTTAATATGCATTATTTTTTTAAATAAGCACACGTAGAGTCACTAAAAATACATAAATTTATAACTTATTTTGTATTAAAAATTAGAAATAATAAGGTAAGGGAATTACTTTTCATTACATTTCCTTTGTCTATTTTATATTATACAATCATAATTTATTATGTATATATTTATTAATAGACATTTTTTACTTTTATTATAATTAGAATCTTGGCATGTAGATATTATGTATTTATTTCATTTCACATTATTTATGACTAAATAACAATTTGAGTCGAACTATGATTCTTTCCATTAGAGAAATATGTAAAAAGTATAAGTTTCTTCAATAATTTCGTACTTTTTCTTTATCTGTTGTGGTTCCATCGCCGCCCAAAATTACATTGGCAATCCACATTGTAACATTACAAAAATGAGATTACGGGTATCTCGATCGACCGTGACAGGACTCGAACCTGCAATCTTCGGATCCGAAGTCCGACGCCTTATCCATTAGGCCACACGGTCATTGACGATGCGAGCGAAATAGGTCACATGATCCCGCGAACCGAGCCTCCGCGCTGCCACGTCACAAATTACGTCATCCCGTTTGTCCTTGTATGATCGTGATTTTACAGCGCAGAATAGAACGCATGTTTTTTTTTTTATTTGCATACAATTAAATTGCTTTGTGGTAGTGAGTCACAACGCACGATAGTATAAACCTATCCTATTATGTAGGTAGGTATAATGTTAGCTGTCATACTTGCAATTCTTAGATGTACCTATCAAGAAAACAGACTACGATCTTTGAAAATTAAATAAAATATAGTTAAATAGATTTTTTTAAAAAAAACACAGTTGCTTTGCAACTAAGCACAAATATAATATGTAAAGAAGTATATTGAAGACCGCCAAAATTGTATCACAAGATGTCTGTACCTAATGCTTTTTGCCGTAAAAGTGAATTTTGTGCAATTAAGAATATTTATCTATCTACCGCAGACCATCTATTAATTTAACGGTTATATTATTAGAGCCGTCTGGTTAGTGAGGAATTAATTTTTGTTAAATTTCAGAAAGACCTTAGGCTGTATCATGTAGCTGAGAGTACGAGTATAAATGTTGTATGAAATTATTTTAAACTATATTAACTATAAAGTACTAGCTTTTTATTGAAGTGGGGGGTTAGAAATGGCCAAAAAGTAGCCTATTTTACTCTCCATCCCTTCAACTATCTACATTTAAAAAATCAAGTCAATTCGTCGCTCCGTTTTGCCGTGAAAGAAAGACAAACATACAGACAGACACACTTTCCCATTTATAATATTAGTATGGATATTGAAAAGAGCAACTATATTATGAGTTTCTTGCCGGTTTCTTCTCGGTAAAATACTGCTCGGTAGATTTATAAATATTTTCTTAACAAATCCTTACAAATAAAGAATATGATTTATGATGTAAAGCGACTCATCATTTTTCCGATCCAAGTCACCTTAACCTGCGCGTGCATCCTGCTGAATAACAGACTAAGCTCTGGCAACCTATTGGTGGCGGTATAACCATCACGATTGAAGGCGTAGCTAAATACCACAGGCCGATGACGGGCAGCAGTATCATCGGAGCGAGAGCTACGCCCTGAGATCGCCAACCCGCCCGCCCAGCGTGACGATCATGGGTAAAGCCATTGACCAAAGTGGCGAACAACTGGAGAGGCCTATGTCCAGCAGTGGACTGCGATAGGCTGATGATGATGAGAGATGATTTTGACATTGACTTTGGCTTAGATTCAATTAATAATAATGACCCATAACTTAACAAAAAAAAAGAAATACTGTGTCATACTTCATCTAAAGTCGTCTACAAACGCCATCATTGTTTTGATTCTGTGAATCGGTGAAACCGAAAGTATTGTTCCTTTCCTCGTAATACCATTAGTACCACATTCGATTCCGGTGCAGCACCCACACACACTTTTTCTTAAAGACAAGGTGTCTCTGTAGGTATGACCCAGTAACACATTGGAAAAGTAAGTTTGAGAGCCACATTGGCGCAATTAGATTGTTAAGCCTTAAGGACAATCGGAAGGTCCCGAATTCGATTACGGTCGGATGTATTTTTATGACGGGAGGATGCAAAAGGATTGAAGGTCATCATCATCAGCCCACATCAGTCCACTGCTGGACGTAGGCCTCTCCCAAGGTTCGCTACTATGCTACGTGTGAGATATCTATGGATAGGTATTTTAAAATGATGTTGAGGTTTCTAACATCATTTTTTAAAAACTGAATAGTTTGCGCGAGAGAGTGGTAAAACGTCATAAATCAAATATTACCAAATTTTTTCATTCAATCAGTGGTACGGAACTCTACGTGCGCGAGTACGACGCGCACTTGGCCGGTTTTTTTTATTATTAGAAAGCACACAAATTTGGGTCTTTTATTATGGACGTTATAATAATAATAATCCAAATAATTACTAAGTCATTGTGAACGGTTTGTACCTACTATAAATGGCAGACCATAGGTAGCTTTCAGGACAGCCATGAGCGTTAATTTAACACCTCTTTTATAAAAACATGTTAATGGAAGACTAAATCATAACTTTCCAGTTTTAACTCAAGGCATTTTGACCTATTTCAGCTTACCGCAAAGTTTGATTAAGTTGAAATTGGGTTCAGCGGAATGAAAAATGTGGTCTCATTTTGTAAATGAGGATGGTTTTCTAATCTGGGTTAATTCGTGATAATGAAAGCACTCTCTTGACCAAATTTCATCCGCATAGCCTATTTTTTAGTCGCACGACATAATGGCTTCCTCTCAACTGACGGAAAGCGAAAGAGAAGCCCAAGTCTCTGCGTTAACGGACAAGTAACCAGATCAATCACGACATGTTGGCCTTTCAGATATCTATGGGTATACCAGCTGTTCCCAAAATGCGACCGAAGTCACTTTCCTGGTGATCCCCAGCCAGGTGTGTGAACCTGGAGGGCAAACGCCTTTTTTTTTCTTTTATGCCGTCGTGGAAAATGCTTTTAGGCATCCCCGCTGTTCGGGGGAATACCGGCGGGGTATGTGGGACTCACGCCACCCTCGAAAATGGAAAGGGTGGGACCCCGCCTCAACATGGTAGAAAGGCAGGGAATACCCACTAAAAACCCCGGCCTCTTCGTCAAACGCCATGGGGTGGTGTCAGGGGTCCTAGGAGACCTAGGAAACGCCTGGAGGTTTTACCCGTCATCGCCACACTGAGCAGGCGGGTTGGGTATCGCAGGGCGTAACTCCTCGCTCCAGTGGCTCTGCTGCCTGTCATCGGCCTGTGGTATTAAGCTAGGGATGTTTCCAGGATCAAAATAATTACATTATAATAATATTTATACCTATCCGTAATAAGTTATAAAAATATATTGGACACGTATAATATTTCCTTTTTCATTTAAATAAAAAATAATAAAAATACAAGGCATCAAAATTTAGAAGTGGGGATCTTTAACGTTACTTACTTAGTGCCGAAAAACTTTGCGGGCTTTATCTTTGTAATTTTTGGTCTAATTTACAAATAAAAAAATAATGTCTTTTATTTTTGAACAATCTAACTTATTACATTTTTTACGGCACAAGCCTATTGTGATGGTTATACCAGTAGTTTGCCTGAGCCTCGTCTGGCAGGAAATGGTGGATTGGTGTGAAAAGATGATGGGTCGCTCCCATACATCCAGAACTGAGAGTATGTACGTACATACATTTAGTATTTATTTATTCAAAGTGTGGCATTACAATGGTGGTCATATGAGACAGGGACCCATGTAGATGGACCTTGACACCACGCCGCGTGTGGTCATTAGATAATTACCAATTAATTGGGCGGACTGCGACGACATCGATCACCGGCTGAATATATAGTAAGCACTTCTATTTGGCACGTTTCCATAACACCTGAAGCTGAAACAAGCTAAATCGGACAAATAGGATAAAAAATGACGAGATTTCGTCATGAAAAATTCGGCAAAACTAAATGATGTATTTATATTTTAGATTAGATCAAAATAGAGAATATGCGTGAGTTATTTTATGGATTTTTAAAATCTCTTATCGCAGACATAACTATCGTAAAAATATATTTTCTATTATTCGAGCTACAAAGCTTAAAATTTCTCGATTAGAGAAAAAAAACGTTTTTTTTCATTTATTTATTTCTAAGAAAACTTTTGACCACAATCACAACTGATGATAAGTGATGATGTGGCCTAGGATGCAGCATGCTTACTTAGGTAACACCTATTTACTCTATTATCTCAAATAGTTCCAAGTCGTAAAGTTCAGGAAAGACGCCTGAGTGCAAACGAGTTCCTAATTTTAGCTGTTCGCGGTAAAAAGGAATTCGCAATTTTTTTTTTATAGAAATAAATAATAAATAAATAAATTCTTTTATTGAACAAACATTCGAAATATTACAGAATTTGTATACAACTAAAAACGATTTAATTAAAAGAAGAGGGTACTTTTAGTATACATGCAAGCCGCCCGTCACAATCCCTCCGACGATATCTGCGAACTACTCAACGTCATGCACGGTGCGTGTGTCAGTAGATAATAGGTTTTATTACCGCGTCATAAGACTGACGTTGACGTGCAGTGCGTAAGAGAGAATGCGGTAGGGCAACCTGCAACCACAAGAAAGCACGTCTATCGTCTATAGTATATCGTCACCGGCAACCAGGGCGTTTGACTAAAGCCTAGTCGCCCTAGTTTTGGCCTTCAGTGGGGACATATATAAGCTGTTGATGAAATGAAAAAGCTAAAAAGTCGTGTGTAAATGGAAACAAGCATTAGCGTGGGCACGGTTCGCCGAACCATTAGATGGATCGCCGTTGCCTCATCCCATCATTTGTGTTCACCGCCCTTCTTCGGAAAACGTGTTAAGTATATTAGAATTCTATAGCAATTCTCTTTAATACCATACTATATCCAATTTCCTAAGTTTGGCTTGCTGTTTTGGAATATAGGCACGACAGGTACTTTTCGCTTTTGAAAGTAAAACCGGCCATCTCAAGAAGTTCCCTATTATACTTTTTCGACTCCCATTGAAAGAGATGGAACAGTGATTTATATTTTTTATATTATATGTCTTCGCACGGATTTTATGACAAGCATGGATTTGATAATAAGGATACATCCTAGGTAAATTAAATAAAAATCTTTCAGCGCTTATTTTTCTTGAATACTCGTGAACTCACTGTCTGAGGTTCTAGTACCTACACGCGTAAGAGCGGACAGGGCTGAGAATAATCTCACACCAGAGGATGCTGAAGATCAGGCAAAGTGGAGGAGATAAACGAACCCTGGTACTAGGCCGGGAAAACACTGGGGCGAACAAGAAGAGTCATTTAGGACTACTCAGACATCTAAGAAAAGAAAAAGAAGAAGAAAAACAGTTTGCTAACGTCGTAATATAATAAGCCAAAGCAGCCTTCTCATCATCAATCGGACTGAGGGGGAGTGGAAGCTTTCAATTCTAAACCTTCCGCCCCCCTAAGAATCTGAGCTACAACCAATAGCAATGCATGAAATCTCCATAACAATCCAAACTAATCTATTCCACAATACCTTTCAAGTTACTACATCGATAAACTTTTATTACAACCGCGAGTGTAAGAGGCTCAAACAAATTTCCGTCCTACTTTCCCCGAAAGTTCTAAGCAAATAACTTTGGACCCTCCAAATAAAATAGGATTCTGAATCTGGGACGCAGTTAACCTCAGGCTTATCAGTTGAACCCCGAAAGGGGTCGTAACTGTTTATTTTAGTAACTGCTGGTTAGAAGTAGGCGTTTAAATGCAGGATTTGTATGACTAGATACGAAAAGCCATGATGCCATTTTGAATATCACCGACATCATATTTTTTTATGCAATATATATTTGCGCTCGACTGCAATTTCCCATCGTCTTTGTTTCATCCTTTTCATCAAAACACCAATCGTTTATTTTATCATCTGATTAAAATGTCGGTCTTAGTCAGATTCAAAATTAAACCTCATCAAATGAAATGAGTTGTTTGATGTTGCTCGCATGTTTAATTATTTCACATAAACTCTGTTCTCACAAACAAGTTTAAGGGAGTCGTTAAAACATGTACTTGCTGTTTTAAAAACTTTTTGATACTTTAAACTGAATTTGTAGCTGAATTTGTAATTTTTGCCCAGCGAAGGTTAGAAATTAACACCCGTATTCACAAACGATACTGTGAGGTCTCACAGTGCGCGCGGACGCACAGGTACCCTAAAACCTATTCATAAACGACACTTGAGGGGCGGTCGGCCCTGTGCGTCTCTTAAAATGAACGCATTGGTAAAATAGCTAGCGACCTATTTTACGCAACGCATAGGGTCAGTTTCTGCACAGATTAGGTACGTAAAAGTTTTGGTTTTGCTAAATTGAGGTTGTTTTTGTTCTAACGATGGATAATATTATGAAGAAGAGTTTGATAATTATATCAATGAGCAAGCAGAATAAACATAAGAAAAGTGATACGGGATTTTAAAGATCCTTTTGATTAGGTATTATTGCAAGTAGGTTTGAGTTTAGGTAAACTTACAATAAATCTGTAGAGACTTAATTAATTAAATGTAATTCTGTACATGAAATATATTTTCAGTTAGTTTCAAATATCCATACTAATATTATAAATGGGAAAGTGTGTCTGTCTGTCGGTATGTTTGTCTTTCTTTCACGGCAAAACGGAGCGGAGCGAATTGACGTGATTTTTTTAAGTGGAGATAGTTGAAGGAATGGAGAGTAACATAGGCTACTTTTTGCCCCTTTCTAACCCCCTACTTCTCTAAATGAGGGGCAACGCGGGCGAAGCCGCGGGCACAGCTAGTATTCAATAAAACAAAAAATATTATTAGGTAAATGTTTTTATTTTCCAGTTTGTACCTATCTTTAACAATTCAATTTCAAGAACACTTTTTCAAATTGTAAATTATGTATCATATCTTCGTATTCTAATAAATTATATTGTCTTGCAATCAAAACCTTCTCTCTTTGCATTCTCAACTGGTGCACCTCCTGGTCATGTTTCATATTTGTTGTGTTGCATTTTATTCTCACTCAAAACTACCTGAAAGCAAATATTTATAATCTTAAAAATCTCTCAATAATGTATTTTGTAGAAGGTACACACAGCCACAGTATGAACAAGATAGATAGATAGATAGAAACTCTTTATTGCACTAAAACACAGACATTACATGAAAATACATTATGGACAAACCAAAGTACACTTTAGGTGGTCTTATCCTTATAGCGATCTCATCTAGACAAATACATAAATATACCAAGTACCTAATATCATAATTCTATAAACATATATAAAACAATAAATATTCACTTAAATAAATTATACATAACACCATTATACATACATGTACTAATAATATTTCAATACATATTAAAGACAAGTTAAATTAAATGTAAGATTTTAAATATTACTTACTAGTGTATGATTTGAAATCATCATCTTCAGCCTATAGCAGTCCACTGCTGGACATAGGCCTGTCCAGTTGGTCGCGACTTAGGGGAAACATCTGGAGAATATACCCATAATGGTTTGAAATGTTTCTTAATATTAGTTGTAAATGGACCTCATTCTCATTGATTTCTTTCATATCATCTACAAAATAAAACATAAGTATATATTTTATATATGAATTAGAAACATTATCTCCTATTTGTTTTTATTTTAGTAAATTTAAAGTGTAAAATGTAAAAAATAAAACTTTGGGCATACTCTTTCTCTAGTACCAATTGGAGTCAATTACAATTACATTTATGAATGGACAAATTGTATGTATATGTCACCGGAAAATAGCAAGAATCGTAAGTTGATCAATTTCCTAGGTAGTTGATTAACTTTCGGAATATAACAAACGGTAGTTGAAATGTATTATTTAACGCAATGGATTTCAGTTAGTTGATCAATTTACGGTAGCCTGACAGTCATTTAATAATTTACGATTTTGACACAAGTAAAATCGTCCTCAAATGGGCCAATCGTTGCTCAATGTACTATTTAACGGTGCACTATTACCCGTAACTTAATACACTGTTCCATGATTGGTTGCCGGGATAACGAAACGTGAGCCATTGAACCAATCAACGTTCACCTCACCTTCGTCGGATGATTTTACGGCAAGACCCCGTAAAATGATCAATTTACTAAAATAAATACGTTAAATAATACATTTCAACTGCCGTTTATTATTTTCCGGAAGTTAATCAACTACCTAGGAAATTGATCAACTTACGATTCTTGCTATTTTCCGGTGACATATACAACATTATCCACCGTGAAGCCTTCTGGGGGTCCTCAACCAGTACGTTTCATGCTGAGGGATTCTTGGGAAAGCTCTTTTTTCCTTAGGGTTTTAATATTCTCCCAGCATCTTTTTAACTGATAAGCGGGCCATTGTGACACATGATTGCGAGTTGTAGGCCACTGCGAGATCCTTCCAAGCCTTCTTCTTTAACTCATGGCAGCTTCATGGAACTGTAATATAAGTATACGCATTTTTAAAACTATTTACTACACAATGTTTTCATAATGAATGTTAATTAGCGAATTCATCTAACCTGATAGTTGAGTTTGGCGTAATTATATCCTTATTCATTATGACCACAAATCGACGCAACAATTACTGCAAAATCACCACAAAACACAAACTAAAACCAATTCTCACTTTTCCGACACTATTTTGTTGAGCCCGATTGAGGTTATAAAAAATGAAATGTCAAATGTCAGTCAAGGAAGTGAAGTGTGCAACAACAAATGAACCAATCACGGGGCTCTATTTTACGCTGTGCGTTTGCTTATTCAAGTGCCGCTTAAGTATTGTTTATGAATTGAAAGGCTCGCCATGTTCAACGCACTGATAAATGCCTCCCTTAACTTAGCGTTGCTGGTCTCCTTAGATAAGTATCGTTTGTGAATACGGGCCTAAGATGTACACTTATGAAATTGTCCGTGTGATTTTCGGGATTGGAGTAAAACCACCCCATCTTATCCCGTGGGTGTCTTTTTTTATGCGAAAGGCGGCAGACGAGCATGTGTGATGTCTGATGGTAAGCAGTCGACACCGCCCATGGACACTCGCAACTCTAACCGACTTTAGGGTTGCTGCCGGCCTTTTAAATATGAATACGCTTGTCTCTTGAAGATTCCCAAGTCGTAGCTGTTCGGTAAGACTGTCGCAAGAAGACAAGAAGTTCCTCATAAAACGTACATCATCTTAGAAGACGATTAAGAGAATATCAGGAAACGGGCAGCAGCGTTTACCTAGGTACAAATATCTGGAGACTTTGCCCATAATCGCCACGCTGGGCAGGCGGGTTGGCGTCATCGGCCTGTGGTACTCGTATTTAGCTACATCTTTTATAGTGATGGTTATACCGCCACCAATCGAGAATTTTAAGAGAGGTAGGGCATAACGAATCTTCGCTCGAATTGAGCCGCCCGTCCGGGGAAGGACCTCCACCCTATAGAATATCGCAGTCAAATGACCTCTGAGTCGTGTTTCTGCCGGTGAGTAGGGTTTCCGGAGCTCGTGGGGGTTGGGGTTGGGCCGGCATGGCGGTGGCAACTGACAGGTAACACCAGTTACTTGCTCGTTGTCACAGCGACTTGGGCTTCTCTTTCGCTTTCCATCAGGCGTAGGGAAGCCATTATGTCGAGCCACTATATAAAAAAACAAAATCGGTTGCCAGAGCCACGTTTGTTATTCCCCAGGATTCACCAGGGACAGGTGAGCGTGGCTTGGAGCGAAAAGATGATAGGTCGCTCCCTTACATCCTGGATGTCGTTCATGCTTCTATAATTACCAAAATGTATAATGCTAAAGAAACGAAGAATAGTTATTGTTTTATTGTGATGTTCGAATGTTATAAAGTTTTATTTTCTTATTGCTTTATCACTAAACTTGCTACATTGTCCTGTTTTGAACTAATCGATTCCGATTGAATATTACCCTAATGGTGTACCAGGGAAGTATAAATTCAAACGACTTACATACACATTCATTCAATCAGCTCTTGTAATAGACATGCGCAGTGAAAACCTAAAAGGGAATTTCCTGATCCAAGAGCTAGGAAGGTTTATAAAGGACGCAATACTGACTGTTTAGTGATTTTGTATGGTGGTGTGGTGTCCGGATTTAGAAAAGAACCACCCCATCTTATCCCGTGGGTATCGTAAAAGACAATTAAGGAAACGGGCAGCAGCGTTTGCCAAACGAGATGACCAAGGGCAATGTTCCCAATTGATAAATTGTCTTTTTTTTTATAGTGGCTCGACATAATGGCTTCCCTACGCCTGATGGAAAGCGAAAGAGAGGCCCAAGTCGCTGTGACAACTGGCAAGTAACTGGTCAGTTACCTGTCAGTTACCACTGCCATGCCGGCCCAACCCTAACCCCCCACGAGCTCCGGACACCCTACTCACCAGCAGAAACACGACCCGAAGGTCATTTGGCTGCGGTATTTTATAGGGTGGAGGTTCTTCCCCGGACGGGCAGCTCAATTCGAGTCTTTGAGGGACTTCTATGTCCAGCTGTGGACGTTTGCAAGCTGATGATGATGGACTAAATTTGACAGGCCTGGTGACTCTTTTGATTGAGTAAGTTGACAAGTCTGTAGTTAAACTGAAAATTTCTATTCAATAAAGGCGTACCGATACTTATTGCAGTTGACTTTAATCTCCAAATCAGAACTTGCACAGCTTTTAGCAAGAACTAACTTTAATAATGTCCAATGACTTTGAAACTAAGTCTCCAGCTCTAAGCCTATCTATTCCCAACGCCCGAGTTTCGGCCGTTCACCCCTAAAACACGCCCCCTGGAGGTCAACCCCCGGTGCATTTCTAAACCTCTACCAAACTCCTATTTGCCTGGTACTCGAGGTCGCAAAGCGGGGAGATTTTTATGTGGAATCTGGATTTTTTCGCTATCCTAGGGGAGTGGGGAGGGTATTGAACGCTAGTCCGAATGAATGGATGTTCTGGAATAGGTGGTGTGGAATAATGAAGATGGATTGGACGGCTGATTGAAAGTCGCCTTGGAGAATCGAATTCCATATTTTGGAGTTCCGTTGTCGAATGTTAAATTGAACCGTAGTTTCATGTAATTTTATTTTTTGGAGATTATTGAGACTACATTGATGAAAGTAAGATAATGGGATATATTCTGAGCACTGTTTGATAATGGTTTAGTTAATCGCTAACTGCGGTCTTATCGCTATAAGACCGCATAATTTGTACAACAATGTATAACCAACTTTTATGTCAACAATATAAGTACACCATAAAAAAGAAAATTCTATGTAGGTATGCATTTATTAATGAATATTTCACTAATCCGTAATAACATTTGCCACTTGGCCATCTTTGAATCCGTCTTTTTTATTAGCATTACATTGTATGAACAAAGAAGCAATAATAATTAATCAACCTTTTTCATACACAAATGACAATAAACAGTGAATTTGATTTATCAAATAACAATGTTAGGAACAACTTCAACACCACATACATTGCTCCGATTCCAAAGTAGGTAGCTTGGGCACTTGTGATATATGAAATCTGGATACACTTGCGTTATAAACAACGAAGGTACCACGAATAATACTGGAAAAGAAACACAAACACCCAGACATGGACAAGCACAAATTTTCATGTTTGCATTTCTGTTTCTTTAGGTCTTTTATAGTGTACGTACACTTTTCACGATTATATTTTCGCTGATCAAACCTATATCTTTAATAACTATTATGTTTATATTATGGATACTATTATGTTTATATCTTTAATAACTATTATGGTTATAGATGGTTAAGGTGTATAAATAAAAACATCCAAATTCTGTTCTTTCTATTGCCAATAAAAACTAATAATAGGTAGGTACTGGTACATACTTACCACGAATTCGTCTACGGAACCTCTCCTCTTTCCTCACTACTCACATGATTGGTATCGGAAGTAAACGCTTTATTGAAAACTATTTTCCCTTTTGCACTGAGTAAAAGACATTTCAATAAGAGACTATCTCAAATAGCGAACAAATTCCGAGATAAATGTTGATATTTCATTTATAAAAAAAGATTTCTATTTATATTTTGATCGACTGAATAGTAAAGTAATAAATATGGTTTTAATAACAGCACGGAGAAAAAAATAAAGGTCTTTTTAATAATAATTTGAAAATCTTATATTTCAAAATTTAAAATAAAATCATTGAATTCTTAAATCTATTTGTAAATAAACAAATTAGTTCATAAGTTTAATATTTGAATTTGATTAAAGTTTACAAGTAAAACGATTGTTTTATTCTTGGTAATTCAAATTTCCAATTTCTAGTTATTCGTAATATTATAAAGAAGCAATAGGTACTTTGCTTAGTAATCAAGTTTAATGTCTACTGTGCATTTTAAATTGAAGTTATTTTCTATTATTAATAAATAGGTATAGTTTTAGAATAGAATAGAAAACTAGTTTATTTAGTAACATAATATATTTTAGAGTTATTTTAGCACATTTAATACAAAAATTAACCAAATGGTGGCGGTATAATCATCTCAATTGAAGGCGTAGCTAAATAGCACAGGCCGATGGCAGCAGCGTCACCGGACCAGGAGCTATTATTCCCTGCGATCGACAACCCGCCTGCTTTTAGGGGTTTGGGGTTTAGTGGGTATGCCCTCCCATTTTTGGGAGGTGTCCCACACACCATTCTGCCTCCCCCCAGGGACAGCACGAAGGTGCCTAATGCATTCCCCTCTTAAAAAAAATGTCTATGTCAGCAGCGTCACCGGAGCGAGAAGCTACGCCCTGCGATCGCCAACCCGCCTGCCCAGTGTGGCGATTATGGGTATATCCTCCAGAGGTTCGCTTTAAGTGGCGAACAACTGGAGAGGCCTATGTCCAGCAGTGGACCGCCATAGGGCTGATGATGAATAATTCATTGTCCTAATTCTAAAACTACCTATGTAGATTTAGTACATAAGTTACAGAAATCAGAATCAATTATGTAGTTTAAGAAATGTAGGTAATAAATTAATAAAGTGTCCACAACATTCAGACATAGAAAAAACACAAACGTTTATCACAAATAATGTATTCCTTCCTCCAAAATGCTGAATCAGAAATGTACATAACTGGTATTAACCACAGACGTTTTATTTCTATTACAAGATCCAAATCTTTACCCAAATAGAAGTACGACTTAGCAAAAGCTACCATCTTTTGAAGCGATTCTGAACCTAGAGTTGCTTTAACTAAGATTCAAATTGTAATAGTCTTGGAAAAGGTCAGCAAAACAACGACCTAATTTAACATACTTCCAGGATACTTTGCAGAACGTGTTCATCCAATCCTTCGGCCATTCAGAATTGGCCGCTACTTATTGGGGTGGAAATCGGTTGAAATTATGTGTCAATACTGTGGTGTCATACCCGAAATGTAGAAGGAATGTGGGTTAAAGGGTACTGCCTTGGGCGATTCCAGAAGCAAAGGGCGTTCACGCTCGAGTTTACATCCTACAGGAAAATACTTGGTCTTAAAAGAGGACAAGGAATCTTATTAAAACGCCTACACTAAAGGATGTTCTCAGATTTCTAAAAGAGCAAAATATTAGAAAATAGTCCCTTTTTTCTTGAAACTTGTTCGCGTCAAATCTTGCCCCTTATCTTTTCTTTTTAATTAATGGCCATCTTTGCGAAGTCTTTTTCTGCCAATATCGAGTGTACCTAAAGTATTATTTTTAAATCACAAAGGTGACAAACAAACCTACGACCCGCCTGATGTTGAGACGTTACTGCAGCCTATGGTATGAACGCCTGCAACACACGCGCGTTACCGACTCGGCACAATATGATGGTCTACCTTGGATCGGGTATCGTTAACTGCATCTCTCAATTGAATGTTAAGAGTACAAACGAGCGCATTAAACAATAGACTTGTCTAATTTCCACCGAAATGAGTACTAGGGTTTATCTTCCGGCAAAAATGGACCTATAGGATCTGAATGTTTAGATGACAAGGAAATGTGACAGATTTTTCAGATTACGGCACTGTGTAGTCTTTTTTAACTAAGATGAAAAACGAGGTTCTGAATTCGACTGTTTTTTGTATGTGATGACTTTGATTGTAACGTGGCTACGTAATGACTGTTATAAAAACGTAAAAAAGATATGAATAGGCTGATGTAAGCTTTACTGAAAAGACTTCATCAGGAAAATTTCTCAATCGGAGGCGTTTCAAAGTTATTGCCCAAGAAACGATTAAGATCAAGTACGTCGGTTTGAAGTTGGTTTCGTCTATAGATAGGTAGAGGTTAACAACAATTTCCAGACAGCAGTAAACAGCTAATTTTAGGACATACCAGGCCGGAAGACACAGTGGGAAATTTAACGATCACTTGGCATAACTATGTTGGTCATAAATTTCGTTTTGTGAATACATATATAATGACGTTAACATCGAACGGTTTATTAACAGAAACTGAGGAAGCTAACAATAAAACTATAAACCAGATATTATTGGGATGAAAATCAAACGTTACAGGATTTATTATACACAATAGCGATTTTATGGGGATGAAATGGTTGAGCTATGAAATGGAAAATGGGAATAGCTCTGAATGTATTCTATATAAATAGTTAGTTTATTTAGTAGATGTGGTCGAGCTCATTTGGTAGTGACCTTTGCTTTCTGAATCAATCGGGTTGTGGGTTCGATCCCTGCACAGTACAAACGTGTAATAATTAGAGGATCACGACCAACACAAGAATTATGATAAAAAAGGAACGAGAAAAAAAAGTTAATAAAAAACAAATAGGTACTATAAGAGACAAAAGACTATAATAATATTACTGAACATTAAGGTAAGCTATATCTAGTTAGGTATATAAAGGTAGTATCAGAATAAATAATAAATAAAATAAATATCAGACAACATCACATACATCGCTCCGATTCCAAAGTAAGTAGCTTCAGCACTTGTGTTATGGCTACCAGAACAACATAGGTACCACAAATAAATCATCTTTTCTAAGAAATGAACAGTATAATAAATTATTTAACAATTCCTATTCAGAGCACGAATGAATTTTATCCGATCTGTACATAAAAGATAGAAAAGAGAACGGGAGGTAACAGGTGAAATTTGCGTAATTAAATAAAATTCTTTTTACTCTCGTACAAAGTTACGGGACTATTTATACGATTTCTGCAAACGACTAAATTGTGTTTGAAAAGACGAGTAGATTATTCAGATTTTCCTTTTTTTTATGTGAAACGATTACCATTTGACCTTTGCGACCTTAAGTGTTGGAACTAGCTAGGTGAGTAGGTAGTACATACCTACATCTACCTACTAAAAGTTTTTGAGAATTTCGTGAATTTTAGTCTAACTTGATCATGAAGAAATTAATTATAGAATAGAATAGATATTCTTTATTGCACAAACATAAACATTCACAGAAAAGAGCATACAAACATATATTAGGTACAATGTAGGCGGTCTTATTGCTGGGAGCGATCTCTTCCAGACAACCTTCAGGTAGAGGACAATTGCTAAAGAAAAGGGAAGGCAGTGCAAACTGTGACAAGTAAGATAAAATAAAATAGTATATTAAATACACAAAATAATATAGAAGCATAGAGATTATGTGCATACCTAATTGTTGGCTAAGGAATCCAAAAAAGTATTACTTATGTAGGTATTTGAGTAAAATATTATGTAAACTTGCAATGCTCTGACAGCCCATCTTGAAAATTTGAAATGCCCTGACTGAGTTAATGGTTGTAACTAAAGGTCTCATAATTTGATAAAAAAAGAAACAAAATAATTAAAAAGTAAGAAATACATACGCCTTGTACAGCAGGAAATCAGTTCAACGTACGTGACACCGTCTGACATTAAATAGATAGTCTGAAATAGATTTGTAATTCAATTTCAGCATATCTAAACACAATATGATACCAAACTTTAACAAGCTGACTGCACGAGGTCCTTTGCCGCAAACAAGGGCAAAGACATCGGGAAATAAAAAGAAAAAGCGTCAATGCGGATGTGTACTGTCAAGTCAATTGATATACTTTTAAGTGGCTGTCAAAATAATAATATGATTACTTCATACGTTTTGTTAGAAATGTAAGGAAGTGACCTATCATCTTTTCGCTTCAAGCCAATCTCACCTGCCCCTGGTGCATCCTGCCGAATAACAAACGAGGCTTTGGCAACCGATTGGCGGCGATATAACCATCACGATTGAAGGCGTAGCCAAATACCACAGGCCGATGACGGGCAGCAGCGTCACCGAAGCGAGGAGCTACGTCCTACGATCGCCAACCCGCCTGCCTAGTTATGATTATGAGTAAACACTCAGGTGTTTGCCCAAAGTGGCGAACCACTGAAGAGACCTATGTCCAGCAGTGGACTGTGATAGGCTGATGATGATGATGATGATTTAGTAATGGTTCATGGACACGACGTCACGAACTTTCCTAACCAATTGACTGAATATTACAGATTTAACAAAATTAAAAATGAAAGGTGTTCCGAAAACGATGTTCTCTTTTACTAGAATGGTATTTAGGAATTGATTGCGTCTAGTATCCACATCCCATTTATAATTCAATTCAGCTTATCTAAACATAATAATGTTATCAAAACTTAACAAGCTGGCTGTATGAGGTCCTTCCCCGCATCCAAGGGCAAAGACATCGAGAAAATAAAAAGAAAAAGTCATATTTTGCGCGCGGAAGTGGCGTTTCCCGCCCGGATGTCCCTTTCGCTGCAACGCTCTCCACCTGTCAAAACTCGGAAGCGGGAACGCGGTCGGGCATCGGCCATTATCGATCGGATCGGAACAACTCCACGCTGACTCTGCGAGCCTGGTACTTTCCAATCGGTTCTCCATTATCGGTATTTGCCGATAGCGTGCCAATAACTTCTCGATTCGGGTATCGATACAATCTTTATCGGTATATTATAAATTGGAATGTTTATTTCGGGAGGTTGACTATATTTTATGGGTGTATTGTACGAGGATACTTGGGCCTTTATTGTAAAGCAAATAATTATTCAAGGCTATTAATTAGTTATTCATCTATCATTAGGTATACTTAATCTTGCAAAAATGACAATTAATTACACTTATAGAATACAATTCACCGCACAATCTTTAAGCGTGGATGATATAAGGGTCGACTGGAGTTCACCTCAAGTTTCAGTAGAAGTGGTAGGGTTTACCCCTATGGCTAGCAACCACCGTACACTCGGCGAAACATCCGTAGTGTCTTTGGTCGCGTTTCGGTAAAAGCCTGTCTATAGCTAGAAATATCTTACAGGCCAGCGATGGCAACTAGCAAGTAACCAATTTGTTAAATTGTCCATTGCCGCAGCGACTTGGGCTTCTCTTTTGCTTTCCATAAAGCGATGGGTGGCTGTGCCACTATAAAAACGTCTCACTTTCAGAACATACAAGTCGTTCTATCCGCTATATATTTCCCTAGGTAGTCTATCACGGTAGAATAGGTAACATTCTACCTAGTAAAATTCGATCATACAATTTTACATTTTCATTTTATGAGATAACACCAAAATGATTCACCAAAATACCAAAACATTCCCCGAAGTATGATGATTCAAATAAACAATCTTTAATATGTACTTCCACATGACTTAATAGTCTTGGCATGTTTCCCCCAAATACATATTTGCCGGTCGGTAGGAAACAAACTATTAAATTTGATTATGTTTATTAGATCCACAGACAGACTGACAGATTGATTGCTAAAGCGCTCTGGAGCACAACGCAACTGTTAGCTTTTAGGTCAGACTTTGGTAGCAAATTATCCCATTGTTGTAAGGTACAGTCATTTACACCACACCTAAAGTAGAAGTCGCTGGAATTAATTCACTAAAACTTGACTTTAAATACTTATTTAAAAAAAAGATTATCAGCCCGTGTCAATCCACTGCTGGACATAGACCTCTCCCAATTTCGACAGGCTCGGTGGCTCATTTGGTGTGACCTCTGCCCTCTGAGCCAAGGGTCTTGGGTTCGATTCCCGCACAGTACAAACATTTCTGTTCATCAACATTGTCTGTTTGTATTGGTCTGGGTGTTTTCTATGTATAATAATTAATTTATATAATTAATTATAAACTTACTTAGATATTTTTTTTTGTAAATAAATATATTTTATTTACAAAAAAAAATTATCTAAGTAAGTTTATCAGTTGTCTAGTACCCATTAGGTACAAGCTTCAGCTTAGTTTGGGGCTAGGTGGCGCTGTGTGGCCCAGCGTGGCATGTCTTGGTTATTTATTTATTTATCTAATTAATGTTCGCTTTGATCGATCCTGGGCTTCTCGCATCCACCACTTGCCCGCCGTCCTGCGCAAATCTTCACTCCGCCTGGCCTGAGGGCGTCCTACACTACGTTTGCCGATACGATACCAAAGTCAGCGACATAGCTCGCCGGATTATTAAGCTGAAGTGGCAGTGGGCTGGCCACATGAACCGATAACCGTTGGGTAAACGAGTTCAGGAGTGGAGACCGCGGTTTATTTACTTTTATTTAGTTTACATTAAATAAAATCCCTCTCCACTTTTTTGCTTGATTGTACGGTAGCCAAAATGAATCACGCAAACCAAACCGGATACATATTTCGAAGAAGAAATTCACTCCTGCTTCCCCGTAGGTCTAAATATTCATTAAAATCGTTTGGTTCAAAATTTGGGAACCGCCCTGAGCGATCCAAGCTGCGGATGATTCCTACAGAAGACCAATGTAATTGGGAAGGAAATGACCATAAAACCTACGCCAAAATGTGCTACCGAAATAACGGGACGTCACGAAGCTACAAGCAAATTGGGGTAATTACCTACTGTAATATTTTTGAAATGAAATGAAATATTTTTTATTATTACCCATGACATGCCACGCTGGGCCACACAGCGCCATCTAGCCCCAAACTAAGCCGAAGCCTGTACTATGGGTACTAGACAATCAATCAATCAATCAACAGCCTTGGTCCGTCCACTGCTGAACGTAGGCCTCCTTTAATTCGGGTACTAGACAACTGATTCTTATTTAGATAAATTTTTTTTGTAAATAAATACATATTATACATAGAAAACACCCAGACCAATACAAACAGACATGCTCATGCACACAAATGTTTGTAATGTGTGGGGATCGAACCGACGACCCTTGGCTCAGAAGGCGGAGGTCACTACCAATTGGGCCACCTAGCCAGTTTTTTATTTGGAGCTTAGTACAGGATAGCACTATTGTTACCTAATTGACCATCGATCATTATCATGATCATCACCTATTGCAATTCACTACTGGACAATAGCCCTCTCCAGTTGTTCGTCCCATGGGTGAACATCTGGAGGCTTTATCCATAATCTAGTTCTTGCCCCGTGCCATTAAGTCATGGAAAGCCCTTCCAGCTCATGTGTTTCCTTCCTCTTACAATCCTGGGTTCTTTAGGCGGGGCGTGAAACGGCATCTCAGTGGGCCTTCAGGATGAGGGCGACAGGCGCAATGGGTTTGTTCTATTGTGCCTGTCGACCTAACTTTTGGACCTCATGACCGCTTACTATCAGGTAGAGTGAGGTAATCCTGAAAGCTCTTATAAAAAATAGGCGATCACAGGGCGTAGCTCCTCGCTCCGGAGACGCTGTGCCAGTTATCAGTCTGTGATCATCAATATCAAGCCACAATTAATAATAGTCCACTAACTCATTGTTTGCATCAACGTATCTGTTATTTCTATAGCGTCATATATTTTAAAAAAACGGTTTACCTATGGGTATGTGCGTCAATTCACTTTTGTTTACCATGAACGAAAGACTCAATTTACATAATCTATTTATTGTTATCTACAATGAGTGTACCAAAAACTACAAATATTGCAACATATAACAGCATCAGCTTGTCAACGTCTTCTCCTGATGGAAAGCGAAAGAGAAGTCCAAGTCGCTGTGGCAACGGGCAAGTATCTGGTCAGTTACCTGTCAGTTGCCACCGCCATGCCGGCTCAACCCTAACCCCCCACGAGCTCCGGAAACCCTACTCACCGGCAGAAACACGACCCGGAAGTTATTTGGCTGCGGCATTCTATAGGGTGGAGGTCCTTTCCCGGATGAGCGGCTCTAGAAGATTCACTATGCCCTACCACTCTTAAGCCTTGGTCATCACGCTTGGCAGCACTCAGTAGGTTTTATTTGTACCCAGGTAACGCTGCTGCTCGTTTCCTGATTTTCCTTTAGTCTCCTTCTACGTATCCACGGTATGAGATTGGATGGTCCTATTCTCAATCCGGAAGCCACACGAAACACAAAGATTAGTTTGATCCCAAACAAACTTAAGTACTCTAACCTTATATTGTGTTCCAAATGTTGGACAAAGTATATTGCTTCCGAGAAACACTACGAAACTTTTATGTAGCCAGGATTACTTTCAAGAAATGAAACAACTGTTACTGTACTAGTTTGGACGAAAAGTTACATTTGGTGGTATTGCGGTGGGTATGTTTATTACAAAAACTCCTTTCCATGCGTTACATTTCAGTTATTTATAGGGTTTCCTATGTTTACAATGTACACAAAACTGAATCCATTTGGGGAAGCTGGAACAGTTAAAATATTGCATACCTAATTAATTGTAAGTGTTAATTATTTTTTCTTTTTAGGTATACGGTGTTTTTGTGTCAAAAGAGTTCTATTTTCATGAATAAATTTTGATCAGTAACTTTTCATTTTAACACATAGAAATAAGGTTTCGACTTTTTTTATTGAAATACATAATTTACTCTAAAAAAAGTTATTATTTTTTAAATTTAATTCGAAAATTTCTTATCTAAAGTCCGCACGTGTGATCAAGTTAAAAATTAGCACATTTTTATGTAGGTATGTATCAGCATCATCATCATCATCAGCCCGTGTCAGTCCACTGCTGTATACCTTAATACAAACTGATGATGAATACAGACATGTTGCCATCTTTTCACCAACCAATCAACACGCAATTCTTACCAACTCGTGTCCGAAACAGTGTCCCAGAACGTTCCAGAAACAGAAACAGGTTAATATGTCGCATGCAATTACAGTAACATGCCAATTAATTGCCAGAGCCCATACTAGTCCACTTACAAACGCTTTCTTCGTATAATTAACATAAATTAATTACCCCATTTTAGCCGTGGCTTAGCCGTTCCAGATTTAGAAAATGTTTATGTAAGTCGGAATTACGGATGTAAGGTTTTTTGTGGTTTCTTGGAGCTGAAACTTGTTCGTAGAATTGTAGGCTACATTATTATAATACGGATTGAAGGATTTACATAAGTATTTGTACTCATTGTTTTGTAGGTAAGTCGACTGAAAAGTTACTTACTTCAGACATTAAATTTGATATAATACTAAACTAGTTTTTTTAGTAATCGCTGCTTGCCTGGTAGACTGGTATTCTTTTATGCTGTACCTATATTGAAATTATAGATATTATGCTTTAAGCTGAATACATTTTTAATTTTTTTTTTTGATTTTGCATAATATCAGACAATATTGTATACTTTAACCTTTACATCGGAATTTACGAAGTGTAACACAAATATGTATACTTAAGTCACCCAGACACGGAACAAACACAAATGTTCATCTCTCCTTCCAGGAGGAAATCGAACCCACGACCATTGGTTCGGGAGCAATGGTTCACTATAAAATGAGCCACTATACACATAGTGCAGTCAATGAAGCGAAAAATACGGTCTAACCTCCGATTTTTTTTACTGTGATCCGATTTGCATGAAATTCAATCCAATTACACCTTCAATCGATATCCCAGGTTATTTTGTTGTGTTACAAAAGTTTACTAAACCTAACGACATCGTTTAAATCTACCTAACCTAACTTGCTAAAATAATTTAAATAATGCACTACTTACGTAATTTCTTTTAACTTACAAAGATCAGAGAAAAGTCCGCGATGGATTTCCTCCGACAGAAACTTTTTCCATAATGCATCGTTTATGCCTAATCAGACATGATGCAGTCATTTTAATTAGAACCTAGTACATAAAAATATACATTATATTTAGTTGTTATAATAAGAATTGATAACCTTAGCAATGAATCTTATCTGAATCACAAGAGAGGCAGTGAACTTTTTTTTTCATTCCTTGGCCTCGCATCACAGCTCCAAGCCTTCAAAAGTACCAGGAACGCATAACTCTACAGCAGGTTACCGCATTCCAACGATTGCCTTCCAGACAGATGCGCTGTCGATGTCCCGGTCAATGAACTAGACAAGGACGGAAACGGGACACCTATCTCTGCGCTATTCACGCAATATCGTACACGCTCATTTAAAAACTGACCTTAGAAGTAACAGAAATAGAGATTACATTTCAAGAATGGTTCCACAGAATGCAGGTAAAATTCTATAAGATACGACCAGCTGATTTCTTGCCATTGATTGTAATATCCTATCGCAATAGAAAGGCAATTTGATTTGATCACTACGTCTACGTTGTTAGAGTTGAAATCTTATGTGAGTTTTCATTTTGGTTTTGTTAAAAATGGGATAGGACCGTGAGAAATTCGGGAAGAAACTTCTTCGGTGCTACCAGGAATGCATCCTGCGTGAGGATATATCATTCCCACGTTTCGTGTACCCTCCATCCTTTCCCACGGGCTTATTTATGTGTGTAGAATCGACACAGTACTTATGTGTGTGTGTGTGTGTATGATTGGTTTTAATGGACTGAAATTAGTTCGACACAAAGGTCTTTTTGAATACGTGGACCTTTAAATTGTCATTTTAGAGCTTTTCACTACAAATTATATGGGTCTGAGTTACAAATCACCCTTAAAACTTTCTCCTACGATTCTACGCGAACTTTTTTACATTGAATTCGCTAAAGGTATGTCCATTGTGCACATAACGAGGGGAGGGGTCCCTTCATCCAGAATCGAACAGTTATCGAGTATTGGCAATTGCCGATAATGGACAACCGTTCGGAAAGTACCAGGCACCCATAATACGGGTAGAGGTGTTCCGAACCGATCGATAGCTCGCCGATAGGCACACACGCATTGATCCTACAGGTGATGGTACACTAGTGTGGGTCGGGAGCGATTCGGGATAATTTTTTATAGCTTCCGTGAACTTCGGGCAGGATTTCGATAGCGTAATATTGGGGTATTGACTCGTATTACGGTTATTGGTTATGAGCAAATTATGTTTTATGGCCTAGCTAGACGGAATGTGATGTAGGTAGTTATACTCGTATAATTCAAAAAGATTCTCCATCCATGGCTATAACCATGGCATTGTCTTATACTTATGGTAATATACGATGTATTGACATTATGGCGAGACGTAGGCGTATACATAAAATGCGTATGTATTAATTTTACACAGCCTCAAAGGCTTGTTATGCAAAGCATTCGCCTGAAGCGTGAAACCACTCAAGTTCATACCCGATGAGGTCAAAGTTACCGACGGTAAAAGTAAATTTTTTAGATGTATTTATTCCCGGGCCCGGGTAACATGGAGTAAATCCGTGTTTTTGTAGGTAATTACATATTTCTATAGTTTATTAATATGAGACCTAAATTGATTGTCAGATATACTTGGGTGGGTAAAGAAATAAATTAGCAAAAATAATACCTACCTCAAACACTATAGTTCATTCGCGTTAAGAAAATAGTGACTGACATGTCACTGACAGGCCACTAGCCAATTAAAACGCTACAAATTATAATTTCTAGCGTTTTAATTGGCTAGTGGCCTGTCAGTGACCTGTCAGTCACTATTTTCTTAACGCGAATGAACTATAATGTACTGTATTTACATAATTTAGTTTTATAATAGGTACTTAAATATCTAAACTAGCTTTAGTCTGCGGCTTTGTCTTATTGGTTATTAGCTCGGGCACAAAACTCTGGAAACCCTACTCACCGGCAGAAACACGACTCAGAGGTCATTTGGCTGCCGTATTCTTTAGGGTGGAGGTCCTTCCCCGGTCGATCGGCTCAATTCGAGCAAAGATTCGCTATGCCCTACCTCTCTTATAGATTGTTATTATTCATTTTTATTCTGCTATTCATTCTATGTAATCTATTCGTCTATAATCTTAACTAATATTATAAAGCTGAAGAGTTTGTTTGTTTGTTTGTTTGAACGCGCTAATCTCAGGAAATACTGGTCCGAATTGAAAAATTCTTTTTGTGTTGAATAGACCATTTATCGAGGAAGGCTTTAGGCTATATAACATCACGTTGCAACTATTAGGAGCGAAGAAATAATGGAAAATGTAAAAAAAAGGGGGAAAAAATAACTTCCACGCGGACGAAGTCGCGAGCACAGCTAGTGTAATACATTTCTATGAGAATTTACATGAATCGCAAAATGACAAGGTGAAATGAATTGCTTTTAGGACAATTTCCAAACCCATTTTATACACATTGAGGCCATTCGACGGTTTAAACCTTTTAGATTTGATTACGGCTTGAGCCGAAATAGTGATGTAACAGGTATTCGTTTAGGTCTTTCAAATGAAAAAGAAATAATATCTAAATAACCCAAGATCTACCTCACTGGGCCACACATCGCCATCTAGCCCCAAACTAAGCCGAAACTTGTACTGTGGGTGTTAGACAATTGATAAACTTACCTAACTAAGATACTTCTTTGTAATTAAGTACATTATACATAGTAAATATACAGACTACTGTGCAGGGATTGAACCCGCGACCTTAGCTCAGAAGGCAGAGGTTATTTTCAAATGAACCATCAGGCCAGTCAAACGATTGAACATTTATAATTACCTATGAGTAATTATCGGAATAATTACCGTATAGGTATCTGACTTGTGAGTAGTTGTGATATTCCGCACAGTACCTATCGCGCACTATATAGCTAAGCTATAACCCGCTAACCAGCGGTATTATGAAAAAAAATAATAATATAGTTGCAGTGACTAGACTAAATATGTCTTTGAATGACTTTCATTCAAAGTTTCCGAATCAGAGTTAAATAATAACAACATTTTTTAGCAAATAAAACCGACATCCGTTTGGTGACAATGTGACCCCACTCATTCGTCACCCCATCAAGAAAACCTTTTCTTTACCTTTTGCTAGAACCAATCTGGGACGCCATGCTCCCATGTCGAGATGTTGTAGCGAATATAATGAGAATGAGAAAACTATTGATATCTTTCACGATTCCTTGGCCAGGTTTAGACGTAATTTGATGTACGAGGAATAGGTAGCATTAACATAGTTTGTAGTGTATTAAATTAAATGTTGTGTACGCCTATAATGGGCATATGTACAAGAATCTTTATGTTGTATATTATTGTAATGAATGTTCTGTATATATGCTGTTGGTGTACCGTTTTAAATAAATAAATAAATAAATGTGACCAACTACAAAAAATAATTTTTCGATTCCATTTGATTAGAATAAATAATAAACATACATACAACAACAAAAAAAGAATACTCAGTCGAAATGAGAATCTCCTCCTTTTCTTGAAGTCAGTTAAAAACGGCGGCTAGTTTTTTGTCGTTCTTAAAGAAACAAACATCTTGCATCACTATTCCCAAATGGAATATCCCCATCCCACCTTTTGCCGGACCCTCCTAACACCTGAATGACGCGCCAGGGGTCGTCCACCTGCAATAATCCGTCTCGTTAGCTGCAGCGAAACGAGGCCACGTACTCCGATACGAAATGGGCTCCGATTATTTTCCACTGATGAAATTGGCACGTGGAATTTTGTGGATCCAATTATATGATAGTTAGGGTGTCCTACCCCTGGCCTGTCATCAGATCTAGGTTATTAGATGAATAGATGTTCTTGTTGACATAAAGCAAAATAAAATAGGTATACATTTTTTTCTGGCCTTTATTTGATTACTTACTTCAAGATTCTGTGAACTGATCTGATCTGAACAGAATCATGAAATAATAAATAAGAATTTAAAAATTAAGAAATGGATGAATCTATACCTACTAATATTATAAAGCTGAAGAGTTTGTTTGTTTGTTTGAACGCGCTAATCTCAGGAACTACCTACTGGTCCGAATTGAAAAAATATTTTTGTGTTGAATAGACCATTCATCGAGGAAGGCTTTAGTTTAGGCTATATAACATCACGCTGCAAATATTAGGAGCGAAGAAATAATGGAAAATGTAAAAAAAACAGGAAAAAATAACTAAGTATTCCACGCGGACGAAGTCGCGAGCACAGCTAGTTAAATGATATGGGAGGTCATGAAATGTACAATAAAATAGGTACAGACATTTTGTAAAATTATGAAGGTCTTGTCCTATTGTCACAAGGTCTTGTCTACCGACTTTGCTACCGTCTTCGTTAAAATATTTCTACCACCAAACGCTGACCTCTTTAAACACCTTTTTCTTCAAGATGGCCGATAAAAACTTAATTAGCTAGTACAAAACATAATGACTTGACGGAAAGGGAACAACTGACCACTTTATATGCCTGTCCCGATTGCGAAGTAGAACTACGCACATTAATATTCTACGCCTATTTTGTAATAGAGAATTATGCCTATCGGCTGTGCTAGATTAGTAAGAGTCAAATGGTACGACCCCGCTTATTTAGGGATCAGTAGAATGAAAAGTTTTGGAGAAATTTTGTTTCTTAGACTTGCATAAAATGGCTGGCAAGTATCTACTGGAGGCAAGATGTCCGAGATCGATCAAGATGACGAACAATCGAGTTTGAAACGGTTCGCTACCAGTCTATTCATTGCTCCATGAACGTTTGACCAACTTTGGCCCATTAACTTTTCGCCCAAAAGACATTGGCAAAAAAATGAAGAAAACGATTTTTTGCATAAAGCTGATGTCAAAAGAGTATTAGTTATTATGTTGGTCAAATGTTCACTGATGTTCCGTCCTTTTGGCGGATAATTCATGGGTGAAATGTCTTTTGAGCGAAAAGTTAAGGGCCAAACATTCTAATGGTCAAACGTGCTTGGAGCAATGGACCTACCTTTTTTGTTGGCGTGATGCTCACTGATAATATTTACTTCCTAATTTTCCATCAGTCAACAAACATCATCCTTGAGATACCTATTTCGTCCTTGTCAATATATACCCAATTATCTACTGACACGAATAGCCCCATCATTGCTCCTAATCAAAACAATTGAATTTCACTGACCGCGCCTGATCGACACAGAAATGTAATTTATTGCCTTGTAAAAACTATCAGGCGTTTTTGGAGCACAGTTGTAGGACATCAGGTCAGGAATAATTGAGTAACAGATATTGAATAACGTTTTTCGGAACGCTGTTATGTTGGCGATAAAAGTCGAGTGTTTTGTTTGGTAATTAGCGTCGTTCAAGTGGCACGGTATTATTCTATTCTAAATCTTAAAAGTGAAGTCTCAGGTCTTGCTTAATGTATGTTTATATAATAAAATATTTATATCAATTATTATTTATTTAGCAGCAGCAGCGTGGGTACAAATAAAACCTACTACGGTCACCAACCCGCCTGCCAAACGTAATGACTAAGGCAAATCACAATTTTCATTAGGGGACGCCAATGTCCAGCAGTGGACATTAGCAGGCTGATAATGATGACTTATATAATCCACTGACACTTTTAAAGTTCATTCTCATTAGAATCTACTTACATTAATATCAACAATATCATCATCATCATTACGAGCCGTAGGGGGTCCACTGCAGGACATAGGCCAGGACAAATGTTACCAAAAAAATTTAACTCGTTTGGAAAAATTTTAAGCTTGGTTTTCTTTTCTTTTGTACGTAGAATCAAATTAGAATTATCTACCTACAATAAATTCAATCTATGTTTTGTTCCCTTCAATGCCATTCCATTCTTTCCTCTAAAGACGCCGCGCCGCTGCGGAAGCTTCTCCATTCAACATTTAGGAGCAATCGGGCGATTTCCCATCGGCAAACATTTATCTACATTTTTCAGGGACATCAATATTTTTGTTTGATAAGTCCGACCTTCTCCCGGAGTGCATAGCAAGGTTAGGGATTGAATAACTTTCCGGGTTTGCTCCGATGGAAATATTCCGAGATCCCGGTGTAAAAAAAGTGTACCTATCTCTGTTTTTTAATGAAACGTCAGTCGGGGCCATCTATAAATATGGCTTTTTGACCCCAAACAAACATTATGTACCTTTCCGTTTTGAACAAATTTTTATGGTCTAAAGGTGATTCATTATGAGTGTTCTTGGTTTTTGGCCCTAATACAATATTTATTCAGACCATGAAATGATTTTGTTGAACTATCGTCATTTCTAATCGAACAGATTTTCGACAGACCATTTGTTTTGTAAACAGTTTAAGAGAGGTAGGGCATAGCGAATCTTCGCTCGAATTGAGCCGCCCGTCCGGGGAAGGACCTCCACCCTATAGAATACCGCAGTCAAATGACCTCTGGGTCGTGTTTCTGCCGGTGAGTAGGGTTTCCGGAGCTCGTGGGGGGTTAGGGTTGGGCCGGCATGGCGGTGGCAACTGACAGTTAACTGACCAGTTACTTGCCCGTTGTCACAGCGACTTGGGCTTCTCTTTCGCTTTCCATCAGGCGTAGGGAAGCCATTATGTCGAGCCACTATAAAAAAAAAAAACAAAATTTCTTCAGTCGTGCACGGTATTATATTATCTGATTTTCTGATACATAAACGGATTTATTGGACAGTGTTAGAAGTTTCAAAATGTCTAATTTAGCATTATTTTGCAGTGGGATCTTGGTCTATGACGATTGATACAAGACCATCTGTTTTGTCAGCAATTTGTTTTGTGCCCGCCGAAGGACGTCGTTGCGCTATCAAGGAGTTTCTTTGTAAGCAAATTTGCTTTCAATTCAAGATTTCCTGGTGTCATTCCTTGTTGCGTCTCCCGGGGCTTTTGACGGCCTTGCTATTTGTAAGACGAAAGATGATCAAAGTGTTCCGGATTCGTACTTATTTACTGATATGATCCTGATTGGATTGTATCCAATTTTCGTATTTAGCTGGAACAGTCAGCATTAGGTAATTTGTGAAATTCACCCCTCTCTTCATTAAGTTTATGACGAATCACTGTTAAATTTAATTTTAAAGGGTCATTAGAACTGAGACAATCATCATCATCCTCTATCAGTGCACTGCTGGACATAGGCCTCTCCAAAAGGTTGCCACTTTGATCGATCCTGGACTTCTCGCATCCAGCACATGCCAGCCGTCCTACGCAAATCGTCACTCCACCTGGCCTGAGGAATTCCTACAGTATGTTTACGTTTACCGAACAGAGACAATGCGAGTACTTAAAGTTAACCACACATTCAATATAATAATGTAGCGACATCAATCACTAGTTCCGAATAATAACAACAGATGGCTCTATACCTCCCTGCAAGCAATTTCATACATTACAAAAATGCTCCATACAAGCACAATGGGAAATCTACAACGCACACACGAAGTTTACATCAGCTCTTAAGATATCTGAACTTTCATTCCTCGTAAATTTCCATTTTTGTTTTCAAAACAATCGTCATGTTTGATTTAAAATGTTTACAAATGATATTAATTTTAGCCATGTCGACCTTTTGTCAAGAGTACCTACTACATGTTTGAGACAGGATGTTGAAGGCTAAAATTATAATCCTATGTTGACAAACTCTGGAGAACGTCGCACTTAGCGTTTTTTTTTATAGTAGCTCGACACAACGGCTTCCCTACGCCTGATGGAAAGCCAAAGAGAAGCCCAAGTCGCTGTGACAACTGGCAAAGTTACCTGTCAGTTGCCTCTGCCATGCCGGTCCAACCCTAACCCCCCACGAGCTCCGGCAACGCTACTCACCAGCAGAAATACGACCCGGGGGTCATTTGGCTGCGGTATTCTATAGGGCGGAGGTCCTTCCCCGGACGGGCAGCTCAATACGAGCGAAGATTCGCTATGCCCTACCTCTCTTAAAAAGTTTTCTGTCGAAAGGTCTCCAGTTCAAAACTTTTCGGCCCCAACGGCCATCCGTTCTTCTCTCTATGTGCCCTGCCCATTGCTAATCCTCTGCGCTATGTTCTTGACATACCTAAAAGTCGCAGGATTGGGCTGGATGCAGGCAGCTTTCAATCAGCCGTTGTGGAAGTCTTTGGGGCAGACCTATGTCCTGCTAGACCTCCTACGGCTGAATATGATGATGATGATGATGATGACAAACTCTGTAACCAAGTTTATGTAATACTTATATTGTATAAAATGTACTGCTTTGACGAATCAGTTGCCTAGTTGTGAACAGTACTAAAATTCTGTTTAGAGCACGGAGCAAAAGAGAGAACAGCAAAGGCAACTATCCCTGTCGATAAAAATGGCAAAAGGCTTTTACGAAATTTTAAATACGAGTATAATGCAGTTTTAAGATATTAAAATTTGTCGAGCTTAATTGACTGATGTTTATTATAATAAATGTTAGTAGGTACAGTGAGCGAGATCTTAAAGGTAAAAATGTGTTTTTTTGCACTTTTGGTAAAGCCATTATCTTTTTGATAGCAAAATTCAAATGCCTACCTAGATTCATCAAAATCATAATTAACTTTTTAACCTACCTACATTCTCGTGTAATATACTAAATAAAATAAAACCCGTATCATTAACTAATGTCGAGTATATATTTTCCTTACAAATACAGTAAAAGTAAAAAATACGAGATATCATGATCGTTCCACATTGTTGTCTTCCATAATCAGCAGTTTTCAGGTTATCCTGAAACAGAAAACATTACTTATATATGGTATGTAAGGGAGCAACCTCTTATCTTTTCGTTTCAAGCCACCCTGGTGCATTCTGCTGAATAACAGACGAGGCTCTGGCAACCGACTGGTGGCGGTATAACCATCACGAATGAAGGCGTAGCTACGCGCTGCAATCGCCAACCCGCCTAGCGTGGCGATTATGGGTAAATCCTCCATTAAATGTTCATACTGTTCGAGGATCCATATCATGACCCTTGGTTCAGAAGGCAGAGGTCACTACCAAAGCCAATCGGACCAGTCAATGAAATAGAGAACTTCGAATCTAAAACTATTTCCAATTATAGCCTCCAGACTCTATTCAAACATTTACACTGTTTTAAGTTCAACTTGAGTTCTATGAACCCTTGTTTGACAATTCCCAGAAAACCCAGATTGCTCTAAGTAGACTAACAACATGAACTTAGGTACTTCAAGCTTGTACCGACTGAATGGGGGCTGTTCAACAAGGGAAGGGATCACAAAGTGTTTGAAAGGTTCAATGTAAACATTGACTGAATTTTTAAAGGCATTTCGGTAAGTAGAACTGACAACAGTTCGAAATATTTTGCTTAAGAGGGCGTTTAGGAAGTCTGTTTTGTTTGTTATAGGTGTGGTTATAGGTAACTATACATTTAACATTTCAAGAGTTCCCAATATTGCGTTGGCCGATATTAAATTTTGTACTTACCTATTCGGAATTTCCACTGAAAACCAGCGATATAGCAAATAAATATTTGCTATGACATTTTATAGTCATGATACTATTAATATCTATTAATCAACTACTTTGAATTTGAAATCTACTATGGTTTCCACTGAAAACCAGCGTTATAGCAAAGGTTTTCTGTAACAATAACTGAGTGAATGCCATTTTGGTCGCATTGCACAGAGGTGCATTTTTCCTTTTATGTTTTACTTAGGTACCAATAGTTGAATTTTTTTTGTGTATTTGCCAAAAGTGTATTTTTTGGTTTTCTTTGTGTTGTGTGTCCAAATATAGTACTTTCTATTCTATTCTACTACCAAATAGACTATTACCAAGTAAACTTCTAGGTAACTCCAACTAATGTAAGTGCCAAATAAACGTTTTTCTATTCTATTCTAATTTAGAGCTTTTATAATCCCTGGTGTTACAGGCGTCCATATAGTAGGCTTGTTGTGCCCCCTTGGTGGTATAAAAAAACAATTGTCAAACTCCAATATTTTGCAATGACACTCCAAACATTTCGTTTGACATATCCCAACGGCTTTAATAATGATAATTACGTTCCATATTCAAACTAATCCCAAGGATTAGACATAGATGAAATCGCACTACCAGTGCATTAAAGGTGTAACTCAAAAACACCAACTTTTCAGGAGAGCAAAAAAACAGTTTATTTTTATTATAACTTCTGAACCCTTTATGTTATTCCTATGTATTGCATATCATTAGAAAGCTTTACATACGTTCTTTAATTCTCATTGATTGGTATTGTGGAGAGACTCCTTGTTTAATACTCAGAGAGAAAAGAAACGATTACATATTTAATGCATGAGCTTAATTCACAAAGAACTCATAGTAAGTAAATATATGATTATTTTGCTATGCAATTCCTAAAATATGATATAAAATATGTGCACATACTCCTTTAATGCACGTGTCTTTTCGTAAAAAAATACGGAGCACTAATCTTTACGTACTTTTTGCACGACTTTTTTCATTATTTGCAATGAAGTGATTTGTACTAAATGTTTATTGCAGGGGTATTTCGTAATAACATTACATAGTATGTGTCTTACATATTTATTGCATGATGAAAATATTTTTCGAGACGGAAATATTTTCATACATTTTGTTAACTATGAAAATTAAGTACACATTCAAATGACATTATTAATTGTGGGTAAATTATATATTTTTTTAAAACATTAATGTGTATTTTAAATTAAAATTGAGTGATTACTTACAGAAATACAACCAAATTACCTTCGAAAAATTCAAAATATTTTTTTTTGTCTTCTTTGCCACAATTGAGATTAATTTAAGTAATTGTATTAAAAATTAACAAAATCTATTCTTCTTAACACCATTTCACGCCTATAAAGGTAAAAAAATACCAAATTGTACGTATACAACGCAGCGTAAGACCTTTCTCCCAATATTTTCATAGGAAATATCGACTATTGATAACTCTTGTGCATCATCTTGCCATTCTTATTTTATTTAAGTAAACATTCGATAGGTACGTTAAATCTTTAGAACATATCATTGGTATATTACATAATTAAAATACAAAATGAATACAAGCAATACTTGGTACTTTATAAAAACTTTCGAAGTCAAAACTATGAAACGTGTTGAGCTTAATAAACTTCGTACCAATGTAATACACCGTAGATAATATTGTATAATAACAGATTATTACATATAATAAGGTATCAAAAACGAATGACAAGTGCCATAAAAATAATTTTCATCGTTAAACAATCAAAATACTAGTAACCGGTTGTACAAACACAACATTAATTAAATCTATGGTAAGTGTTACGTATATGTGTATGGCACTAATACAAATTAAATAATATTTCAAAGTCACATAATCACATTCTACAATAAATGTACTTGGTATAAAAATCAGTAATCATCATCTTCATCACCCTGGGAATCATTACGGGGAACCAAACTTTGGTAATAACTTTCATAGTAGCATTTGAATCACACAATGCTTTATATAGGTAAGTTTTATATTTTATAGTATTGTGTAAATGTTCAATGTAAGCTAATGTTTGTTATGTGTACACATAAGGCACATTAAGAACAAAGTCAAAGTCAAAATAATCTTTATTTGTATAGGTTTTTAAAAAAAATATTTACAAATCGTCGAAGGCACCAATATAATTCATATGAAGTTATGTCTCAGTTACATAATCAAATTAAACAATAAATTTTTATAGTTCTTAAATATTTTATGAAATAATTATTATGAAATTGTGTATCTAAATTAATATAGACTAACCTGGTGACTGACAAGCAGGCAGACAAGCAAACAGACAGGCAGACAGACGGTGAAGTTAAGACGGGACCCTATTACTAAGGTAAGGTAATAGGGTCCTGTTTTTACCCTTGGGGTACGGAATTCTACATAAGAACAACGAGACAACACTCTGACATTTTCATGCAGCTTCAAATTGTAGGGGTGGCAATTGAACCCCTGACCCATGTGCCTCGGTTGTGTTAATTAACCGACAAAGAAAATCAATCTCAAGATAGAAAGAACATAAGTTATTAATGTCACCTTCAACGATTTTATTAAACTTAAATAACGTTAAATTGCAAGCCTGATTTATCATCATCATCATCAGCCTGTGTCAGTCTACTGCTGGACATAGGCCTCTCCAAATGTTAGCCACTTTGATCGATCCTGGGCTTCTCGCATCCAGCACTTGCCAGCCGTCCTGCGCATATAGTCATTCCACCTGGTCTGAAGGCGTCGAGGCGCCGAGACGCGGTCTCTACTCCAGAATTCGTTCACCCCAACGGTTATCGATTCTGCGGCCGACGTGGCCTGCCCACTGCCACTTCAGCTCAGTGATCCAGTGAGCTATGTCGGTGACTTTGGTTCTCTGCCGGATCACCTCATTTCGGATTCAAGAGGGGAGGCGCCGCCGCAGACCCGCAGAGAGGTGCCGAGCATAACCCTTTCCATAGCTCGCTGAGCGACCTCTTATTTGTGGCTTTAATGAGCGACCTTTAATTCGGCTCCGTATGTCATAATCGGTCACAGAACGCACTGATCGAAGACTTTCGTCTTTAGGCACTGTAGGATCGACGATGTGAAGGCTCGACGAAGTTCCCCAAACGCTGCCCAGCCTAGCTGAATTCTCCTATTCACCTCGTCCTCAAAGTTGTTTCCACCTAACTACAATGTCTGCCCGAATATTTTTGTACAACAGCGCTGTGTACATGCAATCGGTTCCAGTAGAACATGTTCATTGAACATGACCTTGGTTCTGTCCAAGTTCGTCCGTAGGCCGATGCGCACAGAGGAAGCAGCCAGTTCATTCAGCATCTGTTTTAAGTTCTGCAGCGATTCTTCCATTATGACGATGACGTCTGCAAATCGCAAGTGAAAAATGTATTCGCTATTTATGTTGATGCCACGTCCTTTCCAGTTCAGCGTCTTGAACATATCTTCCATTTCATTAATGAACAACTTTGGGGACATGCCATCCCTTTTTCTCACTCCTCAATGCAACGATATAGGCCTTGTTTGCTGATTCTGTACTTGGATGGACATGGTGGCGGCTTTATAGAGACATCTCAGCTCTAGGATGTATCGCCAATCTACATTGCTGCAGGGACTCCAGATCAAACCAGATTTCAACCGAGTCAAAGCCTTTCTCATAGTCCACGAATACAAGACAAAGGGGCTGATTATACTCTTCTGTCTTCTAAATAATCTGCCACAATGTGCGATTGTGATCTATGGTGCCGTACTCGCTCCGAAAACCAGTTTTTTAAGGCAGCTGGCAAGCCTGAGTATGGTATTTGTAAATAAAATAAAGTCTGAAGTACTTATCGCCATAATTTTTTATATTACCGTACAAACACCATCAATTAAATTAAGCATTCGCCTTGCCCTTGTTAATTTTCTATTCATTTTATTAAAACTATGCGGTCACTAACTGGAAATACACTGAACATTTGTGATAAACATTTGCTGTACGTCTAATTAAGAATTTCTGTGACGAAAGTAGGGTACTTGCATTAAAGGAGTAATTAACTTAAAATATAATTTATAAAATTAATGATAAGTGAATGCACTTACGCATAAGACAATATTTAACATTCTTTACTTATATGAAGTTACGAAAAATACTTCCGAAAATATGTAGTGCATTAAAGGAGTAAATAACTTGCTCCAACAAATCTTCTTCAATGCCTCGTGCAACAAAGTCGGGATCGCATTCACGCGCTTATTGCTAGGGACTCTAACAAAATATGTGAGTAGTAATTCTATGTACGTGTTTTTTGGTAGTCAAATATTGTGTTTCATGTTGAAGTAGCTTTTTACTTTTTTTAATATATTTTCGTGGCTATTACAGATAAAAATACGAAAAAAATAGGGGACATGTATTAGAACTTTTTCTATCGTTTAATAAAATAAAAAAAAAATCGCACATGTGGACATACTCCTTTAATGCACTGGTGGTGCGAATAATGCCCTAGATAGGGTTTAAAACTAATTACAATCTAGGTCCTTTGGGTACTTATCTCGTGTTTCAAACGAGTAAACCAACACCGAGACGACTCTTCACACCTAGTCAAAGCGTTTAATCTGGGATTAATTAGCTTTAGAGTAATGCGAACAATGCTCTTAGAATACTCTGTCACTGGGATACCGTAACACAAACCCGTTGATACAAAACTTAATCGTGTATTTTTTTTATATGTAGCAGCCACGTTCTTAACAGACGCGTCGATTCCGACGTCGACGTCGCGACGTTTTATACTACTTTGAGATCTACTGATGCATAAATGCGTGCATGATCACTACATAAAATAAATAAATATCAGACAACATTACATTGCTCTTATCCCAAAGTAAATAGCTTAAGCACTTTGTGTTATGGGTATCAGTACAACGAAGGGTAGGTACCACAAATAAATACTTAAATACAAATTATAAACACCCAGACACGGAACAAACACAAGTGTACATCACACGAATGTTTGTCCCGGGTGGGAATCGAACCCACGACCCTTGGTTCAGAAGGCAGTTTACTACCAATTGAACCACTGAGCCAGTCTACATACTACATAGTATAAAACTAAGTCGCTTTTTAAGTCCCTGTATCCCTAAATCCCTATGTGCGCATAAATCTTTAAAACTAGGTAACTAGGTAAAGATGCGGTTTTTTTAAAAAAAAAAACATTTTATATTTTTTTTAACGGTCTCATCACATAGGAGGAGCTCGGTAGCGCCGCGGTCTTGTTCGCTTTACAATGATCGCAAAAAGTTTGCAACCATTGGCGCGGTCAATCCGATGATGGGTGACCAAAATTTGACACCTATTTCCTCCGTGCTTCGGAAGGCACGTTAAGCTGTTGGTCCCGGGTGCTATCTTTACCAACTCAGATAGCAGTCGTTACATCATATCAGAGATGATGATAACTCTGACGCCTAAACTGGGAATGGGTATAGCTTACCCTAAGTGTTGCGGAGGTCTGATGGCAGTCGCTCTGTGTAAAAGCTTAGCCCTCGCCAAATCTCTCAGTTTGGGAAGCCGACCCTGAGACAATCGGGAATAAGGCTAGGATGATGATGGTCTCATCACATAGCTCAATGCATGGGCGTTTTTTAAGCACCAATACCTAAGGTGGAGTAATCGAGGAGAACGAAGCCAAGAGTCTCAGTACAAAAACCCCGCAAGAGTCTGTCTGTTGAATGAACTCGCGACATTTTAATTCGTTTACGCCCCCGGAATGACACCGTTTACCGGGCACCTATGTTATTGGATGGAAATGTTTTGTGCTTCTTTCTAATTTTAGTAAGATAAACCGGGGGCAGCCGGGGTTTAGGGTGGGCATTGTGGGCAAACGCGAGGATAACCCTTTTTTTGTGTTACTGGGGAACATGCATGTAGGAATTCCCGCTGCTTGGGGGAGCAGCGGGATATAATAATAAATAAATAAATCATTTATTCAGTAAACAGGTATTTTTACATAATAATAATGGCTGGTGCCCCCTTTTAAGCTTATAAAAGCCTGTGGCAGGGCGCACCGCTCCTCAGTAACACTTACATACCCTAATGCTGACTTATTAGATAAAAATAGACCGATTCCAATATGAGTAGATATAAATACTAATTTCATTCAAAACCGCTTTGTATTAAAATCAATTGGTCGCAAAGCTTTACAAAATATATGAAGCAATCATGTCTTGACAGCCACTTAAAAGTGTATCAATTTACAAATACATATCCCCACTTTAGTGACTTAGTTAATATGTGGGTGCCTCGAAGATGGAAGTAAGGCAGGAAATACCCACTAAAAACTCCGGCCCCTTCGTCATGCGCCTTAAAGGTGGTGTCGATGGTCCTATGAATGTGTACGCCATGACATCACCGCGGCCTGGTCATGACAGGCCCCAACAGGCTCCCCCCTTTAGGGGGAGGTATGGGAGTGGTCCGAAGGGTGAGCTCACTCCCATCCGACGAAACGGGGGTCCGTGCAATGCCGGCGGCGGTGCCCGCGTGGATAACCCTGGTGTTGCAGGCGTCCATAGGTTGCTATAACCGCTTAAAACCAGGCGGGCCGTAGGCTTACTGCCACCATAATAGTATGAAAAAATATTAACATTAAATACCAATCCTTGCATAGTTTTAAAATACGGTTAAAAGAGCATTTTTGGGAACTTAGAGATTTATTTAATTTACTTATCTATTTCACTTTAATCTCACTGCTTCGTTTGGGACCCTGGCACTGCATAATTCATGTAGTTAGTATAATATAATATGTATGCAAGAATATATATAAATCAAATAAATAACCCAAGACATCATGCTGGACTACACAGCGCCATCTAGATCTGGCTACAACCTAAGCCGATTTTTTTTCATATGGGTACTAAACAACTGATAAACTTACATAGTTTTTTGTAAATAAATAAATACATGTTATACCTAAGTACATAACAAACACTCAGACTAATACAAAAGACATGTTCATGCATACAAATGTTATAAGACATCCTATGCTGTACAATATCTAGATGTCTATTACTATACCTAGTTTTATAGCAACTGTTCGGGGTGTATAAAAAATACGAGTACCTATTATGAAAGAAGTATCGCTGAAAATATAAGACTTTTCAACTTTTCTCATTGTCATGACTTTCAAATGGAGTATTAAGCTCTACCTACTTAGTGTTAAACTTAACATCTGTTGCCAACAACTTAGGCCCGTGACATTAAAATTACGCCCCAGTTTCAAAGGCGTTCTGCTAGCAGACCTAATGGTGCATCTTTAACAAAATAACTTTTGTGGAGCAAAGCCTTTAAGATTTATTACGCTTTAAAAATAAATATTAAGTATGTAGGTATTCTTATGATTAGAGTTGTCCAAAAAATCCAAAGCTAAATTAATTTATTATTTTCCTAATTTTAGTGTTATCGCTTTAAAAATGCTTGTATTACTTAATTCATTATCATGGTCTAATAAATACCCTAGATTTATTGTTTTATGGTCAGTTCAGTTGCCGTTTGCATGCAAACGGCCAGTTTAAATAAAATTAAAAATGTATAGATATTATCAAGCAACTAAGGTATTCCGACTTAATACGATGTCCTCTTGTAATAGAACGATATTTAGGAATTTATTGCGTCTAGTGGCCACATACAAATTGTCAGTAAAAACAAATGCCTACCGCTTTACCGATTGTGTTCAGCCTAAGAGCGTTTTCACATTATCCGATCCGATATCGGTGTCGGACGCCGATCCGATATCGGGGTAAGTAAAATGTATGAAATATGTACCTGTCTTTCATATTGTCCGGCCCGATATCGGATATCGGGGCCGACACCGATATGCTGGCGGCACCATCGGACGCCCGTGAGCCGTCGGACGATAATGTTTGTATGTGTGCTATACGTATATCTAAATTGTCTCAGTGTGCGTAGAGGCCGATGCGCGGCGGGCATTTTGAGTTTGTTTACTAGTTCAGTTGTCATCATGGCGATACAGCAAATAAAGTTTTCTATTATAGTCTGCCATGATGACCACCTGCCTGCACTAAGCTATCGAGCAAATGACCGTATCGGAACGATTTTGTCGGAAATATGTGAAAACAGTACATGGTGTCGGTTATCGGATGTCGGCTATCGGCGTCCGACACCGATATCGGATCGGATAATGTGAAAACGCTCTAATAGCTCAGTCCGTAATTCAAGATTAATTACACGTATGACTTGGCGATCAAAGTTCAGTGTTCGGTGTCACAGGAATGTTGACGCGTCAGTGCGTCAAATGATGTTAAATTTGGATGAGATGTCACTCAGTCAAAATAGTCGATTAGGCGGAGGATATTGACCCTTCTTACAGGTAAATAAATAACCCAAGACATGACACGTTGGGCCACACAGTGTTACTTAGTCCCAAACTAAGCCGAACCTTGTACTTAGGTTCTAGTACTTAGGTATTATACAACATTTCTGGAAATAAATACAATTATACATAGAAAATACCCAGGCGTATACATGTTTATGCACACAAATGTGCATGTGTCTGCGGAGTTCGAACTCTAAATGACTACGATGATAGCCAAGGCGGCCTTGTATCATCACCGGACCGGACTATGAAAACCAACAACACTATGCAAATTAAGGCATTTACAATGAAGACCGGCACTCATGTACCTACTGTCTATGAATAGGCTTTTCGAAACCTGTGCGTCCGCGCGTCGCATAGCTAATAACGTTTGTTAAATGTTAATGTCCTAAGCGGTCCCCTTCGCTAATATGTACCTCAAAAATCTTGTGTGAGACAAAGGTCCTGTTAAAGCCACAAGACTGGACCAAACCCGTAGCCCAGTTAATAAGGCGACAATACAGACGTCGTCTCGGCCGCGCCCGCTCATAATCTCGTAACGAGGCTATCGCCCCAAAAGGTACGGGTACGTTTTCACGTCAGTAAAATTTTCCGAGCGCGTCGCCGTACGGAGCGGGTATGTCATGGAGATCCGTAAGCTATGAACTACCAGCGGGGCTATTCATAAGTATAAATAATAAACCGGTAAAGTTACAATAGGGATGTTGCATAGGTATATATGTTATGTAAAGAATTATATTATTTAATAAGTATAATTAGTATAAGAATTGCTGTCCTCGCACCTATTTGCAATACCCAAAAGGTGACTAAGTCATATGTTCCTATATTGTATAACACCCACACTGTACACTTAGTGAGCAAATAAAGAAATTGAAATTGAAATCGTTGAGCGTCTTTTCTCGCCTTTTTCATGGGGAGTGTACTGAAGAGTTATTTTCTCTTATCCCTCCCTCACCTTTCCGACATAGGACCACGCGAGCTAGCATACAGCAGGCGAGAGGAAGCCCCCAGAACTATGCCGTGCCCATATAAAAAAAAATGTTACACATTAGAAAATTGGGGCCTGTTCAATTCAAATGGCCTCTTTAGTTATCATACTATGCTGCTATTCTCTTTATAACAAGAGCCTTCAGGACGACCTCATAGTAAGCGGTCGTGAGATCCAAATGTTTGGTCGACAGGCATAATAGGACATACCCACCGCGCCTCTCGCCCTCACGCTGAAGACCCACTGAGATGCCGTTTCACGCCCCGCCTAAAGGACCCAGGATTGTAAGTGGACGGGAACACATGAGCTGGAAGGGCATTCCACGACTTAATGGCACGGGGCAGAAACGAGGAAATAAACCTCTTGGTGCGCGCCACTATCGTCTAAGTAAATGGTATTCGGATGACAGCGCTGTCCAGCACGTCTTGTTCGGGAGAGGATGAGTCCTTCAACTACGTAGAGACATTGCTAGTCTTAGTGTTCTCTACCGTCTCTACAATGGGAAAAGCTTCGAAGAGTTATTTCAACTAATCCCATCCTCTCCTGAACAACACGTGCTGGACAGCGTTGTCATCCGAATACCATTTACTTAGACGATAGTGGCGCGTCTCTTCAGGTTCTAGGTTATAGACCAAAAGCACTTATGGAACATTCGTGACTCGACAGACCAACTCTTCAATATAAGCATCGACTCCACACCGACCACATGCCATCACTAGCACCATCACAGAGGGTAAATTTTCCAGCGGCCACGGATTAATCATTATGCAGACGATCGTATCCAATCTCTAGTGAACCGCGAAATCGAGCGACCGTCCAATAGACTGAGTAATTGCTGCATGAGGTGTTGTGTTGCATGAAAAAAAAGTTTAAAAAACTATGCATATACCTATTGGTACTTCGTTTGTTTAGCATTAGGGTAAACAAAGCAGCAATGGTAAGGAAACATTTTCTACAGATACAGCCAACGAGGTTCTGTTGTGTGAACTTTCTTATAAATCACTAGCTGTTCCCGCGACTTCGTTCGCCCTCCCCATCCCTTGGAGGTAGGATTGATCAAAATCCTTTCTTAATGGATGCCTACGCTACGTCATAACATCTACCTACCTGCATGCCTGCCTTTCAGCCCGATCTATCCAGTGGTATGGGCTGTGCGTTGATAGATACTATGTCAGTCAGTCACGGCCGTATTCACAAACATTACTATGCGACGCGCGGCCGCAGTGCCCAAAATCCTATACGTTTTTGAGTACCTGTGCGTTCCCGCGACGCATAGTAACGTTTGTGAATACGGCCGTTAGTCACCGTTGAGATATTGAGGTATATAATAAGATAGATAGATATGAACATTATCATAGCCTCAAGACGTCTCTTGCTGGACATAAGCCTCCCCCCAATGACATTTCTCACTAGGGGGGATTTGCCTTACACTTGGCAGGCGGTTTGGTGCCCGCAGTAGGTAGGTTTTATCTGTCCCAAGGTAAACACGACTGCCCGTTTCTAGATATACCCTTAGTCGTCTTTTACGACACCTACGGGATGAGATGGGATGATCTCTAAACCAAGACACCACATACGGAAAAAAGAACATGCAACCTATTAAATACTTAATAGTTTAGGTAGCCGTGAAACGAGTGAGTGAACGATTCGTGTACGTAAATAATAAATCATCATCATCAGCCTATTACAGTCCACTGCTGGACATAGGCCTCTCCAGTTGTTCGCCACTTAGAGCAAACATCAGGAGGATATACCCATAATCGCCACGCTGGGCAGGCGGGTTGGCGATCGCAGGGCGTAGCTTCTTGCTCCGGTGACGCTGCTGCCCGTCACCGGTCTTTAGTATTTAGCTACGCCTTCAATTGTGATGGTTATACCGCCACCAGTCGGTTGCCAGCGCCTCGTTTGTTATTCAAATAATAAAAATCAATGAAAATTCTCTCAAAAATTCAGTGATATTCGTTTTCAGAGAAGCTCCAGCCAACTCTTAAACCTATCAGATTACGTTTCACGGGCCAGACTAGCAACGAAAGCCTATTAAAGTCGATCAAATAAAGCGTCGTAATTAAACTGTTTACAGTATGATAATTCTACTCAATAAATATTTACGGAGAGAGCTATAAAACAACGCCCAACGGAATAAAGAGACGAGCAAAGATGTACCTGCAGTTATGGAAGAGCTAACTCCGGAGACCAATTTTTTGGTATAAATATGGAATACTAGCTGCTGCTCGCGGCTCTGCCCGCGTGAATATTCGTATAAAACATAGCTTATGTGTTAATCTGATGTACAAACTATATTCCTGTAAAGTTTCATTAAAATCCGTTCAGTAGTTTTTGCGTGAAAGTGGAACAAACATCCATCCATCTATCCAAACAAACTTTCGCGTTTATAATATTAGTAGGAAGTATAGCAAGAGAAAGTCATCACAGGTCCTCACTCAGCAGGCTTTACCGAAAACCAGACTCGTTTATGGTAATAAATTCTATTCAAAACTTTTGCCGATGATTCGAATCTCTCGGTGGTCAAGGTAGCGCCTGCGAACACTAGACCAACCGACGTAGTAGGTATAGGTCTCGGCAGACGCGGTTTCCACTCCAGAACTCGTTTACCCCAACGGTTATCGGTTCTGCGGCTGATGTGGCCAGCCCACTGCCACTTCAGCTTACTAATGTGAAAGTATGCTAAACAATTTTTTTATTTTTTTTATAGTGGCTCGACATAATGGCTTCCCTACGCCTGATGGAAAGCGAAAGAGAAGGCCAAGTCGCTGTGACAACGGGCAAGTAACTGGTCAGTTACCTGTCAGTTGCCACCGCCATGCCGGCCCAACCCTAACCACTCCTCACGAGCTCCGGAAACCCTACTCACCGGCAGAAACACGACCCAGAGGTCATTTGGCTGCGGTATTCTATAAGATGGAGGTCCTTCCCCGGACGGGCGGCTCAATTCGAGCGAAGTTTCGCTATGCTCTACCTACCTCTCTTATCAGGCTCATCCAGGAATACAGACATGTAGGTTTTAAACACAGATATTGCTCCGGCCGTGTCACGGGCGTTACCGTGCCCGGGCCTTGACCGGTTCTGAACCCATTTACTTAGCCACTGCTACTCCGAGTGGAAGAGTAATTTAGAATCTAAAGCTGACCCTATTACGGTGAGCTCGGCATATTAAAGTCTCTTAAGTAAGGGATGACCTCATACAGGTGTAGCTAGGTTCTCTGTTGGGACTAGATAGAGATTGCATTGGTAATATTATAGTACCAATGGCAATATAGTTGAGAGCTCAGGGCTTTAGGGCAAACGGTGAGATAACGAGTATTTACCTTTGGTAGTTATGTTATATTCTTTTTAATATGTTGGCACTAATTGCATTATTGTCCTGTTAATTAAGTAATCCTGTTAAATCCTACTAATATTAATACAAAAGTTTGTATGGGTGGATGTTTGTTACTCTCACGCAATAAAATAATAATCGGATTTGAATGAATTGACAGTAGGTAAGTTAGCTTATTTATACTCAGATTAACACATATGCTATAAGTGGACAAAGCTGCGGGTTGCAGCTAGTAGCAGCTCAGCTGCGGCACAACTTGCCCCGGCGAGGGGTCAGTAGCGCCTTACGACTGCTGTTTAAAAATATAGTTCTCTATGTAAAACTATTCAAAAAGCACAAAAACTAAGTATAAAATTGAAATCTAGATTAAATTTGACCTAAGATACACTAGAACTATTAACCGTAGCATTCTTCTTACTCGATTTATGGAGAGATTTGTCAAAATCGGCACTTTCAGCCCCGCTCTCCCCTACCTACCTAATATTATAAATGAAAGTTTGTTTTTAATGATGGAAGATTATTTGTTACTCACTTACCTAAGTGTTTAAATATAAAAAGTGGTAACAAAATTACTTCATCATACCTACAATAGGTACGTTTCCAGATTCAAGAATAACAAAACAAAGAAACTCTTAACTGCGACGTAACACCTAACGTCTGGCTAAACATAACAACACTCGTATAACAGAGGCTTTTGCTGTTTCGTAACACTTGTCGAAAGTTTCCGACTGAAAGGCGAAAGTCGCCTTTAAATAGCCCTTCAGAAATCCGAGCTAATTTCGGGGCGACATAGAATTCGCACGTCATGCGAAGTTAACCCTTTGTTACGATTTTGTAATAGAAACTTGTCTATACATAAAATAAATCTGTAGAGAGGTCAATTCTGTACATAAAATATTTTTTCAAAATAACTATCAGGGGGTGATAATCTATACTTATAATAAATCTGTAGAGAGGTCAATTCTGTACATAAAATATTTTTTCAAAATAACTATCAGGGGGTGATAAGTGATCGATACTGATACCAAGAATGCAATCAGTAAAATTTTTGTCTGTCTGTCTGTCTGTATGTTCGTTATAGAAAAAAAAACTAGGTACTGAACAGATTTTGACGAAACTTGGTACAATTATTCTTCATACTCCTGGGCAGGTTATAGGGTACTTTTCATCACGCTACTATCAATAGGAGCAGAGCAGTGAAGGGAAATGTTAGGAAAACGGGAGAATTTTTTGGAACGCGCATCACTCATAAACTACTGCATGAAATTGAATACTGTTTTCACCAATGTATTGCTAGAGGTTTAACTTAAAACTTAGGCACTATGTATAAATAGGTATTTTATGGAAGTCCGTTATTTTTCAAACCCGATATCCACGCGTGCGACGCCGCTGGCACAGCTAGTTAATAATAAACCTTATAAGTGGGCAGAGGCATTTCATTGTTAAATACCTGTTATTCAAATAGGTATATTGCGTTTAATATAGCCAGTAGTTGGTACTAAAGGTATTTTTATACTGGCACAGAATAGAGGCGATCAGTAGGTTTAAGAGAGGTAGGGCATAGCGAATCTTCGCTCGAATTGAGCCGCCCGTCCGGGGAAGGACCTCAACCCTATAGAATACCGCAGTCAAATGACCTTTGGGTCGTGTTTCTGCCGGTTAGTAGGGTTTCCGGAGCTCGTGGGGGGTTAGGGTTGGGTCGGCATGGCGGTGGCAACTGACAGGTAACTGACCAGTTACTTGCCCGTTGTCACAGCGACTTGGGCTTCTCTTTCGCTTTCCATCAGGCGTAGGGAAGCCATTATTGTCGAGTCACTATAAAAAAAAAAACCTACCTAACACTGAACGAAACTAACACGACTAGTTTGGTCCAGTGGTAGCAAACGCCGCCTCTAGTACAGTACAATGGTCGCTGGTTCAATCCCCTCACAGTAGGACCCACATAAATTTGAGTGCGTGAACATGTTTGTTTGTATTGGTCTGATGAGTGTTTGCTATGTATAATATGTAGGTATTTATTTACATAATAAAGTCTAAGTAAGTTTATCACTATCAGTTGCCTAGTAGGTACCTACCCATAGTACAAGCTTCGGCTTAGTTTGGGACTAGATAATTGCTGTGTGACCCAGCGTGGTATGTCTTGGGTTATTTATTTCTTTATGTAAGTAGGTACGACTATAGTGGCTTCCCCTATCCTGATGGAAAACGCAAGAAAATGAAATATCATAAACACTTACATGTAAATTGTGAAAAGCAAATCAACCGGTCCACCTGTCGGAACTATTTTACAACATACTCGTGCTCGTGGCCGAAATCGAAACTACCTACGCCTGTCTTCATACAAAATGTCAGTTCACGTTGACTCGTAATTTTTGTTTCGACGCTAACGCCCTCATGTCAATTTACATATTTTTATAAATAAAGCGTTCAGGATCACTACACCTTTTGGTAAGCAGTAGTGAGGTCCAAATGTTAGGTCGACAGGCACACTAGGGCAAACCCACCGCGCCTGTCGCCCTCAACCTTAAGGCCCACTGAGATGTCGTTTCACGCCCCGCCTAAACCCAGGATTGTAATAGGAAGGAAATACATGAGCTGAAAGGGCATTTCATCACGGGGCAGGAACGCAGAACTAAAACTAAACCTCTTGGTGCGCGCTACTATTGTCTGAATGGTATGCGGATGACAACGCTGGCCAGCACGTGTTGTTTGAGAGAGTATGGTATTGGATGAAATAACTCTTCGGAGCATTCCCCATTGTAGAGAACACTAAGATTGGCAACGTCTCTACGTAGTAGAAGAGGTTCTAGTGTTTTAGAGGGTTCACTCAAGTGCCAAAAACTGGCTGGTACCTACTTACTCCATTTTACACTTATCTCAGAGGAATGAGAGTACCAAGGCACTGATTAGTGCAGAAGGAAAATCCTGGCTGCTATATTATCAAACCTCTTGATTAAAATTTATGATCTTTTAATACTTACTAGGGAATTAGCTACTGTTTTACAGTATCAAATGTATACTTAATTTAAGTAAAACAATGAGGGTTATGATAAATGAAACAAATCTACATTACCTGATCAAAGATTATAATTTTATAGTCTTAAAAATATCAAAATTACATTACGAACTAACATGAAAATAAATATTAAATCAATAAAATGATAATAATATACAAATTAACAATGTACCATAATTTCATTTAATACTTGATTTGATATTTTTCAAAAATAATTTAATAACAATTTTCATAGACAACATCGAACTACCATCTCTATTACAGAATTCATTTACCTATACTCGTCTGCAAAGAATCTTTAGCGATCGCATTCAATTCATAGACAATAACATTTTTATAAATGCTTTATAAAAATTTTAAACTCTTTATGATATTAAACTTTTTTTGTATAATAACAAATTTGTAGTTTTATTATTATACAGATCTCTGCAACCGAGCATATACGTATATTATAAGCTTAGTTCTACCATTTAGATGAAGCAACTAGAACAACGCAATGGCTACTATAATCTCAACATTAAGAAGAGGTAAATACATCACTACATTTGAGAACCAGCACTGTATAACTTTAGCTTACATTCGAGGCTTTAAACTTACATAAATTATGCGTTTCCCTAAAAAAAAACATTCTAATAGTGTTTATAAAAAAATCTAGTCTATTTTTGCGGAATTGCCACGATGGAATTGACAAACAAAGTGTGTCAAAGTATCGCGTTTGACGTAAATGTCAATTACCGCACTGTATTTGTATAGACGGGAATAAACGACGCGTCACAATATTTAGGTGTATGTGTTTGAAAAAGAGTTTTAAAGTAAAGACGCAGGGGATCAAGGCCCTCCATTTACACCGTAAGGAAGCTGTTCAGATATTGGATCAAAAAACCCTTTCACCAATTTTGTTGGACCTCATATGACGCGTCACTATTCCCAATCAGTTGGACCGCGAAAACAAAATGGCGCTCATTCATCTGTCATTGTACGCGAGTATTGCTAGCCTACTTGTCGCTAGACTTGTGTATTGTGTATGTTTTGTGTTTAGTAAGCGTGGTTGGCTACGAAAAGACCGGCCTCGGCGCCCACACCTGTGACTGATCCGGCGACGTATTTGCCCTGGGACGCCTGTCCGTTGGCCTGGAAAGAGGGAAAATAAACATTATTAAAAATTATATCTGGAAAGCGCTAAGTACTCGGTCCCCAGTTTCCCGCTTTGGGTGATCCAGGGGCGCCCCCAGTGGCGTAAGTACAGGGTGGCAAGTAGTAGCAATACTGCAGGTGATACCCCTAAAGGGTCACATACGGTACAAATTAATTTTGATGTCACTTAAAGGGTGTACTTGATGGATGTACTTGTGTCACATAGATAGAGACACACATAAATATACAGCCAGATTCATCGTTACAATTTAGAGATACACACGATCCATTAGTACAATCGTACCGTAGGTACTTATGAAAGAGGATCCGAAGTCGCCGTGACAACGGACAAGCAACCAAACCGATCACTTGCCAGGAGCCACCGCCACGGCCTGTAATATATCGAAATAATAGAAAACAATTTAAATACAATCTTCAATCTTATTCGATGTCCCGTTATTTTGTGGATACAGATTACAGAAATTCAGTAGGTATTTCACACTTAAAAACAATACACTCCGAATGTGTTGCGAGACACGCACGGTTGACGAAACTGGAAAAACAACATTTACCGCGCCACTGCGCAAACAAGTCGAGATGCGTGAAATGATAAACAGGCAAAGATAATGAACACATACAGCCTTAAAAGTCATAGCTTGCAATAAAGGACTCTGCCCACTACACCGTATCATACCATGGCCGTGCTATGAACGTGTCAGACAAAAAATTATTCTTTGTATTGAAAACTATGAAACGATGCCCATTAGACCGTTCCGTCACCGACCAACACCGTCGCGTGCCATGCACGGACAGTTCAGAATTGTCGGCGAGAATATTTTGCCGGTGCCGGTACGCTCCGCGCACGGTGATAATACGGGTTATAACCGCGTATAAGGACCGTTATAAACGCGTCTCAAATGCCTTCTCTGAGTTTAGTCCAGCCTATACAATCTTAGTACAAATTGTACAGTTAATCTTTTAATAGCCATACCTATTCTTAAAACCACTCCCCAGACGTCCAGGCATTACCGATACACATGCGATAATGAAACGGCTTCCTATGAATAGTCACACAAATTACGGGTGGGCAACATACGGGTTGCATACGGACACCATACCGGCATCATACGGGCATCATACGGGCATCATACGGGCATTAAACGCCGTCGACTCGTTTCAGTGGGCAAAGCAAGCCGTATCGTATTACCTTCCGTGCTTGACACGTTCATAGCACGGCCATGGTATGGTACGGTGTAGTGGGCAGACTCCTTAAAGGGTATTCTACATTGTGAAAAAGACTTTTTAATGCTAACTTTTAACTACACCTTTCTTTTTTATATACCACTAAAATGGCAAAAATGTCTACGGCCTGCCTGATGATGAACGGTTACCGCAACCTATGGACGCCTGCTACGCCATGAGTAAGACACACGCGTTCAGCAAGCCCCACCTACAAAAATCTTGCGCGTGCGTACAAAACCTACGTCACTTTTGAAATTTTTTGCTTCACTAATAATGTAATGCCATGTCAATGTCACCGAAGCAACACAAACGAAAAAACCTTTGTCGATATGTACCCTTCTTTAAAACCAGAGACTACTGTAAAAGTACAAGTGCAAACTATTTGCTCTATGGTCTACAAAACAATGATAGATTTAAAATAAATAGTCGAAATAGAAAAACAAGCGTTGTTTACTCAAATTTAGGGACTGTGTACGCAGAGATAAGATAAACAATACGACAGTCAAAGTTCAAGGAGGTTCTTATCACCGAATATAAATTAAGAATCCGCTTTGGGGGGCCTTAGTTACTAACTTGCCTTTTGCAAGACAAGACGTGAAGTAAAGTTCTATTTTGAGATATGTTTTATAGGTATAGTTATTTTGAAAGCTTATTACATAATTAATGTTAAAAGATTTCTGTATGCACAGAGAGATAAGGGTTTGATGATTTTTGTCTATGTTAGCGCCACCGAGATTGGGCAGGCAATCTTTTGCAGATTTAATGCTTTAGTAGGAATTTAGGGAAAAGGGGCGAAAATCTGCAACTGTCTAAAAATACAAACTAATTATAGACACGTTAGTAGGTATCTATGAGCCTATCAGCCAAGTTCCAGCAAAGAGAATAATAAATAATTGTATCTTCGGATAAATTCAAGCTGTAATGATAACTGTGTCTATTTAACATTCAAAATTCAAATTTAGAAGCGTTGCATCTTTGAATAATTTGAATAGTCAAAGATTATTCAAACTTGAAAATCAATATTTAAAATAGGATTAAAATATCGTAATTTTAATTGTTTTGTAGTCAACAGAAGAAATTAATTAAGCGGGAATTGTGTATATCGAGGAATTGAGTTAACTAACCAAGTAATCTATTGCAGACTAGCACTAGTGATGTAAGCAAACTACAGTTATTAGAATGATGCAGGTTCTAAAATATAGTACATATTAATACTTCATGATGATAACTACAAAAACAAAAATCAAGAAATAAAATGATTTTTATTTTACACATAACAATTAACAAAAATAAAAAATAATTTTAATTTTTAAGCTGCGCAAAGCACAGTGGAATGTTCGTTTTATTTTTATTGCTATTTATTCTTTACTTACAGCAATGATGATGTTCTAAATAAGTACATTATTGCCAAATAACACAACTACAACTAATTGTAATAATTAATTTGATTTGTTTTGATTTTAAAAAAGGCCGTTCTATCATATTATAGCATAGCGTAATGTCTTCTCATTACATGATAGATACTATTATGTATAATAATTGACTTTAGTTCTGTGGAGGAACATATTCCGATAAAAAAGTACAAAAAAAAAATTAAAACAATCAAGAATGACCTCTTAAACAACACAAAATAAGTATACAAAGCATGCAGCGTGTTAACACAAATAATGATTACTACTCAATTCATTTGATTACATTTGGCAGTTTTGATTACATTTGGTCACATAGTATTCTTATTGTAAGCATTGTCTGAAATTGTTTTTACAATACAACAAAGGAGCGAATAAATTATTACTCCTATCTCGATAAATTCACGACTCATAGTGTAGTGGAGTGGAGACTTAAGTCTTCCACCAAATAAATAAATCACTAGTGACCAAACCTAATCTTAAAATCAATTAAAAAACTTTAAAATTCCAGTCCATGATTCGAGATACAAATACACAAGCAGTCCCATAGAATAATAATATAATCATCAGTTCATATTAAATGCAACGATAAAACAGGGATATCTGTGGAGTCATTTTAATAGGCGTGTGCCTTTACGAAGTTTGACTTTCCTGCGGCAAGCGAAGGGATAGAACCAGCCACGTATTTGGCTTGGCTAGCCAGACCGTTCGCCTATATAAATATTTTTTTTTAATTCATCGCAAATAATGAACATGCGATATGGAATTTGTTGGCAAGGGAATTATATATATTTTTTTAATTCATCGCAAATCATGAACATGGGATATGGAAATCGTTGGCAAAGGAATAGTATGACATTCCATTTTCAAATTTAGAATGCGCGTGATTCGGTCACGTGGGCGGGGCATGGCGTCGGCGCGTGCGATGGGGCGGACGTGCGAAGGTTGTGAAGAGAAAAAAAAAACACTAATTAGTACTATTTCTATGTGTTGTTAATTAATTAAATATGGTGATGATTAATGTGGCTTAATTCTTAATCGATGTTGTTAATAATAATATTCTGGATTAATATTAGGTGTAGTAAAAAGATAATAAATCCGGGAATATTAGAATTAGCCGAATTACTTTCATGTATGTAATGTTTGATATTTAAGACAAACCATAATACGAAATACCATTTATTTTGTTTGATATAATTACTCGATTAATATTTATGTATTTATTAAAAACTATGAAATAAAAATGGCTGAAACTACATTTTAAATCTATACTAAAATCGCATGCTGTTATGACAAAAACAATAACTTACCTGATTATTTTTCACCCGAATGATGCAGACGGAGAACACTTAACTTTTTGTTTAGACTCTAGATCAAATCTACCTGTCCTAAGTACTGCATTTGACCAGTACCTGCTACGGAACTCAGCTTGCGTAGCACGGAGACCGCACCCGTGCAGCGCGCACCCGTAGCTGAAGGAGTAGGCAATAAGATTGCCTATGTCTGTGTTATAAGGTTGATTGTACCTTAGCATACTTGAGAAGCTTTTGCCACAACGCCTGGAAGTCGACGTGCCAATGCTAATCTTAAGCCTGTGTAATAAGGTCGTTTGTACCTTGGCGCGCTTGAGCAGCTCTTACTGTCCGGGCAGCACGTCCTTTCACGACACCTTTGTACTGCTTTCATGATCTTCCAAGAAAGCTAGACCATTTTACCAATCCTATGCCTATGCAATAAAGTCGAATGTACCTTGGCGTGCTTGAGCAGCTTCTGTTATCTGGGCAGCACGTTCTTTCAGGACACCTTCGTGCTGCTTTGGTGACCTTGATGTTTGAAGTAAGCAAGACCATTATTACCAACCTTAAACCTCTGTAATAAGGTTGTTAGTACCTTGGCGCGCTTGAGCAGTTCCAGCTATCCGGGCAACACCTTCTATACGTGCTGATTTTATGTTGTTGATCTTTAAAGGAAGCAATATCGCCGTTAACAATCCTATGCCTATGTAATAAGGTCGATAGTACCTTGGCGCGCTTGAGCAGCTCCTATTGTCCGGGCAGCTCGTCCTTTCACGACACCTTGGGGCTGCCTTTGTGACCTTGATGTTTGAAGTGAGCAAGACCGTTGTTACCAACCCTAAACCTATGTAATAAGGTCGATTATACCTTGGCGCACTTGAGCAGCTCCTATTGTCCGGGCACCTCTTTCACTACACCTTTGTACTGCTTTCATGATCTTGTTCTTTGAAGAAAGCTAGATCATTACCAATCCTATGCCTATGCAATAAGGTTGTTAGTACCTTGGCGCGCTTGAGCAGCTCCTGCTGTCCGGGCAGCACGTTCTCGGGCTTGCCGGCCCACGCGCGCAGGACGGACGCCTGCAGCGCACGACCGTAGCTGAAGGTCAGCGCCCACGGCCTCTTCAGGTCCACGGCGTTGATGGCGTTCAGGTTCACAGACGCCTCCTCCTCGGACTGGCCGCCGGAGAGGAATGTAACGCCTGGAACAGACGTGGAAGACGGTATTAGCATAAGACAAGACTTATGCGGGCAGACTTTACTTATCCTGACTGTACTGCGTTCCGCCACGGCACATTGGCATCAAAGTCAAAATAATCTTTATTCGTATAGGTTTTTTGAAAAAAAAAAACACTTACAAATTCATCAGCCTGCAAACGTCCAGTACTGGATATAGACCTCCCCTAATGACGATTGATGTTATAAATAATATAGTACCTATACCTATATCTATTGCCGTCTATTTTTTTTTATAGTAGCTCGACATAATGGCTTCCCTACGCCTGATGGAAAGCGAAAGAGAGCCCAAGTCGCTGTGACAACTGGCAAGTAACTGGTCAGTTACCTGTCAGTTGCCACTGCCATGCCGGTCCAACCCTAACCCCCCACGAGCTCCGGAAACCCTACTCACCAGCAGTAACACGACCCGGAGGTCATTTGGCTGCGGTATTCTATAGGGTGGAGGTCCTTCCCGGACGGGCAGCTCAATTCGAGCGAAGATTCGCTATGCCCTACCTCTCTTTTTTTGCATTATTAGTTGCGAGGTTTCAAGCAAGTTGTATTTTATGGATTCTTTCTGGTAACTATGCAAAATCAAACATAGTCAAATACCTCTATAGAATGATCAACAGGGTAGAATCCTATTTTCCCTTGGATTCAGAAACTTTAAACGAATAAGTTTCCGAATCCGAGCGGTAATAGGATTGTAAGTAACCTCGCTGGAGGACAGATTAAAAAACCTACCGGGAACGGCAGCGGGCACAGTCCTGAGCAGAGCGGTGACGGTGGCGCGCGCGACGTCCATGGGGGTGTATGTCTTCTTGCACGACTGGCCGGCGGTAACCTGGGGGAGAAACCAATTGGGTATAGAAGCTTTTTACTTGATCGTTTGTTCTTAAACTAGAAATACCCTAGTAATTGGACTGTAGACTCCTTAACAAATGAAACTTGTGATCCCTTGTCCAGTAATGACCTATGTCTCATAAGATACAAATTCCAGGCTTTACTAATGCAGTTATTAAAGAAACGGTCCTCTAGCGTGTGACAACTAGTTTTTTTTCCATAGAGACAGCATATTATATTTACCTGTCCAAATAAATTCTTGTCTAATTTGTCCCAATTTCACGCAAAATAGGTATTTTTTTTGACGTCGAACCGTTCCGACAATTTAGTCATGTAGCTATGAGTGGTTTTACATAGTTATATACGAATTTCTTCTGTTTATTTTAGATATAGGTACCAGGTTTTCCTATATAAAATACTAGACTAGATTGATATGTACAGAAATTATCACCGTGATTCATTATTAGCCTAATTAACTTTCGTTCAACAATTTTAGTTAGCCTAGAAGCGTACCCTAAGCAACGGAAAAAAACAAAAGTTGGTGATCTCTCGTAGACTTAACACTCAAAGCTAGCAACGATTTCGATAGGCGACTCGACAATTGTAACCAAACAGAAGTGAGTAACAACTTACCATGTTGGGCTTGAGGAGGGTACCCTCGAGGTACACGTGGTGGTCGCTCAGCGCCTTGTAGACGGCGGCCAACACGACCTCGGTCACCTTCTGGGCGCGGTCCAGGTCATGCTCACCTAGAAACAAAACGAAGATATATTTAACTCCTCATGGAAATACAAAAATTCTAACCCTACTTGGCCTACAAATAACAGAAGAAGTCACATGAGCCACATTAATGTACCTACATACAGCCATTATGTAAAAGCCCCTACAAAGTATAATTTTATAATAGGTAAAGGTCAACAAAGTGCTAGGCTATCATAATCTGAAGAATTCACCATTAGGCAGCACTAAAGGTTTCAAAATGCTTCTCTTCTGAGATTCCTAACACATGATCGTTTTACCAGATGAGATTAAAGTACCAGGCTACCATAAACAGTGAAGAGCTCACCATCAGGCAGCACCTCAGGCTCTACAATGGGCAGGATGCTCTGGTAGGAGGGGGTGTTGCGACCGATCTTGCGGACTTGGCGATGTGGCAAGTCATAGTCCATAGTAAGAGTACAGGGCTTACCATCAGGTACCATTTCAGGCTTCTTCGGGACTGCCGCTACACAGATCGTTTCACCAGACGAGAGCAAAGTACCAGGAAACTAAAGTTTTAGACTGTCCTTCTTGTATGCCGCGGCGCACAATCGTATTACCAGATGAGATCAAGGTGCCAGGCTATCATAAACAGTCAAGAGCTCACCATCAGGCAGCACCTCGGGCTCTACAATGGGCACGATGCGCTGGCTCTGGCAGATGGAGGCATAGCGGGCGAGCACGTTGGCGTTCTCCAGGATGCTCTGGTAGAAGGGGGTGTTGCGACCGATCATGCGCCCTTGTCGAAGTGGCAGGCCTTGGGCCACCATAAAGGGTATAGGGCTTACCATCAGGCACCATCTCAGGCTTCTTTAAGGATGCCGCAACACAGATCATTTCACCAGACGAAACTAAAGTACCAGGCTATTATAAACTGTAAAGAAGTCGCCATCAGACAGCAACTAAAGTTTTAGACTGTCCTTCTTGTATGCCGCGACACTCGATCGTATTACCGGACGAGATCAAGGTACCAGGCTACCATAAACAGTGAAGAGCTCACCATCAGGCAGCACCTCGGGCTCGACGATGGGCACGATGCGCTGGCTCTGGCAGATGGAGGCATAGCGGGCGAGCACGTTGGCGTTCTCCAGGATGCTCTGGTAGGAGAGGGTGTCGCGAACTATCATGCGCCCTTTGCGCCCAAGAGTACAGGGCTCATCATCAGGGACATCTCAGGCTTCTTCGGGGATGCAGCAACAGACGATCGTTTCACCAGACGAGATCAAAGTACTAGGCTACCATAAACAGTCAAGAGCTCACCATCAGGCAGCACCTCGGGCTCGACGATGGGCACGATGCGCTGGCTCTGGCAGATGGAGGCGTAGCGGGCGAGCACGTTGGCGTTCTCCAGGATGCTCTGGTAGGAGGGGGTGTTGCGGCCGATCTTGAGCACGCAGCGCCACTTGGCGAAGTGGCAGCCGTCCTTCTTGTACTGGGCGCAGCGCTGGGCGAGGTCGTCGAGACCTGGAAAAGAATGTTTATTAGGCTATATTTAATTTTTTTTTGGATGATGATGGAAATAGCTTGAGTTACAACAGGTGTATTTTTTAAACTAGCCTTCAACTGCCTTTAAAGTAGACACAATGGAAAAAGTATTGTTTGACGGCTTCAGAGATCCCCATGGCAGGTAACGTGTTAACTTATTATAATCGGATGTCGACCAATCAGCTTCAAGGCGCACCAATAATCATCCAATCGAAAGTAAGTGATGAGTGCAATATTCTATAATAGATAGACTACCAAAAGAACATAATGCTATACACACATCGAAAGCTTTATTTCTTAAGCAAGTTAAAAATTGGATGGGTTATCAACTCTATACCAAATAGATAAGGTTCATAATCGCAGTGTCCGTAAGTTTGTTTGTGCTGCAAATGTCTTAACAATTATAACGACACGGTCTATGATTTTCTAACTGTAGAAGCGAAGAATAATGAATCTTAATAGATTATTATAAAATAGTTTTTACACTACTTCGTTTATTAGCATTAGAAAGAACACACTTGGGACACTTGGGCATGTGATGACTGCTTGTTCATTAAAAGAAGGAGGACATAAGTTTCCGAAAGGCAAAACTGTTTGTTAACGGTTAATAAACAAACCAGTGAACTAGCTTTTCTTTCAGACCAATAAACTCCTCATCACCGTGTCTCATATTTTCCAAAATTAATGCCAGCTATGCCAAAATTGCACAAAATTATTTAATTTTCCGAAATATACTCGTTTAACCCACAGTACCTATGTAATTTGACATTTCGGATACCTCACGCTACACTAGCACCTCTGGTGGCGAATTCACACGCGATAGCCCTCATTGACTGACGACATCATAGTTGGGAGGAGTGTGCTCGTCTTAGACCGGAATGGCGCCGCGCAATACACAAAAATGTGGATCTGTTCGAGGAAAAGCGTCTGTAGGACCTTGATGCAAAGCGCCAAATAAGGAAGACTCGTCCGAAGCCCTCCTACAACTACACAATAAATTCGGCCGGCCAGCTCTACTGTGTGCCGTGTGATCAAGTCTTCAAATCGAAGTTCGGTTTTGCGAGTCACATAAGAGCCTATCACCACATCTATCCAGACAACAGTTAGGAGTCGCCGTCGCCGGATACGGCTTGGATGATGATGATGATGATGACTGACGATGATATGATGACTCACCCTGAGTGGTGCACTCGTCCTCGGAGCCGAAGAGCGGCACGACACCCTTGTCGACCTTGATGCCGGGGATGATGCCGCGCTTCTCCAGGAGGCCCACCAGCGGGGTGCCGTCGTCGGCCTTCTGGTACAGCGTCTCGTGGAACAGGATCACGCCGGAGATGTTCTCGGAGATGGCCTGGAGGAGAGATAAACGATTAATAAAAAAACATCAGATAACATCCATTTTTTTTAATAACCCAAGACATGCCACGCTGGGCCACACAGCGCCATCTAGCCCCAAACTAAGCCGAAGCTTGGGTACTAGACAACTGATAAACTTACTTAGATATATATTTTTTTTTGTAAATAAATACATATTATACATAGAAAACACCCAGACCAATACAAACAGACATGTTCATGCACACAAATGTTTGTAATGTGTGGGGATCGAACCCACGACCCTTGGTTCAGAAGGCAGAGGTCACTACCAATTGAGCCACCGAGCCAGTCGAATTTATGTAAGGGATGTAAGGGAGCAGCCTATGATCATTTCGCTCCAAGCCAACCTCACCTGCCCGTGGTGCATCCTGCCGAATAACAAACGAGGCACTAGAAACCGACTGGTGGCGGTATAACCATCACGATTGACGGCGTAGCTAAATACCACAGACCGATGACGGGCAGCAGCGGAGCGAGAAGCTACGCCCTGCGATCGCCAAGCGTGGCGATTATGGGTATATCCTCCAGATGTTTGGGCGAACAACTGGAGAGGCCTACGTCCAGCAGAGGCTGATGATGAACATCCATCACTTACCGGCATTCAAGGATAGCTATCACCTTTTCGCTCTAAGCCAGTGTCACCTGCTCGTGGTGCTTCAAATAACAAACAAGGCTCTGGCAACTGACTGGTGGCGGTGTAACCATAATAACGCCGACATACATGGCGCATCTAACATTTTCTTCAAGATTGAGTTACGTAGTTATTCGGTAAAATGAAGTTATATAGGTTGAAATAGCGTAACTACATGATAGTAAAAAAAAAGATGCACTTGTAAGATGCATTTTACCTTCTAAGTATTACATAAAACGGTAAGGCGATGTGGCAGTAACATCTTTTATATTTATTACCCCATCTTCAACTGTTTGCTGAAGCGCCCTTTTTCCATATGACAGCTGATTTAAGTCGTAGCTAAATACTACACGCCGATAACGGGTGCCAGCGTCACCGGAGCGACAAACTACGCCCTCCAAACGCCAACCCGCATGCGCAAAGCCTCTAGATTTTAGCCCAAAGTAGCGAATAACTTGAGAGGCCTATGTCCAGCTATGGACTGCCATATGCTGATGATGATGTATATCAGACACATCTCATGCCGAGTGTACATTGACAGACAGATAAGGCCCACATCGACTTAACGTATTTTCTGATGCATGCTTCGTTTGCTATCGTTTATCTAGCGGTCACGTAATAAGACCCGGACCGGGTCTCCATGTACCTACTTATAAATACACAAAATGGTTTATGTTACTTGATTCACTCATTCCTTCTCATTTTAGTAACTTTCCGATTATGTTTATCGATTTCATACTAAATATCTACAATTTGTTCAATACTAAGCTTATTATTTTGAATTACATCATAAAACTATGATAACGGGAAAAATAGTACCTTATCGGATAAGACTTGAGGTTTATTTTAATGTACATTCAAATGCCTGTATCATACATAATTATTGGAACATTTAATTCTAAAATGCGTAGCTGAACAGTGAATTCGTAGTCCTTAAAGAAAGTGTTTATAATCTTTTGAAGATATTAAAATTTGATTATAAATAAGATAAGAAGCCGACGTACATAATCTGTGTATGAAAGTTCCGGGTTCGATTAAAATATTTTCCTAATTGTATATTTTCATCACAATCTCCGTCTATATGTTGATAGACAAAAGACGTAAAATGTCCTTTTTCCTGTGTACCCTTAACTTAGCTTGAGAGAGGTAGGGCATAGCGAATTTTCGCTCGAGAGAAATGACAACTAAGGAAGCTCTACGTTCAGCAGTAGCAGGGCTGTTAATGGAATACTGAGCATGCGTGATTTATTTTCGAATATAGATAGGCATAAAATTGCAATCTATCTCTAGGTGGTCAATCGAACAATCCCTCTCTAAAAAATCCTGTGTTATTTATAGTATAATTTCATAGCATCTAAGGTCAATTACACCGTATATTGTAAATGCCAATAAGAAGGACCGACGGCAAACAGGTCTGGAACCGGTGTGCAGCTGCATTCGCAGACACACCCACTTTCCATAATCGTAGCGGGCAAGGTTATTGCCTTCAGAATGCACTTGGAGACGGTTCTTATCTAGGAAAGCTTCGCTATCCACATTAATATTATAAATGGGAAAGTGTGTCTGTCTGTCTGTATGTTTGTCTTTCTTTCACGGCAAAACGGAGCGACGAATTGACGTGATTTTTTAGGTGGACATAGTTGAAGGGATGGAGAGTAACATAGGTTAGCCTAACATAATAAACACTTCTGTGACACACGTACATGAACGCGGGCGAAGCCGCGTGCACAGCTAGTAAGGTATAAAAACACCCAAGATCGATCAAAGTGGCGAACTTGGGTGATGAATGGAAATGATGATGATAAAAGCGACGTCAAATATCGTAAACCAGGAAGATCCGAAAGTTCATATGTATTTTTTTTGTCACATGTCAAATTGACGAGATCAAGTGAAGGAGGGATAAGACAAAAGAGGTCCTGAAAGCATTTTTAATGCTTCAAATACTACTTAGTAGGGTTTAGTCAGAAAAATTTTTGAATGAGTAGGTATTTGAGAATATTAATGTACGTTAGCTAAGTAAATTGATACTTTCCTGTTAGAATTCGTGCTACACGTCACGTAGGTGAATTGAATATATTACGTTTGTATAGTCACTCGCAACTTTTCGAAGATGACTAAAGTAAATACTGTATTGCACAAACATTCGTACGGTTAACTCACTCAGTTGAGTGACTAATTTTGTTCAGATTCAAAATTGAACGTTTGACGCAATTGTCGTAAAGTATTTGGTAATAATTAAGCAATCTGATGATCTCCCTCCAGAGGTGCTACTGACAAATTTCTTTATAGAAAACTAACTCTCTTTTGACCTGATCCGGGATTCGATCTCTTAGGTTAGGCGTTTACCTTAGGCGGCACTTCGTACCACTAAATTAACAAAATTCGTTAATTCCTAAAACACCCGTATTTTTTTGTTATTATTACTGAGGAAAGCAGATAAGCTAGCGGCTCCTACCCAAACGGTTACCACCGCTCATAGACTTTGCAATGCCAGGCAGGGGAGCTAAGCCACTGCTTATCAAGAAGAAAGAACTCTCTTTAGACCATATTTGAAGGACTAGTCGCACCGATCAGTAAACACGTCTGGCAGCTTATTCCAGAGCTTGCATATATACGGAAATACGGAAAAAGCGATCGATGGAAACAAACAGTTTTAGATAGGAAAGTTTCAGATTTAGAAAGTTATTTCTATTATTAACCTCTTCAAGAATGTGAAACATTTTGCTCTTCTGCGTTCTAGGCCACCATTATCGTTTTGACAGAGTATTTTATCGTCTGTTCCCGTTGCGTGCCCGTAACATTGGAGTTGACCTTCCCTGACCTTCACGATTATTGAGGCCACTTATTAGATAGAACACCCGACCAACAGTGATAGACACCACACTGGCTGACATAATTACTGGTGCTATGTACTACTAGTTTTCAAGGTGTATCAAGTCTAGTATCAACACAAGTGCTCGCTTTATCTTCGAAACAAAGCATTGCTTTACACTCTACGCAGAGTTTCTGGATTCTAATTCGTTTCCGATGTGTTCTGAAGGCGTTGGTGTTCTACCAATGGTCTCTGGTCGGGGTCCAGCGGGTGGTCGGCACGGAGGGTCTGCCATCCGAGTTAGGCGGCCAGCGCTTGTGGTGTCATGACTGAGGTCCCGTGGGACCGGGGTTTTTAGCGGGCATTCCGTGTCCCACCACCATGCAGGGAAGGACTGAGAAGTCCCGAATACCCTACCACTCCCACAAGTAACAGGTAACAGGCCGCGGTAAGAAAGTGTATGATCACTGGTGAGTGGTGACCGATAGACAAAACATTTTCTATTTGTCTGGTTACACGGCAGTAAGAGCCTAATTCAATCTACTGTAATTAGGTTAAGCGGTAAAATAACTTACCGCGTCAGTGCTGAACAAGAGCTGGCGGTATTTGCGGCGGTTCTCCTCGGTGTTCTCCACGCCGATGTCCTGGAGACGCTTGCCCATGGTGCCTGAAATTATGTAAAGTGTTACCATGATACTTCCCACTACTACCGCTACCATGTCCTTTGAAATTTAAAATAAAAAAAATTTAAAAAAAAAATTTGATTAATTTTGGAATCTTCCAAAGCAATAGAATTTAAAGTTACGTGACATTCGATGGCCTCGGTGGCACAGCATTTAGCGCCTCGGTCGTTGCACGGTCAATCCGAACGTTCTAGGTTCGCTTCCCGGTCGAGTCATACCATTCATGACCAAGACAAGTCATAAGCCTGGAGTCCATGGCTGACCATAGGCCTCCAGTGGGAATTGTCGTGGGACAATAAGCCTGTTGCCATAAAAAAATTAATTAGTCCGTCTTTTAGATTGTTCAAAAATTAAAGACACATATTTTTTCATTTGTAAATTAGACCAAAAATGACAACGTGTGACGTCAAAGAGTGGAAGTTTTTTCAAAGAGATGAGGTAGGATGGTCCTAGAGGTAAGGGAACAGACTTACCGGTGGACTCATCAGCAGCCAAGATACCCTTGCCGGGAGCGACGATCGCCTGGGCGATCTTCCTCAGCTCTTCCTGCAGCTCGGGGGTAGGGTACTGGAAGTATGTGCTCATTGTGGCTGCGGACAAACGGACAGGTTAGTTTATAATGTAGATGTGTAGGTAACAGGGATGTCGCTTGGCTCCGCAATATCAGATCGTCTGCCGCCAGCCAACATAGGTTGTAGCATAGTTGGACTCGCATATTTATAGAGTTCTGAAAAATGAATTAACATATTCCTGATGAAGTGTAAAGTATCTTAAAAAAATATTTCTATAAATATACTGGCAAGATGGTATTGGTGCATAATGTCCTTTTCTTGAAATATTCTATCTCATAATGTTCTTTTCTGAATATGACCTTTCACATAATGCCTCTTTCTCATAATATTCTTTCTCAACGATAATAATAAAGGAAAGGACATAATGGAAAACGACATTACGAGCAGAGGCCATTTTGCACCAATAACCTCAAGAATGGCTGATGCAAACACACTTACGGTAAGAGCAAACTTGGTTCAAAAACAGAGTAATAAAATTAAGGAACAACCTTCAATTTAAAAACCAGATAATGATAGTTGCTCAAGATTCCAGTTTTAATAAGTTTCTGTGTGTAAATATGTTAATTTAAATTAAATTCCAAAAATTAAATAAACTGGAGGTGTGTCTCTATGAGCATATTAGTAGGTAGGTATGTTGAAATGTTTCTGCCTAATTATTCAACAAATCTAGTAGTTACGTCAGTGAGATAGTGGGTGTGTCTGATAGTGAGCAAATAAGAGGGGACTGACTCTTGAACTGTCCCGATAATGGTTCAATGTTACCAACTGTATCCTATTAGGTATGTATTTTAAATTTCAATATGAATCTTTGTTTGATGTGGTTACATTAAGTCAAGTAAGGGTGGGTGACTAACATACCTATAAATTTATGTAACTTTTATAACTATAGGTGTGATTGTGGCGCTCCTCCCCAAAGCATGTCCCATATGATTTGCTGTTCGGCATGTAGTGAAACTTGCTCACTAGCAGAGCTTATGTCCGCGACTGGGGGTGCAATTGGAGTGGCGGAGCACTGGGCACAGCAGGTGTGATTTTTTATTTGCCATCGACATGCAAAGAAGAACTATAGGTAGGTATGTAGTAGCTTTATCCTTTGATGAATTTGTGTAATGAATTGGAATGAACAACCAGTTCATTGATACGCAAAAAAAATGTTCAACAAGATAGTCAAAAAGATAAGTGACGGAAGAAATCCGCCGAAATCCACTAATTTCTAGCATTAAGCTGCGATATTATAGGTAAGCATGTTATCCAATGTTATTGTTATCAAAGAACTGATAACCAACGTCAAAAATAGATACCTCGTCAAGTTTATAAAAATTAAAACACCTACCCTTCGTCCCAAAGCCTGGCATCCATCCTGATTCGGGAGGCCCCTTTTTACCCTTTCCTTTTTTAGGCCCCATTGTGTGTTTAGGTACAAGGGTAAATTGTGTAAAATGTTAAAAAAATCACTTAAAAATAAACGGAAAATCTTACACTCGACATTGTAAAAGTTCTATCAAAAACTCACCAAATTATCCTTCAACAAACGCTCAAAACGTCCGCCACTTTCTTTTGTTTTTACAAGTGACAAGTTTGTTTGAATTTCGAGAAAAAAAACGAGACGTCAAAAAATAGTGATGTCCTTAAACAGAACTACATATTTAAACCTAGTTCATTTTGAAATGAAAGTCAAATGTCTAGTTCTGACCACTTAATCTATCAGATTCTTATTGGAACATATTAATTTAATCAAAAGATAAATTGATGAACATTGGAGATGTGATTGACATTGTTCAATGTCGTTTTATAAATAGGTAGTTTACATAGTTTCAATTTCATCCTTTATGAATCAAGTTCATGACCTTCAGATGAAATTGTTACAAAAATATCTAAAAAAAATACTAAAAGTACTAAAATGTTACTTTTATTGCACAGTTATCTATTAATACATTCGTTTATAAGTTTATTGTACATTCATACAATTGGAATAGGATCAATTTTAAGTCATAATCTGTATTTGTGAGCAAGGTGACCTTGAAAGGTCACTGAAAAAGAGTGCCATGAAGCTATGCTAGTATGAACGAATTTGTATGCATTTATATTTTTTATGGAAAACATAAATAAATTACGTAAAGAATGCATTTTTATTATTTATTATATTAGATAAAGGCTTTCCTTTTGTAAAATTATTTACGAAGTAAGGTTTGCAAAACAAAATGTTTTTCTAAATATAAAAAATCTATAGAATTTGCAGAAAAAAGTTCTTTAATTTTATCACGTAATCAAATATAGGTAAGAGTATAAAATTGTTGTGAAACTATGTATAAAAATCGCCAAGCACCTGTTCAATAATTTTATTTGTAATCAATTAAAAAACAGTAAAAAATACTTAAGAATCACGAATTTAGTCAGTTTTGCAAATATGACTCCGTAATTATTGAATTTCTAACCTATAGCGTAACACCGACGTAGATGGATTTTGACGACATTATTTAACTTTCCAATCATAATTCCCCGCTTCAAAACCTGATTCAATAATGCTTAAATAAAATATAAGGAAAAATATTACTTACTATTTTATGTTAGACTTTTCGACGTAAAACACAGACACTCCCGAACTGCAACTCAGTTGGAACTACTGTCAAAATGAGCTGAAACGACGTGAGGGCACAACACAAAGGTCATTTGAAGGACTACCCGGACTGCTGATAGGGTAGCAATTATAAGCGAAAACTGTCATCTAGTGAGGCATCCCCGAAGTTTTGTTGTAAATAAGTAGTTTGATAGGAAATGAACAGATGGCGCGGTTTCGTTATTAGTATGTAGTTGTAGAATTTGCAAACAGATGACAGTACTTACCTAGTATGTAGTTCATGCATATGTATACAGGTGGCGTATTTTCGTTTTAGTTGAAATAAAGTAACTAGATGGCGTAATTTCAGACAAATTTTAAAACAATTTTTTTTTATTAAATACCAAGAAGGTTTGAAATTATTTTCTACTTAGAATATTTATTTTGACATATTCTTATTAGACTGGCTACTGATGATCAGCATACGTTTCAGTCTTTCTTTTCGCACACAACCGATACCTACCTACCCGTGAAAATATTATTTAACTCACCTACGTAAGAGCGTAGGTATAAATAAGTAAATATTTTTATGAATAACCACCTACCTTAAATGTAACATCCACAAAATAAAAAATTGGCAAACTGTCAATTCTCCCTCGGGATTTTGGCCAAACTGCTCGTTTAAAATAAAATAGCTCACGTCTCCGGCAGATCCCAGAACGAATGTGCATCCCCCCTCCCCTAGGGGAGACATGAAGCGCCACGCACATTTTTTCCGCCCCAAAGGAAAATTGCTTTTTGCTCTAAGCATTGCCTGCCTTACAAAGATATGCTATAACTACCTTTTCTAAAAGTAGCTATTCTGAAGATTTTATGATTTACTAGCTGTGCTCGCGACTTCGTCCGCGTGGAATTGTTATTTTTTCTCCGTTTTTTTTTACATTTTCCATTATTTCCTCGCTCCTAATAGTTGCAGCGTGATGTTATATAGCCTAAAGCCTTCCTCGATAAATGGTCTATTCAACACAAAAAGAATTTTTCAAATCGGACCTAGTTCCTGAGATTAGCGCGTTCAAACAAACAAACAAACTCTTCAGCTTTATAATATTAGTATAGATTGTCGTTACTTAATAAGACAATCAAATCAATATCCTAGGCAAATGTTATTTCATCGAGACATTTTCAACGACACACACTTGACGCTCAACTTCTATTAGATTGATAGCGAGTAAACCTCATCTCGGCAAACGTAGTGTAGGACGCCCTTCAGGCCAGGTGGAGTGACGATTTGCGCAGGACGGCTGGCAAGTGCTGGATGCGAGAAGCCCAGGATAGATCAAAGTGGCGAACATTAGGAAAGGCCTATGTCCAGCAGCAGTGGACTGAATAGGCTCATGCATGATGATGATGAAAACTCATCTCATATTTTTGTCCGACCCGTGATTCGAACCGAGAGATTGTCGGTGGCACCAGCGTCCATTAGACCATCACAACCTCTAAGACATTGACGCTTCTTAACTAGAAGTTATCATCATCATCAACCTATCACAGTCCACTGCTGGACATAGGTCTCTCCAATTGTAGTTATAACTAGTAGTAGATGTTTACTCAACTACAATACTAAAAATATTCCACTGTTGTTTATCCAATTAACATAATTTAAAAAGTGTATTAAAAACACTATGTACGTGAGTTTTGTATTATGTCACATAAGTCATATAACCCTATATCTTTGTTTTTAACCTCCCATATCTGCAGAGATAGCGTATCAAAACATCAGTCGCTTAAATGATCTTTATTATTCGCCATTTAGTCGTCGGGTTGGTCTCATATGACCATAAAAGTATTATAATATCTTTTACGAAGGAATTCTGGAATTACGTGAGTTAAGCTGTTACTTAATAATCTAATCAAAGAGTCGGTATTTATTAGGTTTTCCTGATAAAAAGTAGGGTATTACCGTTTGGTTTTGCATGTTACTTAGTGGTTAATAAAACTTAATTAACAGGAATCTAGCGCGATACTTTACCATCAGTTTATCACAGTCCACTGCTGGATCTAGGCCACGCCCAAGGATAATTTGTTATTTGGGGGATTTGCCTTAGTAACCAAGCTTGGCAGGCGGGTTGGAGACATCAGTAGGTTTTATTTGTACTCAGGTAAACGGTAACTAAACTAATATTATGGGCCTCTCCAGTTGTTCGCCACCTAGGGCAATCTTCCGGAGGATATACCCATAATCGCCACGCTGGGCAGGCGGGTTGGCGATCGGATTGCGTAGCTTCTTGCTCCGGTGACGCTGCTGCCTGTCATCGGTATGTAGTATTTTGCTATGCCTTTTATCGTGATGGTTTTACCGCCACCAGTCGCTTTGCCAGAGCCTCGTTTGTTGTTCGGCGGGATGCACCACGGGCTGGTCAGGATGGCTTGGAGCGTAGAGGTGATAGGTCGCTCCCTGACATCCCAAAATGTCTAATTGTTTGTAAATTTCTAATTTGGATACCAAATACCAGCAATCTTCTACTGGAAATATACCCTAAGCATTATTATTTGTTTCTCCTTTCATACAGCAATGGCTGGATCCTCACGGAATTGGTTCCCATAAAATTTACACCTGTTTTACGTCCGTTCGTTTGTTTCATGCAATATACGAGATGCTTTATGACATTAATCTTGCATATGAGCTGTGTTTAATACGATGTTTTATTATGCACGTGAGTTTATGAAAGTTATTTGCCCCTGCACTGAAAATTGCGTTCAGTCAACTACTTATATTGCATGATGAGTCAACTGACTATATAGATGATGATGAAAATCGACTTTGACGAATTTTAGTTCGTATATTCGACGCGGGCGGGATAACTGGGAGGAATTTATAAAAGTACCAGATCCGTTCAACGAACGATCGTTTACTGGCAGGGGCCCTGGAGTTGTACCGCGTCTCGGGAAACGTAGTGTAGGGCGCCCTCAGACCAGGTGGAGTGACGATTTGCGCAGGATGTCTTTGTAACAAGAGGGTCTTACACTGCGTTATATGTATGTAGATACATACCATATAAATTCATCATCATCATCAGCCTATTGCAGTCCACTGCTGGACATTAGGCCTCTCCAGTTGTTCGCCACTTAGGGCAAACATCTGGAGGATATACCTACCTACCCATAATCGCCACGCTGGGCAGGCGGGTTGGCGATCGCAGGGTGTAGCTTCTCGCTCCGGTGACGCTGCTGCCCGTCATCGGTCTGTGGTAGGTACTTAGCTACCAGCCACCAGTCGGCTACCAGCGCCTTGTTAGTTATTCGCCAGGATGCACCACGGGCAAGTGAGGCTGGCTTGGAGCGAAAAGATGATGGCCGCTCCCTTGCATCCCAATTCATTTAATTCTTTATTCGAATTGGTGTTCATTGAAGTGTGAATTCTCTGCAATGAATTTCAATTGGTCAAATTGGGACAATAAGGTTGTTAAATTTATGTACCCAACAACGTACCTATGTACCATATTTTTGCAAATAAATTGATTTGATTTGATTTGATTTGAAACATAATTGTTGTTGCTATGTACAGGAATTAGTTGTAGCTATTTGTACCTATACACAACGGGTTAGTGAAAAAGCGCCAAACCTCATACACATTAACTTATTTTTGTTATAATAGAAGGAAAATAGGTATGTACAATACCTATATTGTACATACCTATTTTCTCACAGATTATTATGGATTAAAATATACTAGCTTTTTAACCGACTTCGAAAAAAGGAGGAGGTTCTCAATTCGTCTGTATGTATAATATATTTTTTTTTGGTTCCTATATTAAAATTTGTTGCTAAATAAAAGCCCTTTACATCAAACAGATTTTATACCACAAATTGCGACCCGAACGAACAAAGACCATGCAGAAAGTCCTTTGAAGGTTGAAAAAAAACCTAATCCGAAATAAATAGATAAAATAAATAAAAAGCTTTGCTAATGTTGAAACTCTCGTGGGCTATGAGGTATCATGATCGGTAAATAAGAAACATAAGCTAGAAATGGATGTTATTGACCACAATAGACTTGCCGTCTTTTTCAGAAGATCAACAATGACGACCTGGTTCTCATACCCAACTCCTGAGCTACAAGCTGAGCTGAAGAAGACAGCTGAAGCCATCGTCAAGCCAGGCAAAGGCATCCTCGCTGTGGATGAGGCTAATGGTAAGATTTTATAAAGGTTTTTTTATGCGTTTAATGTATGTGATGTTGTCTGATATTTATTTATTTATTTATAACTTATCATATTAATTTCAGAGGGCATCGGCAAGCTCCTGGCGGCAGTTGGGTTGGAGAACACCGCGAACAACCGCAGACGCTACAGACAACTGTTGTTTACATCCGATGAAGTGAGTGCTACGACTACACGTGTAGTCAACGGACGTGCAAATAATAGGCTTGTTGCCGAAAAAAATATAATTAGTCCGTCTTTTAGATTATTCAAAAATAAAAGACACGTATTTTTTCATTTGTAAATTAGAGCAAAAATGACAAAGATTATTACTACCTCTAAAGTTACGTGTGACGTCACGCCGTGTAGCATTTTGTCCACCAATTGATTACCTTACTACAGAACAGAAGCCCAAGTCGCTGCACCAACGGATTCCCTGATGGTTATGCAGACAATGTCATCTATAAAATTATTGTAAAATGTGCAGTGCATCGGAAGCCGGGGGTAAGGATTGGGCTGGCAAGGCGGTGGCAACTGACAGGTAACTGACCGGTCACTTGCTCATTGTCGCAGGGACTTCGGACCTACGTTCAGCAACAGACCAAAGTTTATCGACTGATTGTTTTCTTTCCAGTCACTATCAGACAACATCTCAGCAGTAATTCTGTTCGATGAGACCGTGTACCAGAAGACAGACGATGGTGTATCCTTCATAGAAGTGTTGAAGAAGAAGAATATAATCCCAGGAATAAAGGTTGACAGAGACGCTGTGCCTCTGTTCTTGTCTGAAGATGAGGTGACCACTCAGGGTAAGACATTGGCTCCTTGGCAGGTACATATTTAATAGATAATTCGACTGGCTCGGTGGCTCAATTGGTAGTGACCCCTGCCTTCTGAACCAAGGGTCGTGGGTTCGATTCCCATCCGGGACAAACATTCGTGTGATGAACACTTTTGTTTGTTCCGTGTCTGGGTGTTTATATTTGTATTTAAGTATTTATCTGTGGTACCTTCGTTGTTCTGATACCCACATATTATATATATAACACAAGTGCTTAAGCTACTTACTTTGGGATAAGAGCAATGTATGTGATGTTGTCTGATATTTATATATTTATTTATTTATATAATTGTGATCAGCCTGTAGATGTCCACTTCTGGACATAGCCACATAGGCCTCTCCAGTTGTTTATCACTTTGATCAAACATCTGGAGGCTTGACCCATAATCAGCACGCTGGGCAGGCGGGTTAGCGATCGCAGGGCGTAGCTTCTCGCTCCGGTAATACTGCTGTTTGTTTCCTGATAATTCCCTTAGTACCTAGTCTTTTACGATACCCACGGGATGAGTTAAGGGATGATTATGATATAACTCAAAAATGTATAAAATTCATCATCATCACCAGCCTATTGCAGTCCACTGCTGGACATAGGCCTCGCCAGTCGCTCGCCACTCAGGGCGGAGGATATGCCCGTAATCGCCACGCTGAACAGGCGGGTTGGCGATCGCAGGACGCAGCTTCTCGCTCCGGTGACGCTGCTGCCCGTCATCGGCTTGTGGTATTTAGCTACGCCTTCAATTGTGATGGTTAAACCGCCACCAGTACCGACTGCCAGCGCCTCGTTTGTTGTTGCAGGATGCACCACGGGCAGATGAGGTTGGCTTAGAGCGAAAAGATGATAGGCCGCTCTCTTATATCCTATCCAAAAATAAAATTATCACTACCTAACTATCTACCTATTACTTAGATTAAGAAACTTACCTTATCTCTTTTAATTGTTTTAATCCATCCAGGTCTCGACGACCTAGCAGCCCGCTGCGCCGAATACAAGAAGCAAGGTTGCAGATTCGCCAAATGGAGGTGTCCCCTCAAGATTGGAGCCAATACCCCATCAGTGCAGGCCATCAACGACACCGCTCAGGTCCTGGCCAGATACGCCTCCATCTGCCAGAGCCAAGGTCTGGTGCCTATTGTGGAGCCCGACGTGTTACTTGATGGTGAGTGAAAAATCTCTGTAAGGGAACCCATCAACTTTCGCTGCAAGCATCCCTCACTTGCCCGTGGTGCCGGATAACAAACGAGGCTCTGGCAGGCGACTGGGTTTTTTTAATGTAAGAAGCGGCAGCCGAGCAAATGTGATGCTTCATGATAAGCAGTCGATACCGCCCATGGACCGCACCTAAAATCGAGTTTTGAAGCCGCTGCCGGCCTTTTAAATAGGAGTACGCTCGTTTCTTAAAGGTTCCCAAGCAGGTGGCAAGGTGGTGTAATCAGCACGATTGAAGGCCTAGCTAAATATCACAGGCTGATGACGGGCACGAACAACGACGGTTGGGGTAAACGAGTTCTGGAGTGGAGACCGCGTCTCTGCAAACGTAGTGTAGGATGCTCTCAGGCCAGGTGGAGTGACGACTTGTGCAGAACCGCTGGCAAGTGCTGAATGCGAGAAGCTCCGGTTAGATCAAAGTCGAGAACATTAAATAAATAATAATTAATATCAGATAACATTACATACATTGCTCCGACGTCAAACTAAGTAGCTTAAGCACTTGTGTTATGGGTATCAGAACAACGAGGGTACCACAAATGTATACTTAAATATAAATATAAACACCCAGACACGGAACAAACACAAGTGTTCGTGTCATCACACGAATGTTTGTCCAGGGTGGGAATCGAACCCACGACCCTTGTTTCAGAAGGCAGGGTCACTACCAATTTGAGCCACTGAGCCAGTCAAATGCCTATGTCCAGCAGTGGGCTGATCAGGGTTGACGATGATGGTGACGGGCAGCAGCGTTTACGGAGCGAGAAGCTCTGCAATCTTAAGGTGGCTGAAGCTGGAGTCTGTGCTTTTATTTCTCCAAGAATATTTGGATCCGTCACCACGTCCTGAAACTTTATGTTCTTCCTCCTTCTGCATATTCCAATCTCTGTTTTCACTGGCCACATGATTCTTCTTCTAAAAAACGAAATACTTAATGGTCTGACATCACATACTGCAAAATTGGAGAGGCAGTTATTAAAGGTAGCGTCAATATGCAACGCCTATGTTCAGTCCCCGCTGGCTAATTGCTATCCATTTGACAGCGCAGCGGTCAGCCATTCCGCTCACTTATTCAGCGACATCGATCGCTGCCGGCGACATTAGACCGCCTGGATTATTGACTATTTGGTGACCTACTGCCGAAATCGTGGTATCAGCAAATTTTGATTTGCATAAAGAACCATTCCAATAGGCTATTTTTTTGTTTTACTATCGATCATCATCAGTTGCAGTGCACTGCTGGACATAAGCCTCTCCAGCTGTTCGCTCCTTAGGGCAAACACCAGTAGGATATGCCCAAAATCGCCACGCTCGGCAGGCGGGTTGGCGATCGCAGGGCGTAGCTTCTCGCTCCGGTGACGCTGCTGCCCGTCATCGGTCTGTGGTATTTAGTTTTACTATCGATAGGACAGTTCGGAAAACAGCATTCTACCGAGAAGACACCGGCAAGAAACTCGTGTATTTGCTCTTTTCATCATAGTGTTTACAATATTATCATCACATTTATACTTTTAGCTACGGCCACGTCATATAGTCTAGAGCTTTCTGAAACCTTACAAAATTTATTAATTAGCTTTGCATACAGAACCATTCCAACAGGATATTTGACATTTTTTTTCGTTTTACTATCGATAGAATAGTAAATTAAAGAAATACTGGTAAAAACTTAGTTCGTTAGCATTTATTGTCTCCGAGTTATCACAAAAAACACAATAAATGGGAGAGTTCAAAAGCTTCGGCTTAGTTTGGGGCTAGATGGCGATGTGTGGCCCAGCGTGGCATGCCTTGTGTTATTATAAAAAGACGAGACTAATAGTTGGACGTAGTTATGCTACAACGTTCCAATCCACAAGGTGGCCAAAATCGAGTTTTCATGCTCAAGCTACGTATTTAGGACCGTTCTATCTACTGGTGAAGACACTGACACTCTAACCATAGTAATTACCGAAATAATTAAGCCGTCCAAACGATAAAACGTTCCAAAAGACCTAATCATATTCTTAAAAAGTGTCAATTCATTTGGATCGTATTTTTTAATTCGTTTTGGAAAAACAAAATGATCCAGGGAACTTGAAACGTTTAATAAAAATATATATTATGAAAATATCTATTTCTATAAAACGTTCCAAGTACTTTCTAATGTTGAAAAGAAATTATAATGATAAAAATAAACGATCCAAAACGTATTATACTAGTAGGATCATACATTTATCTAATCATGAAACGATCGATCACTTAACAATAACATTATTAATGTTCAAAAAGTGTTGTGTTGTCAATGTTATATTATGCTCATAGTGCTTTCAGGAAAAATTTACACTATCTTTGATTCAGTATTAGCTGAAATATAGCTATAAGTGTATATTTTGCTATTTATAAATAAATAAATATTAACTAAACCCATTTTTGAATACAATACTTAAAAATATACAATGTCTTCTGATGTCTGGAACGTTATCACTAAAATAATATGATCCAAAGAAGAAACTCTTCGCTATATACGGTCAAAAGGAAGGATTTGGTACTGAGGCGCCCCGGCCTACAGATGAGAACAATATTCCATATGAGTCCCTGACTCTTGTTCGGCTTAAAATTGAGCAGATTCTCGTTCCCCCATGATAGGACCGAGTCCAGAGTGGTCTCAATTTCACCCACAAGGTTATTCCGGCTTTCTGTGATATTATCCCGAGAGGCTTGTACATTACCCATGTATAAAGCGCCCCTGTGCTATCACCTGCATAATAATGTATGCTGCGAATATGCAACATGTCATTTATATGCAGAAGAAATAAGGTAGGGGACAGTACACAGCCTTGTGGCACACCAGCATTCACGGGCTTTGCCTCTGAGCAGGAACCGTCGACAACGACACTGATGCTCCGCTTCGCAAGAAAACTGGCAAGCCAACCTCTCAGGAAGCCCATATGAAGAAAGTTTCGCTAAAAGCTCTTTGTGCCAAACACGATCAAACGCCTTTGCTATATCCAACCTAACAGCCAAAGCCTAACCCTTGCTCTCAACCGCCTCCGCCCAGCGGTGTGTGAGGTATACGAGTAGGTCACCAGCCGATCGACCCTGACGAAAACCGTATTGGCGATCAGAGATCAGCTGGTGTTCCTCCAAGTATCCAAGGAGTTGGCGATTTATTATTGTCTCCATTAATTTAGAGAGCAATGAGGTAATGGCAATTGGTCTGTTGTGGGAAGGGTCCGATTGGTCTCCCTTTTTGGGAATCGGATGGACAAGCGCAGACTTCCAGGATTTAGGGACAATACCATTAGAATAGGAAAGCCGAAAAAGGTTAAAGGTGCTAACTCAGGGGCACAGATTTTTAGTACTATTGGTGGGATGCCGTCAAGCCCACTCAACTTATTGATACCAAGGGAGAAAAGCAGTCTACGAACATTGTCCTGCAGAAAACGAATGTTGATGGATGGTAGGGGGTAATTCTCCCCGGTTATCAAGAATTCAGTTAGATGCAAATAGAAAGCCCAAGAGGTCTGCTTTCTCCTTTGCGGTATGGGCAAGCCTGTCATCAGCAGTACCAAGTGGTGGAAAAGACGACTTGCAGAAATTTCCCAACACGGCCTTGGCAAGAGACCAAAAAGCTCTAGTCCCAAAAGGAAGTCTAGTGAGTCTCCCACCAATTCTCCGGATATAGCTGGAATTTGCAGCAGCTATCATCCTTTTGTAAGACCTGGTGGCAATATTGTAGGTCTTAAAAAGACTGTAAAAGGGGAGGTTTCGATTATTAATAGATCTAATCTTATAAAGCTGTTGCCTAAAGGAAAACCTATTGCTCCAGCTAAATTGGCTAATTTACGATCTTTTTATAAATCCATTTACATTTAAATAATAAATAATGTTGTTTTACTGTCTAATATTTATTTTAGATAAAATATATATAAATTACTTAAATATAGTAATTTTCACATTTTGGAACGTTTTCACAAATTAATTTAAAAGCCACCTTCATATAAAATGCCTTTTTGTAATAACGTTCCAAGTACAATTTTTTTTAAATTTGTATGCGTAATATTATTTTTTTGCAATGAAAGGTATATGAAAAAATAATATTTAATTATTTAGTATAGATGATATACACTACTCGGTTCTACGCGCTACCATAAAAAAGCGTACCACAAAAACACAAAAACGCAATTTTCTCAGTTCGATCTGCGTGTGGATTGGAACGTTGTAGCATAACTACGTCCAGTTATGGTTCTATCCGACAAATGGAGATAAATGAGCTAACAGGCAATGAGGGCTATCGCGTGTGAATTCGCCACCAGAGGTGCTAGTGTAGCGTGAGGCATCCGAAATGCCAAATTACATTGGTACTGTGGGTTATACGAGTTTATTTCGGAAAATTAAATAATTTTGTGCAATTTTGGCATAGCTGGCATTAATTTTGGAAAATATGGAACACGGCTCAATGATTGTCTGCGCTTTAAAAGCGGAGCCGAGAAAATGAGGTGTAAAAATTAGCGGTCTAAAAGAAAAGCTAGTTCACTGGTTTGTTTATTAACCGTTAACAAACAGTTTTGCCTTTCGGAAACTTTTGTCCTCCTTCTTTTAACGAACAAATAGTCATCACATGCATAAAACAAACCTTAACAGCTATGCCCGAAGACCACACTAGGCATACATTGGCGCCCTCTGGTGATTACAAAAACGTTAGCCCTCATTACATTAAATTTTTGTGAAATATTTATATTTAATTTTTAATTAATTGTATGAATTTTATTGTAATTGGTCCTTGTTGACTTGAATAAATGAGTTAATAATAATAATAATTAAATAGATAAATAAATAATAAATAGTTATTTTTGCCCGTTTTTTTACATTTTCCATTATTTATTCGCTCCTAATAGTTGCAGCGTGATGTTATATAGCCTAAAGCCTTCCTCGATAAATGGTCTATTCAACACAAAAAGAATTTTTCAATTCGGACCAGTAGTTCCTGAGATTAGCGCGTTCAAACAAACAAACAAACTCTTCAGCTTTATAATATTACTACATAGCTGTGCTCGCGACTTCGTCCGCGTGGAATAGTTATTTTTCCCCGTTTTTTTTACATTTTCCATTTTCTTCGCTCCTAATAGTTGTAGCGTGATGTTGTATAGCCCAAAGCCATCCTCGATAAATGGTCTATTCAACACAAAAAGAATTTTTCAATTCGGACCAGTAGTTCCTGAGATTAGCACGTTCAAACAAACAAACAAACTCTTCAGCTTTATAATATTAGTTAAGATTAATTTTTTTGCAACCATATTCATACATAATTAAACAACTTATAACTAGTATAGAATATAGACACTGTTAGGGTATGGCAAAACATTTCATGCATGTCTTGGGGTATTATCAAAAGACGAGACTAATATTTTATGGTTCTATCCGACAAATGGAGATAATTAATATGAGCTAACAGGCCGGGGAATTATATTAAATATCTATATATAGGTACTTATATACTCATAAGTATACTCGTATTGCGGTAGGTGTTGTGTCGACTATTCCGCTTACTTATTCAACGGCATCGATTGTGTTGGATCATTACTCGGGCGACGCATTCACTTCGATGGTGACTTGGCACAAAAGTTGGGCGGCTTTAATTATTCCGAGGAACATCGGCGACTGATAATAATTGTGGTTTAACTCCTCGAAGCGTCATGTAATGATGAGCGGTTGATAACGTTACATAGTCCACGTAATGCAATAAAATGGTCGATTATTAATGGAGAAAAACAGATAATGGGCCTTATGGGCCCGCATGGCGGCGGCAGCTGACAGGTGACCAATCGGTTGCTTGCCCGCTGTCGCGGTGACTTGGGCATCTCTTTCGCTTTCCATCAGGCGCGGGGAAGCCATTAAGCCGTGCTACTATAAAAAAAAAAATATATAAATAAGTTGAATTTACTTCTTGATAATAGTATCAAGAAGTATGTTATTATAGATCTTACCAAGATTCATCTGTATATAAGGCGTTTGTCTACGGGTTATACGGCTGAATTTACAAACGTTACTATGCGTCGCGCGAATGCACACCTACCCAAATCCCTATAGGATTTTAGGCACTTTGCGTCCTTGCGTCTCACAGTAATGTTTTTAAATACGGCCGATAGTGTCAATAGCGACCACTAGACCATATATACTCTTCATGATTGAAGATTTTTTTTAATTAAAAATTAGTTTGCCCTAGACTGCGATTCGCCTCATGGTAAGCGATATCATAGTCTACGATGAAACGCGCTCGCCCAGCAAAAATCGGTTCACTCTCGCCTTGAACATAGGAAGATTATATCTCTCGGGGAACAAGGAGCCCGGCAAAGAGTTCCATAGTTTAGCAGTTCGCAATTGAAGGTAGGATCCGAACAAACTATAAACTATACAAACATTTGTGTGCATGAATTGTCTGTTTGTATTGGTCTGGGTGTTTACTATGTATAATAATATGTATATTTATTAAAAAAATATCTAAGTAAGTTTATCAGTTGTCTAGTACCCAGAGTACAAACTTCGGCTTAGTTTGGGGCTAGACGGCGATGTGTGGCCCAGCGTGGCATGTCTTGGGTTATTATATTTTCTTTGTTATGCCAATCAGTCGGAGTCTGCCCTTCTCAAGACAACAGCATTCCATTAAAATAATTTTATCTTTGTTTCACTTCAGCAGCTGACAGTTTTGAACACCACAAGAAAGTTTAATCATTAAAACAAGTCACTAACAAAACTTTAATAAGTTTCAGCGCAAAGTTTCTGTCTAGAATAAAAGAATTACATTTTTTTCATCTCATTAACAACTTTAATATACAATTTGATGACGCGAAAGTTTGTTTTAGAAAAAATCTTACAATATTATATTGATAAAGTAAACTTTACATTATTATCTAAACATTTTAGGAATCGTAATTGTACCAAAATAAGAGAATAAATAACCCAAGACATGCCACGCTGGGCCACACAGCGCCACCTAGCCCCAAACTAAGCCGAAGCTTGTACTATGGGTACTAGAAAACTGATAAACTTACTTAGATACATTTTTTTTGTAAATAAATACATATTATACATAGAAAACACCCAGACCAATACACACAGACATGTTCATGAACACAAATGTTTGTACTGTGCGGGAATCGAACCCATGACCCTTGGCTCAGAGGGCAGAGGTCACTACCAAATGAGCCACCGAGCCTGTCAAAAATAAGGAGAAGTGCTTTGATAAGTTTGTTATTAAAAAAAATTACGTTTTCAGGTGACCATGATATAGTAAGGACTCAGAAGGTAACCGAAGTGGCTTTGGCAGCCGTCTACAAGGCTCTAAATGATCACCATGTCTTCTTGGAGGGAACACTCTTGAAACCTAACATGGTATGCAGAAATATCGCATGTTAAGATAACCCTACTGTTTATAAATATCTGTCATATACTAGGGGGCTTGAAATATGTGGTGCTGCGTTTGAGCTCGTAATTTTTACGAGGTATGTTTTGTGTACAAGCCCTTACGGCCGTATTCACAAACGTTACTATGCGTAGCGGGAACGCACAGGTACCCAAAAACGTATAGGATTTTGGGCACTGTGCGTCCGCGCGTCGCATAGTATCGTTTGTGAATACGGCCGTTAGTCAGTTCAGTATAGAACCTAGAGAGAGAGATATTTTTATTTTGGGAAATATCAGGAAATATATTTTTAATGCGCGAAAGCCAGGGCACCGAAGGGCAAAGTAAAAAAAAAACATAATTATATCAGGAAAAATTCAGCTGGCTAAGATGTCCAGGAGGTGTCGGCTATTTTATAGCCCCCTTTCATAAGTAACGATTACATGTATGTTTTAAATTTATGAATGGGCAATTCTGCAATATGTTCTCGTTGAATAAAGTAAAGTTGATTCGTTCATAATGGTGATTCTAATCTTTCAGGTCACCCCAGGTCAAGGAAACAAAAATAAGGCTACCCCAGAGCAAATAGCTGTCGCCACCGTCACGGCACTGCTGAGGGGTGTGCCCGCTGCTGTCCCTGGTAAATGTGCTGTTTGACATTATTTACTAGATTTGAACCAGATGGGTGGGGCACATAATACGAGGAACAGATGGTAGGGCGGTAGAAGAGATCTTGGATGGAAATCCTAAATCTGATCGAATTGCCTAGATGACTTATTAGGACTAAGGCTAAGGTTTCATTGAGGCGGAGGGGTGCAGAGCGGAAACAGGTTATGCCACAATTCACTAGGCATGAAATCCACAATCACAAGGATTTCAAGATTAGGTGAATCGCGGCACAGCTCCGGTCTGCTCCGCTTCAGTGGAACCACAGCCTAATGGTTACAGAATCCTGCGGCTCTTCAGGTTTTTTATAGAAGCTAGCCTAGAAGAAGATACCCTCCCGTCACTTAATGAAAAGAGAAAGTGAAGTCAAGTCGCTGTGGCAACGGAAAACGGCCGTATTCAAAAACGTTACTATGCGCGGCGCGTGTACGCACATGTACCCACAAACCTATAGGATTTTGGGCACTGTGCGTCCTCGCGTCGCATAGCAACATTTGTGAATACGGCAGTGAATCAATCACTTGTCAACTGACAAGGTCATTCTGGCCAATAGGGTGATTCTGTCACTGATTTATTGTCTGTATAAGTAAAGTCCTGTGCGTCACAGCTCCGAAACTCTTAGGTGCAGCGCAGACGGCACACCTTTTGTGCGATAGAGTCTGCGTCTGAGACATTTAAAAAGAGCGCCTAGGTCTGCCGACAGAATGATCTAAGATGTGCGTCGTTGAGTCTGTGAAATATCCGCCACAGATTTTTGCGCGTCGTGTGCGTTACTGCATATAACTGCAAAAAAGTGCGTCACGGTTAGTCTGTCGTCTGCGCTGCCCCTTAATAAGTGTTTCCGTGAAGTCACTAAGTAAACTACGAGTTTTGAGCTCAAGTTACGATGGACGATTTTTGAATTTGTGATCTACATATAATTGGTGGTGGATTTCTAAGTAATGACCATGACTCACAACTCCAAAACTCTTAAAGTGTCTGCGTGAAGACACTAAGTAAAGGGTTTTGGAGCTCAAGTTGCGATGGACGATTTTTGAGGTGGTGGATTTTTTGGGCATTCATAATTCATTGTTGCACCCTATGCACAGGAATCGTCTTCCTATCCGGTGGCCAATCAAAAGTGGAGGCGACGGTGAACCTCAACGCCATCAACAAAGTTCAGGGGCTGAAGAAGCCTTGGGCTCTTACCTTCAGCTACGGGAGGGCGCTACAGGCCTCCGTGTGGAAGACCTGGGCTGGTGACGACGATAATGTGCCGAAGGCTCAGGCTGAACTGCTGAAGAGAGCAAAGGTATGTAGAACAGCGATCGTGACCATTTTATAGAACTCAAGTAGCTTCCCATAGAAATCCCTGACGGGACATGACTTTTACACATTTGTCATGGTTTTTTATGATGCCAATTTCAAAACTTACTTCTACCTCTATGTTCTGTACCGTCTTTATCATAATCACTCGAGTTTCGTGCTCAGGGACCCCTACCATACGACTTTTCCCACACATTTAATTTATTTTTTTATTTTATTTATTTTAAAAGAAGAATCCACTTAAAAATTAATCATTACTTGATCATCACTTTAAAAAAATTTTCAATTAAATTTTTCCAGAATTCGCTTTTTTTTCGTTCGAAAAGGGCCTTTACTTCTTATATGCCCAAGTGCCCTAAACTTTTTTGTGACCAAATTCACCAAATAATAAAATTCTTTAATGACCAAGGGCCTCAAATTGTTTTCTGATAAAGGTATCAGCCAGCATACCTTAACACCGCTTTGAACCTGTTATCAAGTTTTCTGGACGCTATGAAAATAAAAATTTTAATTTACCTGCAAAACTATGAGTAAGTCAAGCGAAGTTTTCCAATATTTAAGTCCTCATACTAATAGGCAAGACGACAATTATAAAGTTTATCTGTGTACAAGAGCGCAAGCTTCTTTAAAACTGCTCTCTCATTCGGTTCATGTATCGAATAAAGCCACGTCACAAAGTTAATAAACTTGGAAATAGCGCAAGAATACCCAAAGTTATGTCTTGAATTTACGTAGAAAATATTTGTTGCACTTTTCGAAGGCTTTTCGAAGCTATTTCCATACTTTACGTTGCACAAATCGAATTTAAATTCGATGCCGGCTGAATATAAACCGGCTTGTGAGACAGACCGTGCGCTCGCTTGGGGACAAATGTTGCGAGATAGATGTTCAGTCTGCCTTGTATGAAACATGACTAAGACAGTACATTTTCTGAGTTTATAGGATGTAAATCGATGGAAAACTGTTCAGTCAGTTACGATAATGGGGAGGTATGTAAGGAAGCGGCTTATCATCTTTTCGCTTCACGCCAACCTCACCTGCCGTGGTGCAACCTGGTGGCGGTATAACCATCCCATTTACACCACAGACCGATGACGGGCAGCAGCGTCACAGGAGCGAGAGGCTACGCCCTGCGCTAGCCAACCCGCCTGCCCAGCGTGGCGATTAAGGGTATATTCTCCAGATGATTGCCCTCAGTGGCGAATAACTGGAGAGGCCAATGTCCACCAGTGGACTGCGGTAGGATGATAATGAAGGGGATCGTAGCTTTATAATCATACTTTAATAACCTTTTACCCTAGTGACGGTTATGAGGTGTAGAGAGTAGATATACATCACGCTGGGCAGGCGGGTTGGCGATCGCAGGGCGTAGCTTCTCGCCCCGGTGACACGGCTGTTCGTTATCGGTCTGTGGTATTTAACTACGCCTTCAATTGTGATGGTTATACCGCCACCAGTCGGTTGCCAGCGCCTCATTTGTTATTCGGCAGGATCCACCACGGGCAGGTGAGGTTGGCTTGGAGCGAAATGATGATATGCCGCCCCCTTACATTCTAGGGGTGAGAGCCTACCGCTCCCCCTGACAGTCCGGTGATGATGACAAGGCCGACCTGGCCATCATCGTAGTCATTTAGAAAAATAAAATCCTTTTATTCTATATTTTTTATTAATTTTCAGGCAAACGGTCTGGCGTCTCTTGGCAAATATGTAGCGGATTCTGATGTCTCTGCAGCAGGTGACAAGTCTAACTTCAGTGCAAATCATAAGTATTAATAAGAGTAAATGTGTTTCTTGTTAACAAGACTTCTTATTGTTCCTAATTATAGTGGATAGATACTCGTAGATATTCTTTATTGCACACCAAATAGTGGACTTAAAAAGTAGATCCATACTAATATTATAAATGGGAAAGTGTGTCTGTCTGTCTGTATGTTTGTCTTTCTTTCACGGCAAAACGGAGCGACGAATTGACGTGATTTTTTAAGTGGAGATAGTTGAGGGGATGGAGAGTAACATAGGCTACTAATAAACGTGGGTGAAGCCGCGGGCACAGTTAGTGCAATAATAAATCGAGGTACAAGACGCTCTGACAGCGGGCTGGAAACCTCACACCACAGCCTTGCTGGCCTACAAAAAAGAATATGTTGCTGAACACGCCGGGATGCTGAGAAGAAGAAGTTAGACCATAATACTGTTCGCTCTGTTACATAAATATATCAAAAAGTTAAAAATATGGCTCAAAATTACTTTTCCCCAGTTTATTAACGAGCTAACGTCGCCTGCCCGAGGAGTGATTAATGCAGTCTTTTCGTGAATGTTAATTATTGCACTGAAATACTACTTTCCCTGGAGAATATTTTATGTTCGGACATAATAGATTACCCTTTTGATGATTTATACTCGTATAATGAATCATCATATAACTTCGTGACGTAACCGGAACCCTAAATGTTATTTTTTCATTTAGTTTTTTAGCAATGTAAGGGACACGATTTGATATTTTTATATGTACACATTAATAGTGTGAAATTCACAATAAAAAAATTGTTTCATATTTAATATCTATCTGTATCTATCTATACATTTTCAAAAAACTCCTATGATGATACAAATTTTTGACGATCGACGGAAAAGATGAAGAGGAATCTTCAAAATTAAATACAGTAGGGGTCATAGAAATTGGGTCCACTTTTCCCTTTTGATACGGAACCCTAAAAATGAAATACAGCTGAATTTTAGTTCGGCAGTCAGAGCTCAAGTTTCCGAAGATAAGGCTGTTACCGCATCCGAGACGGACCAAGTTTGGGGCGAATGCTTTGCAAACTTGCACAACTCCGTACATGTATAATTCACTTAAATTTTCGTCTTCCTTGCATAATGTATGAAAATGCATTATTTTCTTACACTCTATAATATGATAAATAACCCAAACATGACACGCGGGGCCACACAGCGCCATCTAGTCCCAAACTAAGTCGAAGCTTATACTATAGGTACTAATAAACTTACTTAGAAACTTTTTTTTCTAAATATATTTTTCTTAAATATCATTTTTCAAAGGTTCCTGTAGTAGTAAAGCTGTTTGTGTATAGAAAACTTGATTTTATGCTGTAAAATAAATAAATATTTTCAATGTATAAAATAAGTACATACTATACATCATGCATGAGACTACATTCTAAGCACAAATTATTATAAATGATAAAGTCCCTATAAATTATAGCCTTAACATTAGGTACTGTACAATAGGCCTGTTGCCGTAAAAAATGTAATTAGTCCGTCTTTCAGATTGTTCAAAAATAAAAGACACGTATTTTTTCATTTGTAAATAAGACCAAAATTGACAAAGATTTAGCCTGTTAAAATTACGCGTGACGTCAAAGAGTGCGAGTCTTTTCGCCACTGAGTGATGTCAAAGACTCCCACTCCTACATTTTGATGCCTGTATCTTTATATTTTTTGTTTAAATGAAGAAGGAAAAATACGTGTCCAATATACATATTTTCATAATCTAAAACACCCTGGAAGCATCCCTAATAATCCAAAAAACTGTGTTACTTACTATTACGCTATACATTTTTGTACCTATTCTATGTTTGTGATGAGAAAAATAAACGTTTATTTATTATTATAATCGGTTGGAGTAACAAACATCCATCCAAATAAACTTTCGCATTTATAATATTAGTAGGAATGTTGTGTAGAATTTATTTCACTCAAATTATATTCTAACAACTCCGAGCTCCAAGACATAAATAGAAAAGACTACCTACTGCGTAGTTCCAAAGCAATTTATACCACCCAAAATAGGTGACCAACTCGAATTATTTACCCGGACCGTCCCGTCCGGCTATCAGTGTCCACAAAGTAATTAATCGTGTGGCTAACTGATTTAGGATACTGTTCCGCTTGTGACCTTTGTAAACAACGGAATACATTGAAGACATATTATAGGTACTACGACTTAACGAGAGGTAGGGCATAGCGAATCTTCGCTCGATTTGAGCTGCCCGTCCGGGGAAGGACCTCCACTCTATAGAATACCGCAGCCAAATGACCTCCGGGTCGTATTTCTGCTGGTGAGTAGGGTCTCCGGAGCTCGTGGGGGGTTAGGGTTGGGCCGGCATGGCAGTGGCAACTGACAGGTAACTAACCAGTTACTTGCCAGTTGTCACAGCAACTTGGGCTTCTCTTTCGCTTTCATCGGGCGTAGGGAAGCCATTATGTCGAGCTACTAAAAAAAAACGAGTGACTTAAGTTGTTTTGACTTTACTTGGCTAAGACTAAGGAATGTTGTGATCATCATCATCAGCCTATCGCAGTCCACTGCTGGACACAGGCCTCTCCAGTTGTTGGCCACTTAGGGCAAACATCTGGAGGATATACCCATAATTGCCACCCTGAGCAGGAGGGTTGGCGATCGTTGTTAAAAAAATGTACCTATCTGTACAGATCCTATTTCTACTAACATTATTAATGCGAGAGTTGGTTTGGGTGGATGTCTGTTTGTTACTTTATCACGCGAATTTTATTTTTTAATAATAGAAAGTGAAAGAGAAGCCCAAATCGCTGCGACAACGGCCATGTAACCAGCCATTCACCTAACACATGTATTGGCAATGAGGTCCACATTTTAACGACGACGCGGCAAAGAAAGGAATTGGCGAATTTTATGATAACGGAAGCCAGCATGTCTGGTCCTGTGCTGAACTGATTTGAATGAAACTTTACTCCTTTATTGCTTATTCATTAGATGCTATAAGAATTATCATTCATGTCATTACCATTTCACTCTATAAAAAACGTAAAGAAGCAGAAATTGCGAGTATAAAATAAAAATTGCAAATGTAGTAATTGCTTACATAAGTATACCCACTCCGTTTTTTTTTTCATTAGATATTATGTAAACCAAGAAGTAAGTAGTGATAATAATCCATTTTCTTACACAAATGCAACAAAATAAGCAAAAAAATTAGTACCAGTCACAAGTAAAATTTACATTTTGGCCAAATAGGGTGACTAACTCGTGTACATAATCTAGTAGCATTGTGGCCGGCTTGGTTTGCGGCGTCCTGCATGTAATTAAACGTGTGGTCAGCTGATTTAACTCTGTTTCTCTCTTGTTGAACTTTACGTACATTTTAACTGCAGATTGTACGCTTCTACACTGTATAACTGGATTTTTTATTTATTTTAATAGCAGCTCGACGTAATGGCTTTTCTACGCCTGATAGAAAGCGGAAGAGGAGCTCAAGACAAAAATGTATGAAGGGGTAAACAGAAACCACGACCCTTAGTTCAGAAGACAGAGTACCTACGCCGTGCGAACTTGGGAGAGCATGAAACATTTAAAAAGACCGTCTGTGTAAGGCGCTTCTACCTTAGTCACTATAAAATTCATTGCATTGCTTTTGTGTCCGAGATTCGAAACGTGTCCATTTAAACGGGTACTGTACAGCAGTCGTCTTCAGAATTTAGATGTGCAAGACCTCGTTTTTTGTGTAAACGAGGTGCAATAATAAGGTGCCCCAACACAACAAAAATAAACAAATAAATATAGGACAACATGACCATACATTGCTCCGATCCCAAAGTAAGCAGTAAGTAAGCCTGAGCACTTGTGTTATGAGTATCAGAACAACGAAGATAATACTTAAATCAAGAGAGGTAGGGCATGGCGATTCTTCGCTCGAATTGAGCTTCCCGTCCGGGGAAGGACCTCCACCCTATAGAATACCGCAGCCAAATGACCTCCGGGTCGTGTTCCTGCCGGTGAGTAGGGTTTCTGGAGCTCGTGGGGGGTTGGGGTTGGGCCGGCATGGCGGTGGCAACTGACAGGTGACTGACCAGTTACTTGCCCGTTGTCACAGCGACTTGGGCTTCTCTTTCGCTTTCCATCAGGCGAACGGAAGCCATAATGCCGAGCTACTATAAAAAAATACAAATATTTATACACCCAGACACGAAACAACACAAATGTTTGTCCCGAGTAGGAATCGAACCCACGGCTCTTGGATTAGAAGGGAGGGGTCACTACTAACAGAGCCAGTCGTTAAATGTAATTTTAAAAAATGTTTTACAACTAGTTTCAATATGATGTTACAAAATACATATAACTGACACAACAACATTCTATGTATAATAATATGTATTTATTTACAAAAAAAAAGTATCTTAGTAAGTCTATCAGTTGTCTAGTACCCATAGTACATACTTCGGCTTAGTTTGGGGCTAGATGGCGCTGTGTGGCCCAGCGTGGCATGTCTTGGGTTATTTATTATTATTTATTTAACTTTTGTTACATAACATCAAGAGACACAGCGGGACGTCATACAAATTGGCTATATTTATCGCTAGAAACGATTAGGGATCCATACTTAAACGCCAATTGAATATTTATCCGAAATACTTGGAGTGAAGCGAGGGTGGGTTAAATATTCTAGATACTTAGGTAATCTAGATATTCCTGTGACTACAACGTTGCAAAAATGAGTCCACCGTATATAGCTCTCCAGTCGGCATCTAACTCACTCGGACACCCCCCTAAATCTCTTGGAGGGGCAATGCAATGAATTCCAGAGTGACCGCTCCGGCCACGTAAATTCTGGACCCTAAAGCTTAAATAACTGCTTGTCAAGCTTTTAGACTTCGAAGCTTTGATGCGGTTTTCTATTAAAATTACCCACCTGTAGCGAAATTATTATAAAGTTTACAAAATTTCGGATTAAAAATGTAATCCTATCTTTGCCGCGTCGTTAAAATGTGGAATTCCAATCTAGTAGGTACATGTGTTTCCTCCTTCCTTCGATATTGGATCCTTTAAATGGGGCGTGGAAAATCATCTTATTGGTTTGGTAGCCTGCCCGTCGTCGCAGCGACTTGGGCTTCTATCTTGCTTCTCATCACGCGTGGAGAAGCCATTATGCCGTGTTAGTATGTATAATAAATGTCTGATTAAAAAGTAGGTTCTGATTACAGACCAATACAAACAGACATGTTCATCCACACAAATGTTTGTACTGTGCGGGGATTGAACCTACGACACTTGGCTGAGAAAGTCGAGGTCACTACCAAATGGGCCAATGGGCCTGTCGAAATAAAAGTTTATTTGTTTTACTAGGCAAAGAAATAAAAGTTCATTTGTTTTACTAGGCAAAGAAACAAAAGTTTATTCGTTTACTATATCTGTGCCGTTAACAAAAGATACGCGCACACGAGGACGATACATTTAGTATAATGACACCTACATTTTTGTGGCTTAATGATCACGATACAAATGTTCAAAGCACCGATATAAAAGCTTTTCCAATACGTCACTGAGCATCGCTCCACTTTCATCTCTCTTAATTGATGTACATTTTGATTGACGGTAGGACGTTTTTTTGTTTGCGCGAAACTCTGCGCGCGTTGATTGTTAAATTGGGGATCCGTGGCTAAATTAATGAAAGGTCATTGATTAAACTGTACACGAGGCCGTGCTATGTTGCTGGTAGTGAAAAACTGTTTAACAAGATACCAGAACATTTTTGCTGAAATGCCTATGGATAAATTAAAGTCTCACATGAAATCAATTCTCTTAAAAGGGGGCTACTATAAAGTTGAGGACTTCCTGGACGGCTGCTTCCAAATGAACTGAAACTTTCTGCATTAGGCAAAATTTCAAATAATTAACTTTACATTAACTTACTTAACATTAAGTGTAATAATTTTGGGAAAAAATGATTGACAGTTGATCAATTATCAAATATACGAATTGACATCTGTAATAAACGCATTCATTGGGCGGCCGCTCCCTTACATCCTGTCCATGTGACAAGTAGGGCGATAATAGGCAATTTTTTAAATATCGGGAATGCCTTTACGCATGTACCTGGGCCCCGGGTATCATATGGGACACCTGGGTTATATCTAGCGGAGGATACCCACTAAACCCGACGGTGGTCCGCTACGAGCGCTCTGTCACAAAAATGAGTGCAGAACCCTTCACTCCGTAAGCCGACTCACGCTTGCCAGACTTTGTTTGTACAGGGTGTCCCAGTTTATCCATCACACGTTGTTTATGCCGATAGGCATCCACGTGGTTATTTAAAATGATGGCTCTAGAATAATAGTTTTCATTTTGTGTGAAATATTGCACGTTTTTGTTAGGCGGTGAAAATAAAAGGACTTGCTTTTGAGTCCACTGAGTTGAATAAGGTTTTATTTGTAGCCAGATAAAAGCTACTGCAGGTTTCCTGATATTCCCTAAGTCGTTTTTTACGACTCACGGAATGAAATGGGGTATTCCTATTATGAATCCAGACAAAGATATCCCCCTTATCATCATCAGTCTATCCTTAGCCTTTAATCGCCAAGCTGGGCAGGCGGGTTGGCAATCGCAGGGCGTAGCTTCACGCTCCGGTGGCGCTGCTGCCCGTCATCGGCTTGTGGTATTTAGCCTTTAATCGTGATAGTTATACCGCTACCGGTCGTTTGTCAGCGTCGTTTGTTATTCGGCAGGATGCACCACAGGCAGGTGAGGATGGCTTGGAGCGAAAAGATGAAAGATCGCTCCCTATCATTACAAAATTCTCTTAGTGCTACCTAATCTGAACCTCTCGTAAACTACGAATATTTACTTTGCCGAACACACTGTGTAATTAACACAGTAAATTCGTCTAATTAGACCCAATTACAACAGACAGTAAGTACAAAGTTAACTCATAGCTAATTCTAGTGGATAATTGGGGTGAATTAACTAAGCCCTCATTATTGAAGTGCTTTGAATGGAAATGGCCGGGGAAAATTGGGACCTAATTATTTGGCACACGTTGGCGTCAAAGGTTGATCAAATGTGGGTTATCATCATCATCATCATCACCAGCCTATTGCAGTCCACTGCTGGACATAGGCCTCTCCAGTTGCTCGCCACTCAGAGCAAACATCTGGAGGATATGCCCATAATCGCCACGCTGGGCAGGCGGGTTGGCGATCGCAGGACGCAGCATCTCGCTCCGATAAAATAAATAACCAGGACATGCCACGCTGGGCCACACAGCGCCACCTAGCCCCAAACTAAGCCGAAACTTGTACTATGGGTAGTAGACAACTGATAAACTTCCTTAGATACATTTTTTTTGTAAATAAATACATATTATACATAGAAAACACCCAGACCAAGACATGTTCATGAACAGAAATGTTTGTACTGTGCGGGAATCGAACTCCCGACCCTTGGCTCAGAGGGCAGAGGTCACTACCAAATGAGCCACCGAGCCTGTCAATTCGGTGCTCATAATCACCAACAGCTCATAATGTGATCATACAACAACAGCAACATCAGCCTATCACAGTCCACTGATGGACATAGGCCTCTCCAGTTGTCCGCCACTTTGGGCAAACACCAGGAGAATTTACCCATGATCGCCACGCACGGATGGCAAGTTGGCAATCGCAGGGCGCAAATGATGATGGGAATTCCCTTATATTCCGCCCATGTGACTATATGTAGGGCGATAAGGTTTTTTTTCTTTTTTTTTTATGCGAGAGGCGGCTGACGAGCAAGTGTGATGCCTGATGGTAAGCAGTCGACACCGCCCATGGACACCCGCAGCTCTAACAGAGTTTAGGGTCGCTGCCGGCCTTTTAAATATGAATACGCTCGTTTCTTGAAGGTAAAAATTCCCGACGAAAAAAATACCTTTTTTTGCTTACACCAGGGCCCTGGGTATGGGACACCTTTTTTTAAAGAGGGGAATGCATTAGGCACCCTCATGCTGTCTCCGGGGGAGGCGGCATGGTGTGTGGGACTCACACCTTCCAAAAGGGAGGGCATACCCACTAAACCCCTCCTGTGTCGCCAGTGGGCAGCAAGTTGCAGGGACACGGGTAGCGCTGGAGCATACGGCCACATCCCTGCCTGCCCTGGCCAGCCGCAGATGATAAGCGGCCGGCACTCCTGGTCCGGGGAGAGCAAATACCCCTGATCCCAGATCCGGGGAGTAATATTGCTAGTTGAAAACTTTACCAGTGGGTATGGGACACCTGGGTTATGTCTAGTGGAGGGTACCCACTATGACCGACGGTGGTTTATTACGAGCGCTCTGTCTGAGGGGGGTCGCGACGCCGAGGAGACTCGACGCAACCTGCGCTGTGTCAGCGCTCAGTCAGTTGCCACCGCCATGCCGGCCCAACCCTAACTCCCCACGAGCTCCGGAAACCCGGCAGAAACACGACCCGGAGGTCATTTGACTGCGGTATTCTATAGGGTGGAGGTCCTTCTCCGGATGGGCGGCTCAAATCGAGTGAAGATTCGCTATGCCCTACCTCTCTATTTAGGAGAGGTAGGGCATACGATAATACACAAGTTAATACGATATGGCAAATGACTTGTGGTGGTATTTACAATTTTACTGACATATTCTTAAAACTAGCTGTGCCGGCGGCGTCGCACGCTTGGATATCGGATTTCAAAAATAACGAACTTCCATAAAATGGTACCTATATTTTAAGTTAGACCTCTAGAAATACATTAGTGAAAACCACATTCAATTCCATGCAGTACCTAGTATTCGCGTGATGTGCGATCAAATATACAGATAAAAATTTCGTTCGTTTTCCTAACCCTTCCCATCACTGCTCTGCTCCTATTAATTGTAGCGTGATGAAAAGTATACTATAACCTGCCCAGGAGTATGAAGAACAAATATACTAAGTTTCGTCAAAATCCGTCCAGTAGTTTTTTTTTCTTTATCGAACATACAGACAGACAGACAGACAAAAATTTTACTGATTGCATTTTTGGCATCAGTATCGATCACTAATCACCCCCTGATAGTTATTTTGAAAAAATATTTCATGTACAGAATTGACCTCTCTACAGATTTATAAGTATAGATAGAAGAAGGTAAGGTCTCTCAGACAAAGTTACTTAGCCATATATTCAAAAGCCGAATCGTCTGTACTTGTCTAACTACTGCTCTACACTTAGACTATAAATCATTCAAGCCGGCTCACCTGAGGAACGACTTTGAAAACAAAGCCAGTCTCAGGGAAACTTTAATCTGAGGGGGTAAAGTTGGAAGTGAAGCCAGCTATGTTTCCACATCACGGTTGACCACAGTTTGTTAAATTATAAGCAGTAACTTAAGTTTTTGGAACAGTACTTTCATCTGACCGAATTTCGGCCACATGCAGCGGTCAATTTCTAAGACTAGCCCAGTACCTATCATCATCAGCCTAACTCAGCCCACTAAATAATAATAAATAACCCAAGACATGCCACGCTGGGCCACACAGCGCCACCTAGCCCCAAACTAAGCCGAAGCTTTTACTATGGGTACTAGACAACTGATAAACTTACTTAGATACATTTTTTTTTTGCAAATAAATACATATTATACATAGAAAACACCCAGACCAATACAAACAGACATATAAATGAACACAAATGTTTGTACTGTGCGGGAATTGAACCCGCCATAATGCACTTTGTTCGAACTCTTTTTACCCATTGCTTTTTTTTTTTTTTTTTGCTTCACGCTTTGCAGGAGGTGGGTGCTAAAAAACTGATAAACTTATTCAACACAAACAAAAGTTAGGGCATAGCGAATCTTCGCTCGAATTGACTGGCTCGGTGGCTCAATTGGTAGTGACCTCTGCCTTCTGAGCCAAGAGTCGTGGGTTCGATTCCCGCACAGTACAAACATTTGTGTTCATGAACATGTCTGTTTGTATTGGTCTGGGTGTTTTCTATGTATAATATGTTTTTATTTACAAAAAAAAATGTATGTAAGTAAGTTTATCAGTTGTCTAGTACCCATAGTACAAGCTTTGGCTTAGTTTGGGGATAGATGACGCTGTGTGGCCCAGTGTGGCATGTCTTGTCTTGGGTTATTGAGCCGCCCGTCCGGGGAAGGAACTCCACCCTATAGAATACCGCAGCCAAATGACCTCCGGGTCGTGTTCCTGCCGGTGAGTAGGGTTTCCGGAGCTCGTGGGGGGTTAGAGTTGGGCCAGCATGGCGGTGGCAACTGACAGGTGATTGACAAGTTACTGGCCCGTTGTCACATCGACTTGGGCTTCTCCTTCGCTTTCCATCAGGCGAAGGGAAGCCATTATGCCGGGATACTATAAAAAAAAGCAAAGGTATCTATTGTTTTGTAATATTAAATACATACATAGAAAACACCCAAACCAATGCAAACAGACATGTTCATACACAGACATGTTTGTATTGTGTGGGGACCGAACCTCGACCCTTGGCTTAGTAGGTAGAGGTCACTATGTAATGAGCCATCGGGTCAATCATTAATAACAGTAAATCTTAAATGTCCAAACAATATGAGATACTGATCTATTACATAGTATGGTCACATAGTAAAAAACGGTTGATAAAGCTTTTCGAAGTAGGAAACATGTTTTATTTCAAACTACTTAGTAGGCTTTTGTAAGGCTTTTTAAATCGCCTATAGACTCTATCTACACTAATATTTTAAAGAGGAATGATTTATATTTTTGTACACAAGTGGGCTAATAATAGGCCAGGGAGTTTGGTAAGTAATTCGCTTGATTCTAGATTGCAAAGTCTTTATCATCATCATCAGCCTGTATCAGTCCATCGCTGGACATAGGCCTCTCCCAATGATGATGATGAGTTAGGTTCAGTCATTAAACGCTGACTCGAGTGTGGTTGCGGGTTCGACGCCCACGCAGTAAGATTTTTGTGCATGAACATGTCTCTATGTATTGGCCTGGTAGTTTAAGACTACATGGCGCTGGGTGGCATTACTTAAGCCATGAAAAAAATTAAACACGTTGTATAAAAAAAAACAAAAACACCTTTTAAAAAAAAATTAACCAAATGCTTTACTAATAAAGCCAAAGAGAGAGTTAAGTAGGAGTGTGCGTGACATTGTCTCTCATAAGTCCCATTTCCTTGTTGGCTGTAAAAGCTTCTCGTACAAAGGGAAAGAATTCCCCATTTACCGTAACTTCGTTTGAAGACGTAAAAACGGCAAAAGGTGATTACGTATCTTCCTACACGACCTGACCAACCCACTGACGCATTTGTGATGAGTGTCTAAGGTATAAGCTGTTTGACTTATTATTTTTTTTTACATCACATACATTTTTTTTTTATAGTGGCTCGACATAATGGCTTCCCTACGCCTGATGGAAAGCGAAAGAGAAGTCCAAGTCGCTGTGACAACGGGCAAGTAACTGGTCAGTTACCTGTCAGCTGACACCGCCATGCCGGCCCAACTCTAACCCCCCACGAGCTCCGGAAACCCTACTCACCGGCAGAAACACGACCCAGAGGTCATTTGACTGCGGTATTCTATAGGTTGGAGGTCCTTCCCCGGACGGGCGGATCAATTCGAGCGAAGATTCGCAATGCCCTACCTCTCTACATTGCTCTAATCCCAAAGTAAATAGCTTAAGCACTTGTGTTATGGGAATCAGAACAACGAAGGTACCACAAATAAATACAAATTATAAACACCCAGACACGGAACAAACACAAGTATTAATCACAGGAATGTTTGTCCCGGTGGGAATCGAACCCACGACGCTTGGCTCAGAAGGCAGGGGTCACTTCACTACCAATTGAGCCACCGAGCCTGACTTACGTATTTTTATAACTTGGTTCACCCTGTATATGTCGCCGTAAGATTGTAAATACCGTTAGATTATAATCTATTCAGCGAGATTGTAAACTGTCGACAGATTTCACAATTTATCGAACGAACGTACTGATAGATAGATAGACACTTTATTGCACACCAAAGATCTGACTTATAACTAAATACAAAGATATATTGACGTACAATTAGGCTGTGTTATCGCTTTAAACATTCTCTTCCAGACAACCTTTGGATAGAGGATATCTAATCAAAACAAGGGGTAAGGTGACAATCGATTAATTTAAATCTTAAATTATTATATACTAGCTGTGCCGGCGGCGTCGCACGCGTGGATATCGGGTTTCAAAAATAACTGACTTCCATAAAATGGTACCTAAAGGTTAAGTTAGATCTCTAGCAATACATTGGTGACAACCGCATCTAATTCCATGCAGTAGTTTTCGCGTGATGTGCGATCAAACATACAGATAAAAAAGTCTCCCGTTTTCCCAACACGGGAAGTGTCACTACCCTGCTCCTATTGTTTGTAGCGTTATGAAAAGTATACTATAACCTGCCCAGGAGTATGAAGAATAATCGTACCAAGTTTCGTTAAAATCCGTCCAGTAGTTATTTTTCTATAACGAACATACAGACAGACAGACCGACAGACAGACAAAAATTTTACTGATTGCATTTTTGGCATCAGTATCGATCACTAATCACCCCCTGATAGTTCTTTTGAAAAAATATTTGATGTACAGAATATTGACCTCTCTACAGATTTATTATAAGTATAGATAGAAGATAATGTACTGTACTGCTTACAACTTAACGTATTAAGTTTCGATAGATTGTAATCAATCAAAATGAAAACGTCAAATTGTGATATGGTATTCGGAACCTACTCCTGCCGATGAGCGTAGCAGCTGACAAGTAAGTAATTGATTTGTTTACATAACCTTTGAAGCAACGAACACAGCTTCTTTTTTGCATACCATCCAGTCGTCTATAACCTATTGGAGGCCCTGGACATATTTGGATAATGGGGCCCCTATTGTCTTTGAAAGAACACTATTTCGTCGGCCCTGACAGGAATTAGGCACTTTGTATATGAGCTAAGGGGCCCCATCGATCGCGGGGCCCAGGGCACTTGCCCATAGTGCCCACTGGGAAAGAGGGGTCTGATACCATCATGCGAAGGGAAGCCACTACGTTGTGCCACTATAACGAAACAAAACCGCTCTCGCTTATGCCTTAACCCGTCACCGGCTTAGCCCGTACGTGCTTTAGATTCGGAGCACGCATGTTCACACGAGTTTTGAGTGAGCCTCGAGTTAGGAGTACGTGCTCGACTCGAGTTAACCCTGTTTATCGGACTGGGATGGAACTACTTCTCTAACTGTGCGAATAAGCCGGCAGATAGGAAATATTACCGTATAAACACTATTGTTCTGGACACAATCCAAGTGTATGTGACCAGCTTCGTAGCTTATAAGCAGTAATTTACGTGAAATTACATTAATTCGCGTGGCTTCCGTTAGGGATGTAAGGAAGCGGCCTATCATATTTTTGCTCCAAGCCATCCTCACCTGCCCCTGGTGCATCTTGCCGAGTAACAAACGAGGCGCTGGCAACCGGCTGGTGCTGGTATAACCATCACAACTGAAAGCGTAGCTAAATACTACAGACCGATGACGGGCAGCAGCGTCACTGGAGCGAGAAGCTACGCCCTGCGATCGCCAACTCGCCTGCCCAGCGCGACAGCGTGGCGATTATGCCAGCAGTGGACTGCAATAGGCTGATGATGACTTTCTAGTCGAAGGAATGCGACTATTAACACCGTGATACGAGATTTTATTTGTTTTTAATTTACTTAGATTAAAAGGACCACAGAAAAAACATACGTCGGACTCTAAATTCTGAGAAAGTTTCAGTTATTCAAGGTTTCGAGTTATCAATAAAGCAAGGGCCAATATTTAATTTACACTCGTAAATTCAAAACTCTGCTTGGATGTCAAATAAAGTTTTATCACACTTTAGAAGCGTTTAATTCTACGGTCCAATTTCATGAAAGTGTCAGACTTTGCAAAGACAAATTCCATAGACAGCACAATTCCAAAGATAAATTCGTAACTTATCTACTCTTCAGTAACCTGAGTTTATAAGGTTTGCTTTCATAACTGCTTATTAAGGATTCTCGATGATATCACTAAAATGAATCAAGGACCGGTAGTCAATATGTATCAGGGATGGTGGCGTAACATTTCTTTCTCGTAACTGGCTCAATGGCTCATTTAGTAGTGACCTTTGCTTTCTAAACCAAGAGTCGTGAGTTCGATTCTCAATACAAACATTTGTGTGCATGAAAATGTTTGTTTGTATTGGTCTGGGTGTTCTCTATGTATAATATGTGTTTATTAAAAAAAAAATATTATCTAAGTAAATTTATCAACTGTCTAGTACCTACCCAGAGTACAAGCTTCAGCTTAGTTTGGAACTATTTTAGGGTTCCGTAGCCAAATGGCAAAAAACGGAGCCCTTATAGATTCGTCATATGTGTCCGTCCGCCCGTCCGTATGTCACAGCTGCTTTCATCATCAGCCTATCGCTCCACTGTTAGACATAGCATCTCCAGTTGTTCGCCACAATCGTCAAACATCTTTACGGCTTTACTCATAATCGTCACGCTGGGCAGACGGGTTGGCGATCGCAGGGCGTAGCTTCTCGCTCCGGTGACGCTTCTGCCCGTCATAGGCCTGTTGTATTTAGCTACTAGGTACACCTTCAATTTGTAGTGGTTATACCGCCACCAGTAGGTTGCCAGACCGGAGGCTATGTCTGTTGTAGCCGAAATTCGGTTGAGTGATTATTACGAGGTGCTACATTATGCATGCATTTCAGTTATTATATTCATATGTAAATGTGATTATGTACCAATGTTCTAGAAAACATACCTTCGTTTCCTTATTTACGTAATGCCTAAATAATATGAAAAGGAAGTTGTACAGTTGGCGTCAATAAGAAAAAGAAAAGAGAAAAATAATTTACAGTCAACAACGGATAAATTATCTTAAAAAATTTGGTCAAAAGAATAAATAAATATCAGACAACATCACATACATTGCTCTAATCTCAAAGTCTAAATCTAAGCTTAAGCACTTGTGTTATGGGTATCAGAACAACGAAGGTACCAAATAAATACTTAAATACAAATATAAACACCCAGACACGGAACAAACACAAGTGTTCATCACACGAATGTTTTCCCGGGTGGGAACGACGACGACCCTTGATTCAGCAGGCAGGGGTCACTACCGATTGAGCCACCGAGCTAGTCAAATTGTATAGTATTGCACCCGTGCAAAGCTTGGGCGGGTTGCTAGTTATCTATATAAAAACTAGGTATTCTAAGGCTAAAAGAACGGGTGAAAACTGCTCCCGACTGTACACGTTACGTTTCCTACGTACGAGTACATGTATTTGAAGACCCAAGGGAATCTAATATTAGAATACGTTACGAAGAATATTCGGCGGCACACACAAAATATTTTATGCATTACGTGTGTACCGGCCGGGCATGGCCTTAGAGTCAGCGCAGGCGACAGTTTTAGCATCCACGATCGGTTTCGCGACAACATTTCTTCTGTATCACGTTACTGAGACTCTCTGCCTTTGGTCTTCTTTTCGTCATCGTCACCATCAGCCTATCGAAGTCCACTGCTGGACATAGTGCTCTTTCAGAGTAAAGGCGAGTGCGGCGCGGGTGCGAGTAGGGGTAAATCAAATATATAAATACCTAGTCGCCTCTCGCTTACACAGTGGTGACGCGTTTGCGCATCTGCATAGGCGCGGGGGCGGCCGCGGCTGGCGTGACTGTCGCGCGGGTGATTCTATTGGCTCAGTCCGCTTGTATCTTTCACAGTGCTCTACCGTCTGTCAGCGGCAAAACTTTTTGCTGTCTTCAAAGTCGATTCGTAGACTTTCACGCAAGTCAGCTGCTCTAGTAGATCATGGAAGGCTATTGTCTTCGAATCTTCGCTCGAATTGAGCCGCCCGTCTGGGGAAGGACCTCCAACCTATAGAATACCGCAGTCAAATGATCTCTGGGCTGTATTTCTGCCGGTGAGTAGGGTTTCCGGAGCTCGTGGGGGGTTAGGGTTGGGCCGGCATTGCGGTGGCAACTGACAGGTAACTGACCAGTTACTTGCCCGTTATAACAGCGACTTGGGCTTCTCTTTCGCTTTCCACCAGGCGTAGGAAAGCAATTATGTCGAGCCACTATAAAAAAAAGATACCAGTATCGGAATCAAATTCCGAAAGAGACCCAATCACCGCAATTTCTAGGCTGGTGTCAAAGTTATGCGTACTGTCACATAAATCTTGTAACTGACACTTGATTAAAACCCCAAAATCGCCGATCGCAGACGCTAAATGCAGCGTGTGTGCCAAGTACCTTATTCGCGTATGTGTTTACAGACTACACTAAACCCTAGGAGGGACGAGGAATGCGAACAAAATTGTATAGAATTTTCTCAAGGAATATTCTACAAATAGTTTAGGTCTACGACACTGGAAAAGGGCACATATTCAACTGCCTGGCTAGGCTTGAGTTTACTTTTACTGAACAAATAAAAGCATATCAATAATATCAAAGCTAAGTTTTGTTTGAGCATATGTATGCAGCTAGGCCCATCCTGCTAATTAGGTACATAAAATTATAAACGATTCATAAACATGGCGGACATTGGGAGAGGCCTATGTCCAGCAGCGGACTGATATAGGCTGATGACGATAAACGATTCAACGGATTTTAATGAAAATTTACAGTGGTGTAGCTCGTAAATTAGATTAGCACATGACTTACTTTGACTTATTGTCCTATGTCCCCTGGATGGGGCAGAGGGCGTCCACAGTACGTCGCCATCCCGCACGGTCTTGAGCTTCGCGCTTCACTTCGCTCCAGGTCATTCCAATCGCCTTCGCTTCTGCAGCGATCGTCCGCCGCCAGGATTGCTTAGGGCGACCACGTTTCCGTTTTCCTTGGGGATTCCAGTCTAGGGCTTGCCTCGGTATGTGGTTAGGGTCCCGTCGGAGCGTGTGGCCGATCCAGTTCCACTTGCGGCGCTTGATCTGTTGGTCAATCGGAGCCTCACCGCAGCGTTCCCACAGATCTACGTTTGAGATTTTCTCGGGCCAGTAAATACCGAGAATACGGCGAAGACAGCGGTTGATGAAGACCTGGAGCCGGCGCGAGATGTCCTTGGTGACCTTCCACGTCTCACACCCGTACAGCAACACGGTTTTAACATTGGACCGGAATATTTTAAGCTTAACTCTCCTGGTCAGCTTCCGTGATTGCCACACGGGACGGAGCTGCGCGAAGGTTGCTCTTTTCGTTTGGCGACTCTCGAAGTGAAGAGATTAGCACATAGGCTTTTTAAATTAGATCTTCACCTGTTTAATACTAGAAATATGAGCAAACTTGCTGTTTCCAATCTCAGGCTTCGTAAAACTGGTAACTCATTCATAGGACAAAGTGTAAAAATGTTAACAAAATACCGCAAAATATTGTTGATCTACCTATACATAGATTTAAATCTCGCATTAAGTCCATTTTAATGTCAAAAGGTTATTATAAAGTACAAGATTATATGGATGACAATATTACATGGACATGATAGTCTGCTCGCTTGCGCTTTTTAAAACGATATTATTGTATTGTATCATATATTTTAAACAAGGCTAACTGTTGAGTTTGTTGCGGCACTTCTTCTCAGCAGGCTACACGTCGAAGTGCTGGTAGGAAAAAAGTTTGACGTGCAAAAGTATTACTAGTGAATCTATTTGCAGAAATAAACTATTTTATTTTATTTTATTTTTTATTATAAGACCAATAAAAATGAAAATAAATAACACGCGCTCTTAACAAAAAAGGCCTCACTCAACATACATGTCGTGGCCCACATAGCAATCCTCGGCGCTGATATTCAGTGAGTCTTGCTGGCTGCAAACCAGCCAGATTATATAGTAACTAGCTGAGCTCGCGACTTCGTCCGCGTAGAATAGTTATTTTTTCCCCGTTTTTTTTTACATTTTCCATTATTTCTTCGTTCCTAATAGTTGCAGCATGATGTTATATAACCCAAAGCCTTCCTCGATAAATGGTCTATTCAACACAAAAAGAATTTTTCAATTCGGACCAGTAATTCCTGAGATTAGCGCGTTCAAACAAACAAACAAACAAACAAACTCTACAGCTTTATAATATTAGTTAAGATGTGCTAGATTAATACTGTGATGGATTTACCAGAAAACTTGGCTTAATCTTCTTAAAAGAAAGCTGTTGCTCAGGGGGTGTAGAATCAATCAAAACACTGGGGAAACCACAAATCACTATTTGGCACAGCCGCAGAGTGTATATCTCTAACAACTTGCTGACTTCAAAACAATACATAACCATAACAACAAAACACTTCTAAATATAAAACTATGTACAAAACTATTAAGAAAGTAAAAGTATAAAAAAAGGTCGTTCTGTCCGCAACATTAGCTTTGAGTGAGCCGCTTCCGATTTAATTACCATTTTTAATGAACTAAAGTGCTAAATGATAGATTCAAGTGGGTGTAGGTACTCCCAAGAACATGACCTACCTTTAATAGACAAATTGAATGCTTTGTCGCCAGCGGTGTTTCCGGACCGATAACCGATACGACCGATACGACCTTCAAATCTTCAAGAAAAGAGCATACCTCTTTCTTAAAGGCCGGCAGCGCAGCTGTAACTCCTGATGTTGCAGATGTACATGGGCGGCGGTTATCACTTACCATCAGGTGAACCGTCTGCTCGTCTGCTCCAAAAAGTTTACCGAAATATACGAGTAGGCCTACTCGTCAGTGGGAAGAAGCCCGTATATTTTATGCATTACGAATGCTCGACCCGCGGAACAAGTCACGAATTATCTTAAACGACGTGAGTTATGCTCCATAACTTATGTATTTCCTCAGCTTAGGAGCAAATCTGAATATTTTTATAGACTGTTGCCTCTTGCTAACAAGGACGCTGATTTTCTGCTCTCATAATTTTGCGTATAAATTGGATATGATTTAAACAGACAATTCTAACTAATCATCTGGGCCTCTACCACCAAAATCGAAAACGAAAGTTCGTTAGACGTATCGCTTACTTTGGCACTATAAATCCCTCCCATTTGTCCCTCCCGTGTTCGAATATCTATATCTATCTATACTTATAATAAATCTGTAGAGCGGTCAATTCTGTAGGTACATTAAATATATTTTCAAAATAACTATCAGGGGGTGATAAGTAATCGATACTGATGCCAAAAATGCAATCAGTAAAATTTTTGTCTGTCTGTCTGTCTGTACTCTGTACTGAAATTCATATTACTTTTCAATGGCAATTTAAGGGACCCGTTTAATATTAATCAGTCTGAATTTTTTATCATCGACCTTGTAAAATCTCTAAGTGGATGGAAACTTTTAAAACAGCTTTAAGCTCGTTAAAAAGTTCCCTTATCTTATCTCACCCTAAGGGCCTAATGCAAGGAAATACTCTTCTTTCCTTCCTTATGCTGTGTTTTAAAGTTGGACTGGATACTCGAGAATTGTCGAAACTTAAAAAATTGAGGAAATTTTAATTTAGCTTCTTTAATTTTTATGTTTATGTTTATTGTTATGTCTTTGTGTGTTTCTACATCTCGCAAACTATGGGACAGTAATATGCTCAAGAAAGCAGCCAAGTGCGAGTCGGACTTGTCTATGAAGGGTTCCGGTTCACAAAATACATCTCCAAGTTCCAATAGTATAGCTTTTATACTATTCTGGTTGTAAGTGGCTTTGACATATGTACAGATGGACAGACAGACATGACGAATCCATAAGGCAAGATTGATTAAGACCTAAATGACGTTGCCCCTCTCTTCAGAAAATTACAAGTTGAACACACTGAAGGTTGTCTGGAAGAGATTGCCTGCTAGCGATAAGACCGCCTAGATTGTACCACAAAATACCTGTATCACCTTTTTGTATATGTTATGGACCAAGTGATTAATGCGGGCATTATTTATAATGCTAGGGCATTATGAATAATGTCAAGCTTTATTGGGCAAAATGATAATTACTGTCTAATCTTCAATTATTTATCACATTGCCGGTCATTATTGTATTGCTACTTGACAATTGGGCAATTTGATAATAAAGCAAAGGAGAGGGACGCACGCGTAACTAATCACTTATTTGGACATCGCCGCGTCCGCTAATGTTTTTGTTTAGTTTTACAGACGATGTTAGCCGAAGCGACTTATTAACGTGCTGCTACTGTACATAACTGTATAGAATAGAATAGAATAGAATATGTTTATTTGGTACACACAGAATAATAAATTACACAGCATTTAAACAGCTTAGGTCTAAAGTACCAAAATGGTCCCCGCTCAGTATAAGGCCGTAATGAAGTATATACATCACGACCACTGGTATTCTGCGGAGCCAGTTAATAAAAAATAATAATCATTAAAAAATTAGAAAACAAAAAACAACGGACGGTAGCGGCAGTAAAAAGATAATACTAAAAATAACACTCCTTATTGGACAATTATTATGGCTCTGGAGTAAGTACCTAACAAAACTAGGAAAGTTATATAACAATTTTAAAAAAGTAAACATTCGTCTCCTATAAAATGAAATAAAAAAATTCATATAAATAATAATTTTAAATGAATGTAATATATATACATAGATACACATACATATATATATAATATATATCTCTCTATATAACCAATATGTATTAATTTATAATCTACATGTACTATATATTTTAATAAATAATTTATTTAAGTATAAAATATTAATAGGTATTACGAGTATGAAAAATTGTCGAAATGTATTAATTAGACATATTTTATTATTATGTGATAGTCTAGGGTAATGGTATTCTATTCATGAACTTATTTGTTTTGTCAATAAATGGCTTCTATATTTAGATTTAAAGGTCTGGACTGTAAGGGAATTTCTTATTGGTGGAGGGATATTATTCCAACATTTAGTTGCGGAATACCTGAAACTGCCACGAAACGCTGCGGTTCTGTACGGGGTGCATATAAGGCGATCTGTAACTCTTGAATGGCGTTGTGTAAATTTTAATTTATTAAGGATTTAGAAGGTATATTATTTTGATCCATCACGTTGGACAGCCAGCGTTTTAAAAAAAATACACATTAAGTAGAATGTGATGTCGTAAATACACAGGATTTTTTATCCACTCTTTTGATATCTACCTCTAGAAATTTAAAATGCAAAAACCAAACAGTGGATTCTTAACATAGGAGTCCTTACTCATAAATACAAAAAATGAGTTAAATTGTTTAACGTTATATTTTCAATTTTAGTTAAATGACAATTATAATAAAAAATCGGCCAAATATGAGTCAGCGTCGAGCATGAAGGGTTCCGTACCGAGCCTTTAATATCCAGCAAAAAAGGCCCAGTTATCCTGTACAATAGGACCACAGGATCTTTGTCAATAGCCCTATGACTTAGTTCCCATCATTATGCAATAGTGCTTTATTTATTTGCCATCTTGGGGCAATCAAAAGTAATAATAATAGGCTGATGTCTCATATACACATTTTAATTAATTAACACACACAAATTATCTCAAGGAGTGTTCGACCTGTGCCCCCTTAGTACGCAAGCCTTACAGAGCACCAGGAGGGGTAACACCTCAAATGGAAACTGCGATATAGTTATTAAATATGTTTTTATTACTCTGCCCAAAAAGTGATGAACAATATTTACAACTAGCTGTGCCAGCGGCGTCGCACGCGTGGATATCGGGTTTCAAAACTAACGGACTTCCATAAAATGATGCCCAAATCTTAAGTTAGACCTCTAGCAATACATTGGTGAAAACCACATTCAATTCCATGCAGTACTTTTTGCGTGATGCTCAATCAAACATTTAAATAAAAAATTCTCCCGTTTTCCCAACACTTCCCTTCACTGCTCTGCTCCTATTGATTGTAGCGTGATGAAACGTATCATATAACCTGCACAGGAGTATGATGAATAATTGTACCAAGTTTCGTTAAAACCCGTTGAGTAGGTAATTTTTGTTTCTATAACGAACATACAGACAGACAGAAAGACAGACGGACAGACAGACAGTCAGATAAAAATTTTACTGATTGCATTTTTGGCATCAGTATCGATCACTAAATCACCCCCTGATACTTTTTTTGTAAATATATTTTTGAAGCTGAAACGCCTGTGCAAAACTATCTACCTATACCTACTTCACTTAAAAGTAAATACTTATAACTACTTTAATTAATAAAAGTACCTACGCTTAATAATTTTTAATTTGAACGAATATTTTACAATATAACAACAAAAGAAATTCAAATAAACTATTTAAAAACTAAAAGTCGCGCTGGCACGGTTTCTCAATATCAATTATTGTCTGTCAATAAGGTCGATCGCTCTGAACGCATCAACAGCCAAATATTGAATGAAGCTAGCTCTCGGACCTCCCGCCTTTTTAGGGTTCCGTAGCCAAAATGGCAAAAACGGGACCCTTATAGATTCGTCATGTCTGTCTGTCTGTCTGTCTGTCTGTCCGTCCGTATGTCACAGCCAGTTTATTCCGAAACTATAAGAGCTACATTATTGAAATTTGGTACGTAGATGTATTCTGTTAACCGCATTAAGATTTTAAAATAAAATCAGAAAAAAGTTCAAAATTTTTGGGGTTCCCTATACATAGAACTGAAACTGAAAGAAAAATTTTTCATCGAACCTATACGTGTGGGGTATCTATGGATAGGTATTTGAAAATGATGTTGAGGTTACTAACATCATTTTTTTCTAAACTGAATAGTTTGCGCGAGAGACTCTTCCAAAGTGGTAAAATGAGTGTCCCCCCCCCGTAACTTCTAAAATATGGGCATGATAAAACTGAAAAAAATATGTCATGTGTATCACTATAAAAACTACTAACGAAATTTGGTTTGAATGAAATCTAGCCAGTAGTTTTTTTTTAAACGTCATAAATCAAATTACCTTATTTTTTCATTTAATTAACTCCAATATAATAAAACGTAAAGAAAAACATTTATTTAGCTGTATAGTGGTACGGAACCCTACGTGCGAGAGTCCGACTCGCACTTGGCCGGTTTTATACCCTACCGCCGCCGCGACCCGTGTCGAGCGCGGCAACCGTTACACAAAAATAATCCTTATAGCATGATTCAGTATTCACGTGCGACGGCGCGATGGCTTATTTCATGTATAAGTTTGGTGTTTCTATACCGATTTCTATGATTCTTTTTTTATTGAATAGGTAATAATGATAACTTTTTTAAATTAGGGATGAATGAGAGTATTATAAACGTAAGAGTAAACAAATATAATCAGAATGCTCCGAACTGCTAAGCTATCAGGAGTTACACGTGTTATTGTGAGTCAACCATAAAAGATAGACATATGCTGTTGCGGGATATTTTTTAGTCAATTTTATGTAAAATATTTCTGTCATACATAATTTCTATGTAACTTTAACCATTAAGGCTGCACACGCGACGGAAGCTTAAAATATGGAGTAACTTCTCCCGTTTTCCCAACATTTCCCTTCACTACTCTGCTCCTATTGATAGTAGCGTGATGAAAAGTACCCTATAACCTGCCCAGGAGTATGAAAAATAATTGTACCAAGTTTCGTTAAAATCCGTCCAGTAGTTTTTGTTTCTATAAGGAACATACAGACAGACAGACAGACAGACAGACAGACAAAAATTTTACTGATTGCATTTTTGGCATCAGTATCGATCACTAATCACCCCCTGATAGTTATTTTGAAAATATATTTCATGTACAGAATTGACCTCTCTACAGATTTATTATAAGTATAGATGATTGGTCAATATGATTATTTGAATAATTATTATCAAATTGCCTTTTCATATTGGCCATTTATCATAATGCCCGGGCATTATATATAATGCTACATTTATTACTTGGTCCATAACATATACATACGTTACGTCATGCTTTTTTTCTTCTTTTCATGCATGATTACCTACTTAGTATTTTCCCTTTTTTAGGACACTTTATTTTGTATTTTGTGCAATAATGAATATCTATCTAATAGTACATAGTAATTCACAATTTTGCTGTGTTATAAGCCTTTCAGTACCTAGTATTACTTACAGTCTTGCAAACTTAACCAAAACTCCATTTCAAAAGTTGTTCCTACTTTTACCTACTGCACTCAAGATAACTTGTAAGTTGACAAATTGAATTTGCATACTAAAGTTTTCACCACAGTGTCCCATAGGAGAAGGGGGTATTACACCTACATAGCGGTTTTAGTCGACCATATAAGTTTGGCTAGCAATTACGTCATTATGCAAAATGGGTACCCTACAGTTCCCTTGTTAATCGTTCAAAGGGTATTTGAATTAATAGGAGAAGTGAAATGGTCTTTCAGTAAATGGTAGATTTGATTGTTTCATTGGTCTAGTGGACGGCAGCTAGAGCAATTGACTCTAATTCGCCACAGAATGTTATCAGATGATCTAAAGTGGGATGTAAGGGAACGGCCTATCATCTTTCGCTGCAAGCCAACCTCACCTGCTCGTGGTGCATCCTGTCGAATAACAAGCGAGGCGCTGGTAACGGACTGATGGCGATACAACCATCACAATTCCGATGACGGACAGCAGCGTCACCAGAGCGAGAAGCTACGCTCTGCGATCGCCAACCTGCCTGCCTAGCGTGGCGATTATGGGTATATCCTCCAGATGTTTGCCCTAAGTGGCGAACAACTGGAGAGGCTTTTGTCCAGCAGTGGACTGCAAATAGGCTGATGATGTTATAGTGGGATGTAAGGGAACGGCCTATCATTTTGACAGGCTCGGTGGCTCATTTGGTAGGTAGTGACCTCTGCCCTCTGAGCCAAGGGTCGTGGGTTCGATTCCCGGCACAGTACAAACATTTGTGTTCATGAACATGTCTGTTTGTATTGGTCTGGGTGTTTTCTATGTATAATATGTATTTATTTACAAAAAAAATGTATCTAAGTAAGTTTATCAGTTGTCTAGTACCCATAGTAAAAGCTTCGGCTTAGTTTGGGGCTAGGTGGCGCTGTGTGGCCCAGCGTGGCATGTCTTGGGTTATTTAATTTAATTTAAATTTTTACACCTTTCATCTACAATTAAAAAATCCAATGAAATCAGTTACTAACTAGTAGGTACTTACTTCTTTTTCGCTATCGACCAAAACATTAGAATTAGTAGTTTGCTTATGCTGTTCATGATAGGAAATGCCTCTCAAATTCTTAAGAAACCGTCTACCTATATAATTTACCACACATCCCTTTTCATTAGTTCAAAAACTGATGACAGAATACATTAGAGACTCGACCGTAACTCGGCTCAGAAGAATAGAGAACGAGGGTCGGATACCGTTCGGTCCACAGTTTACGGTGTTAAGTATAAGCTCTTTAGCACCGAGTCGAATATAAGGGCGAGGATAGAGAGTAGGTACATTTACAAACAGACAATAGTTTCCGAATTGAATAGTGAATAAACGTTTGAATAGTGTACTTAGGTGCTCTTCAGAGCGATAGACTACGCCATAGCGATAGAATAAGCCATCTTAGATTTGAGATCATGAGCGCTGATTCAACGATTTGGGGACCAAGTCGTAGCTATGGCTGAAATCGGCTGGAGGTCATCATCATCAGAACACCTTTGTACATTAAGTGGCGATAATGATGGTCCAAAAATAAGTCTTTTTTTTATAGTGGCTCGACATAATGGCTTCCCTACGCCTGATGGAAAGCGAAAGAGAAGCCCAAGTCGCGGTGACAACGGGCAAGTAACTGGTCAGTTACCTGTCAGTTGCCACCGCCACCCACGAGCTCCGGAAACCCTACTCACCGGCAGAAACACGACCCAGAGGTCATTTGACTGCGGTATTCTATAGGGTGGAGGTCCTTCCCCGGACGGGCGGCTCAATTCGAGCGAAGATTCGCTATGCCCTTCCTCTCTAAGTCTAACACAATGGTCGTGAGTTCGATCCCCGCACCGAACAAATATTTGTGCACATGAACATAATATCTGTATTGGGTATAATAATGTATTTATTTACAAAAAAAAGTATCTTTATCAGTTATCTAGTACCCATAGTACAAGCTTGGCTTAGTTCTGGAGTAAATGGCGCTGTGTGGCCCAGCGTGACATGTCTTGGGTTATGTTCATTAGCATTTTTTTTTCAATATTATACAGTCTTTTCGTTATAACAGGCTTAAAAAACTCGTCTTCTGGTCTAAAACCGCCTTTCATAGACACTTTTTTTTTACCTTGATTCAAACGCTAGACCCTTACAACAAGACCTCACCCGTACATTTAGTATCCAAGTGTTGACCCCGATAAGTAAGTAGTTATGGTATAACAGTGGACCCCACAGTCGCTCCTGAATGTACTGAATGAATACTTAGCTCCAGACTTTATGTGACCTTATCAGGTTTGGAACACTATTTTGACCTTTGTCTGTCGTCAGCAGCTTAGCTACAACTAGCGACACGGTTCGGATATTTTAGAAAAACATTTCATTGGGGCAATATGTGGCGTTTTAGTAAGGAATGGACCAGAATAGATAGATCTTATTAGACTATTTATTGCATCATCATCATCACCATCATTAGTCCACATCAGTCCACTGCTGAACATAGGCCTGTCCCAATGCTCGCCACTTCGATCGGTCCCGGGCCTCTTGCATCCAGCAATTGCCAGCCGTCCTGCGCAAATCGACACTCCACCTGGCCTGAGGGCGTCCTACACTACGTTTGCCGAGACGCGGTCTCCACTCCATAAAGTTGACTTAAAACTAGACAATCTATACATACATGGTACAATTTAGGCGGTATTATCGCTATAAACGATCTCTTTCAGACAACCTTTCGGTAAGGAATAGCCAGACTGGAAAGGTGGTGTAGTTCATTTGAAGTATGATATATTAAGTCTCATGGTCACCACATTGATAAAGAAAACATAAATTATGAAACCATGCCGTTTTCTGAAACAAACTTTGATTGTTATTTCAATCAATACAAATTGATGAGCCTCTAGAAAACTTAAACATAAAAATATTATTTATCATAATTGTATCAGTTCTGCACTACTTTACCCCTCTCTTCAACATATGTCCTCTACCTGAAGGTTGTCTGGAAGAGATCTCTTTCGGCGATAAGACCGCCTACATTGTACTACTATATCTGTATAACATCTTTTTCCTGTACATGTTTTATTTTGGTGCAATAAAGAGTATCTATCTATCTTAAACAGTCAACCTTTCTTATGATCGTAAAAAAAGTATCTGATTTAAAAATGTTTTCAATGTTTAAGTTTACCTAAGTTATTTAAAAAGAAACATGTAGGTACTGCTTGAAAAGAATAAGCTTTGGAAGCAAAGAAAATGTCGACGAGGTATTATTTATTCTTAGGAGTTTTTATCATTTTTCATTTCATGAAAACGAGCAGCAATATTTACTCCGACATCTGTTTGGGATCGTTTTCAAAGATATTTTAGCAAAAGATGTATTTTGCTACTTATATGTATTTGTTATGGATCTCGCAACCAACTGATGACAATATAACCATCACATTTCAAGGCGTGTAATCTAAGCCACCGGCCGATGACGGGCAGTTGCTTCACCGTCTGCTTGTCCGTGGCAGTCCATAAACCTGATTATTGTCTATGAATAGTTCATCATCATCACCAGCGTATTACAGCTCACTGCTGGACATAGGTCTCTCCAGTTGTCCGCTACTTTGGGCAAACATCTGGACGCTTTACCCATAATCACCGCGCTGGCAATTGCAATGCGTAGCTCATCGCTCCGGTGACGCTGCTGCCTGTCATTTGCCTATAGTATTTAGCTTTACGCCTTCAATCGTGATGGTTATACCGCCACCAGTCAGTTGCCAGAGCCTCGTTTGTCATTCGGCAGGATGCACCACGGGCAGGCGAGAGTGGCTTGGATCGAAAAAATGTTAGGTCGCTCCCTTACATCCCCTACTTGCTGGAATATCAGGATTTATCCTTAGAATTCAAACCTTATCAAGGTCGGAGACATCACAAAATGTAGGTAAATGAAATTTAACAAAATGTAAGCAGAATATTTAACTTACAATCTTTTCCGTTTCAAAGCGTAATTTGATTAATAGTATTTGAATAAGTCCACTCAACGTAAATAATCACATTGACGGCAACGAATTGGAATCAACAAAAATGGCGTCGAACCTAAAATACGTCGGTAAATTACTTTACGGAAATGTCTACGGGAAATGTGCGGAAATTTGTACGAAGGTTCTGGATAACGAACCGAAAAGGTGGCATTGTTTTAATACGCTTCATCTAACGCATTGTCTGTACAACCTGTTAATTTTTTTCTATAACTCTAGGACTAAATTCTATAACAAAAATAATAAAAAAACATGGAACATGGCATAATGGCTTCCTAGGCTGATGGAATGCGAAAGATACACCCAAGTTGCTGTGACAACTGGCAAATAACCGGTCAGTCAACTAACAGTTGCCACCGCCATGCCAGCTGGTGGTAATATAGTAAATGTTTTATTATCACTTAATCTGAAATCTAAACTGATTTTTTATCAGATTCATTTAAAAGGTGACTGACTAACTATCAATGCGTTGATAGTTAGTCAGCCCAAACCACTGGACGGATCGGGCTGAAATTCGGAATTCAGGTAGATGTTATATGATGTAGGCTTCCGCTAAGAAAGGATTTTGATCAATTCTGTCACCAGAAGGTAAAATAGAGGATGAATTTCAATTACACGCGGACGAAGTTGCGGGCACAGCTAGTTATAATAAAATTATAATACAATTTTAGTGGTTTTATGGGAATAATCAAAGTAGTTTTGGAAAATTTACCATTGTTTTTAAAAAAAAACGTACAATTGTCCTTAGTTCCTTTATTAGTCCTACATTAAGAGTTAGACTTTGCTAAAAATTACTTTTACACACAGATTATTACACATCTTTGCGCATGATGGAAGAGAAAAAGAAAAAAAATATCAAACTTCCAAAACATCATTTGGAGTCCCCACATATTCAGAAGTCGTGTCATTTTCGTATATTGCTTTTACAAGTTGGGAAAGAAAACCGATTTTGGGCACTTTTGCCACTGTGTTATGTTATATTTGTTTTTTATTTTCTTTTATTTCTTTGTATCTTCGTAACTCTTAGACTTATATAGGGTTAATGTTTTAATGACTGTTTTCCTGTAGGGAAAATGTTGCGTCTCGACAGTACAATATGTTTAGGTATGTGTTAAAGGGTAAGCTTTTTTTAATATATTACAAAAACGGTTTATATCGTGTGGGTTGTAGTCCAGCCTGAGTGCATTACAAGAGGTCATTGCTCGTCTTCTAAGCAATCAGCTAACATGTAATTACTTATTATCAGTTATTTACTCCTATAGGTAGATATCTTATATTATTTTGGAATGTTCATTTATTTACTTTTTATTGTTTTGTAAGGAATTCAATCTGAATGATATATCATTTCAACAGTACGAATAAGTTTTAGTAAGGCAGTGAAGCTAGTATTGTTTTTGGTTTAGATAAGAAAATCTAAGTATATTAGGTATTACATCATATTCTATTATAAAAAATATGTTACATCATAATTTATTCCAGGTGGAGTTCCTCATTATTTTCAAGTTGCCATGTTTTGTATGAAAATACTTTAACCCGTGGCTTTTTCAAATAAATTCGCTACAAGAGTTCTCGGCTACAAGGGGCCTCCAAGTGATCCTCATTATACTAAGAGGAACCGCCTCTAGTCCTCGTTATTTTCGAGGTTTGCTAATGATTTTGTATTAAACTAGCTTTTGCCCGCGACTTCGTCCGCGTGTTTAAATTTATACATACAAAAGTTTTTTCCCGCTAACTCCCGTTCCCGTGGGAATTTCTCAAAATACAGCCATAACTAAACTTTATATTTACTAAGGTACCTGCATGCCAAATTTCAAGCGTCTAACTTAAGCGGTTTAGATTTTTCATACAAAAGGATTTTCCCGCTAATTCCCGTTCCCGTGGGAATTTCGGGAATTCCTTTCTTAGTGCACCCCTACGGTACCTAAGCTACGTCCCTTCCAAATTTCAAGTGCCTACGTTTAGCCGTTTGGGCTGTGCGTTGATATGTCAGTCAGTCAGTTTCTCCTTTTATATATATAGAGATTACTGAATTACTGAATACCCTTCGTTAGAGCGGGAAATTAATGAACAAAACTCGGTTAAAATTTATGCCTTGAATGAAATATAAGCAAATTTTAATATTTTATTGTTCGTTCTTCTGTAGGTTTTTTAAAATATAGTACTTAGTGCAGAATAGTAGCTTCCCTTGCCTCATCAATTCATCAATCTCGTCATCATCATCATCAGCCTATCGCAGTCCATTGAAACATAGGCCTGTCCAGTGGTTCGCCACTTTTTGCAAACACCTGGATGCTTTACCTACCCATAATCTCCAAGCTGGGCAGGCGGGTTAACGATCGTAGGGCGTAGCCCTACGTTCCGGTGAATCTGCTGCCCATCATCGGTCTGTGGTATTTAGCTACGCCTTCAATTTGAGAGAGGTAGGGTGTAGAGGATGTAGGTCGGGGAGCGAAGAAGAGATAAAAAAAAGAAGGTTTTTGCGTATAAATCTGAACAGCGGGTTCCGAGCGCGCGCACGTGCATCCGTGGTAAAATCTTAGCGACGACTGGCTGTCTCGGACAGCAAAGATGGCGGCGCCCTCGCCGGCGAGCTGCGCGTTTTCCAAAAACATGCCCATATAAGGTAATGAATTTGCGTGGACGCGCCCGGGTCCGTTTCGACGTTTAATAAGTAAATACATAGTAGGTAATTGAGTTTTAGTACAATTTTTACATTGACGGTAATATTATTTATAATTAGGTTAATCTATTTTAACACATCATATGTACCTATAGGTAATAATAGCACACAGTTTTACTGTAGGTGACCATACTTAACATAGGGCATAGCGAATCTTCGCTCGAATTGAGCCGCCTGTCCGGGGAAGGACCTCCACCCTATAGAAACCCGCAGTCAAATGACCTCTGGGTCGTGTTTCTGCCGGTGAGTAGGGTTTTCGGAGCTCGTGGGGGGTTAGGGTTGGGCCGGCATGGCGGTGGCAACTGACAGGTAACTGACCAGTTACTAGCCGTTGTCACAGCGACTTGGGCTTCTCTTTCGCTGTCCATCAGGCGTAGGGAAGCCATTATGTCGAGCCACTATTAAAAAAAAAACGTGATGGTTATACCGCCACTACTTAGTCGATTTCCAGAACCTCGTTTGTTATTCGGCAGGATGCACCACTTTAGGTGAGGGTGGCTTGGAGCGACAATATTTATAGGTCTCTCCTTTACATCTCTAAGCTTGTATAGTACCAGTATAATCCAATGATATACCGTACTTCTAGAAATAATTAAAAAGCTGACCTATTATTTATTAAGCCACTAATAAACCGTTCTCCATTGCTGGGAATTTTAATAAAACCGTTTAAATGACCATCGATCGACCATAAATAATAGATGAAGATGGCGCATTGGTACACGTGGTGTTTCCTCAGCGGTATTCTTATTGAATAAAAAATCTACTACTAAGTTTACTAGCAAATAACACCTTTCAAGGTCCTAGTATACCTATTGAATAATATAAATAAGTATAAATCATTTAAATACATGAACTTACTAATGCTATCGACCGCCGTGACCGAAAATCAGTGAAGAATCTCGTTCCTGCCCCGTGCCATTAAATCATGGAATGCCCTTCCAGCCCATTACAACCCTGGGTTCTTTAGGCGGGGCGTGCAACGGCATCTCAGTGGGCCTTCAGGGTGAGGGCGACAGGCGCGGTGGGTTTGTTCTATTATGCCTGTCGACCTAACTTTTGGACCTCACGACAGCTTACCATCAGGTGGAGTGAGGTCATCCTGAAAGCTCTTCTTATAAAAATAAATTGTCATTGGGAGAGGCCTATGTCCAGCAGTGGACGTTAGCAGCGTGGTGTTAATAGATGATTTATAAAAGGTATCTTACGTATCCAAGAATTTATGAGTTGGTAAAAACAAATACAAGTTTCAGATATGACGTGTATTATGTAACTAACTTAATTATACACTTAATAGACCCTTTACGTGTATCCGATACCAGCTTAATAATAGGGCTTAGAAACAGACTTGTTACGAAGACGATAGGTATAATTTAGGAGTATTTAATTCTCAAGGTGAATTATTACATTGTACATTGATTTTTCTTTGCTTACTCTCTATAATCGTAGGTAACTTATTTATTTTACTCATGAAAGATTCGTATTTAATTACTGCAATCAATCTCTTTAAGAGATGTCTTTCTGATCTAATGTCGAGTGAATATTGTTTGTTAGTAATAAAGTTTCAATGGTCTCAAGTAACAACTCAGGTGTTAAGAGTTGTATTATCATCACTACAGCCTATTGAAGTCCACTGCTGGACACAGGCCTCTCCAGTTGTTCGCCACTTAGGGCAAACATCTGCAAGATATACCCATAGTCCCATAATCACCACGCTGGGCAGGCGGGTTGGCGATCGCAGGGCGTGTATCGTGATCATAGCTTCAAAACAAATTTCTCAAGAGCCGTCAATGCGCCTAGTAACACTTCTGATCAATTTAGACCATAGACACCGTAAAACCGTGTCTATGGGCTGAAGGCTAATCATCACCATCAGGTCCGTTTGCCCCATCTGTCACAAAAAAACGATTACTAATGATGAAGAATTTGTTACAGGTTTTCCGTAGATATTTTTGAAGTTCGTTCTCATGCAGAGATTCTACATGTAAAAGACTCCCATTCCAGGAATAGCGAACATATCCTGCAAATGGCAAAGGTAACGCTACAAAGTCTGTTCCTCCGCGTCATATATTAAATTCCTCACGCGAGGTCCGTGCTTGGCTCATATGAAACCAATTTAGTTCGCGACTGTACGACACGAGATATGTAGAAGCCACATGCGTTTTATGACTAACTTCTGGTTCTTATTTGTGTTTCTAGATGCTGGCCGCGGTTGTATGATAATATCTTTGTAAATTATAGCCTATGTATGGTGTATGAGCTAACTTGATGTATGAGCTATAGGTATTTATTGCTGTTAAGTTTCATTCTTCGAGCCAATCTTGGAGTGTAGCAAACGTAGTGTGGAATTCCCTGTAACCCGTTGGGCTGATGACCTTGGAAGAACTGCTGGCAGTTGCTGGATGGGAAAAGCCAGGGATAGAGAAATGTGGCGCGAATCAAAGGAGGCCTACGTTCAGCAGTGGACGGACGAAGGCTGTTGATTGATAGACGTTTCAGTAGAATTCGCGTGAAAAAGTGACAAAAACATCTATCCATTCATTCAAGAAAACTTTTGCATTTATTAAGTAGGATTTTGGTAATAAAAGAAGCATTGGTATTGACACTTTTGCTACTGACGTGTTACACCAGCGACCACGTAATTAATTAACAGTTTTGACCCGACTCGGTACATACTACGAGTATGTTACAGTACGGTTGTCCCACCTTCGGCCGCTATGAAGTAGACACCACATACGTTAATGTGAATATGTCGCAGACATCTGGTTGAATCTACTAGTCAATTGAATGGCTAGCGCGTTCATTGAATGACGACTTTCAATTGAATGCCTAAAGGACAACTCGTCCAGTTATTGAATGAATCGTTCAACGTCTTGACTGAACGTCATTATAGCATAGTCGTTGAATGGGTAAAAGCCGACTGTGTAATGTTTAGTTTTTATTTTTTCTTTAAAAATATCCGGTGGTGGCGTATTAATAGGTAAATACATGCTGTCACACTATTTTATCACGAATAAGCCAGTTTAAAGTAAATCTAATCAAAAAATATCAACACTGTTCATACATTTTTGATCGTGTTTGACGCCATATTTGTTTTGATGACTACTAACGCCGCGTGGAAAAAAAAATGAACTAAATTACAATCACCGTCAGGTGATTGTAAATAAAAGCAGTCATGCTTTTACGTCCGCTCTGTTCAAAGGGCTATGTTTCAATCCGCTACCTAATTGGACGTTTAGTGACGCGTGCTTCAACGTTCGGTCTAGTCATTCAATTAAATGTCGTCATTCGATGAACGCCCTAGCCATTCAATTGAATAAGAGATTCAGCCAGATGTCTGCGACATATCCACATTAACGTATGTGGTGTCCACTTCAACCAGATGACTGCGACAGATACAATACGTAAATAACAGCTGATCCAGGCGGTCTTGTTCCTATTTCTGTACCAATGGCTACCCTATCTTAATGTACGTTAAAAACTATATTACATCAGAAGACTACAATGGGATTATTCGGTGAGAAGGGTGCGACACAAGATGCCCTCCTTGAGATAATCCCAAAGTGTTTTTGTTGCAGAACAATAGTGGCATCTTGTCTTTGTGTAGAAATGCTGAAACAGATTCGTGTAGGAAACCTACTGATAAAGTTACGAGTATATAGAACTCCGTGGATGATGGAGGGATGTAAGGGAGCGACCTATCACCTTTTCGCTCCAAGCCATCCTCACCTGCCCGTGGTGCATCCTGCCGAACAACAAACTCTGGCAAACCGACTGATGGCGGTAAAACCATCACGATAGAAGGCGTAGCTAAATACCACAGGCCGATGACGGGCAGCAGCGTCACCGGAGCGAGAAGCTGCGCCCTGCGATCGCCAACCCGCCTGCCCAGCGTGGCGATTGTGGGTATATCCTCCAAGTTTGCCCTAAGTGGTGAACAACTGGAGAGGCCTATGTCTAGCAGTGGACTGCAATAGGCTGATGATGATGATGATGATATAGAACTAGCTGTGCTCGCGACTTCGTCCGCGTGGAATAGTTATTTTTTCCCCGTTTTTTTTTACATTTTCCATTATTTCTTCGCTCCTAAAGTTGCAGCGTGATGTTATATAGCCTAAAGCCTTCCTCGATAAATGGTCTATTCAACACAAAAAGATTTTTTCAATTCGGATTAGTAGTTCCTGAGATTAGCGCGTTCAAACAAACAAACAAACAAACAAACAAACTCTTCAGCTTTATAATATTAGTTAAGATAGAAATAACATAGTGACATAAATTAATTAGATTAGGTACATTAGAGTTCGGGAGGTGTGAGTCCCACACACCATGCCGCCTCCCCCCGGAGAGCAATGCATTCCCCCTCTAAAAAAAAGGTACATTAGAGTTCTGACCCAGAAAGATCCCAGGTTGACCGTGTGGTTTCCGGATTTAGAATAGGACCCCATCTTATCCCGTGGGTGTCGTAGACGATTAAGGGAATATCAGGAAAAGGGCAGCAGCGGTTACCTGAGTACCTAATAAAACTCTCCGGTCACCAAACCGTCTGATCAGTGATAAAGCAAATCCCCCCAAAATGACAAGGTCATTGGGAGAGCCCTATGTCGAGCAGTGGCTTCTTCTTTCTTCTTTAGGCTGATGTGAAGCTCGACACCACCCCTCCCCTGATATGACCACAATGACACATCTCCGCTGTCATATCAGGGGTCAAGGCCGTCTAAGTCTATTCGGCGACGGGGGACTCAACCTGCGTCCTCGGTTGTGGGGTTGTAATGATGACAAGGGCGCCTTGACTATTGTCCTAGGCTCTATAGCACTTTATAATAAGCAGCAATCGCAAGCCTTTTAGGAGCTCTCCAAAAATTCAGCGCTAGACCACGGGGCGCCCTGCGCCCGGGTACGCCGCAACCCATGCACCCCCTGGTAGAGACGGCCCTGTCAGGGGTGATTATTGTAGAACAATAGCGTCACACCCTTTGCTGATTTGTCAATGGAATGGCGACGAAGAAACCGAATAAGCCATAATACTACGACATTAAGCCCAATAAACAAAGTGCCTTATTTAATTACGTTATTAGCATTGAATCTCGACTAGTGGCACTCATAACTCCAACCGATAAAGCTGCGATTACCAGCGTATCTTGAGCTCACTTTCTGGAGGAGATAATGGGAAAGCGCATACTTTTGAGAGGAGCAGGGGTCTACAAGTCTGGTTATGCGTCCTGTTTAATTACAAGCTAGGGTCGATGAGTGTGAGCGAGTCGTTTTGACGCTTGAGTGGCTCGTTATGAAGATTATGGGTGGTTGAAGGTGGAGGCGACAGCGGTGCATAGGGAAGACAATGATCAGGACAATTATTAGGCGGTAGTTCATTGTAAGCTTTGCATTGTCGGGAATGCCTTTACGCATACACTAAGTAGGGCTCTCGGTTCTTTTTATGTAAGAGGTTAAAGACGAACAAATATGATGCCTGATGGTAAGCAGTCGACGCCGCCCATGGACACCCATACCGAGTAACTCATGTCGAGTTCTGGAGTCGCTGGCGGACTTCTTAATATGAGTACGTTAGTTTCTTGAAGGCTCCCAAGTCGTAGCTGTTCGGAAAAGCTGTCGAAGAAAGTTGTTTCCACAAAACCGAGGCAATAAGTATTGAGATGATGAGGATAGAATTGCAATGGGTTACGTGTGGTGCGGCGAAGTTATCTGGAATACGAGTATCTAGCAGAATACCCATTAAATCGTTAAGAGAGGAAGGCGACTCCTTTCTCCGAAGCTCGCCATGACCCCAAAAGTCCCTTTACGACAGGCAAAGATATCTTGATAGTATTTTAAGTATTTTAAGCCATACCGCAGGGCGCTATTTGTAAGTGTTTTTCTTAAACACCTAAGTATACGAATAAAGATTATTTTGACTTGATTATGTACTATGATAAAAGTAAAACCGCTGTACTTTAGACCACACACGTCTGGATATCTCCATTATACAGTGAAGTGAGAGATAGCGCTTACGTCTATTCTCACTCACGCAGTTAATTGCCTACGTTAATGAAAACTTTCGTCATGAAATCATACTGAGTGCCTGCATTTGGGGTTTACATGGCCAGTATTATGGTCGGCCTATTTTGTTTATGGTTGGCATAAACTCTTTGAAAAGAGTCGTAGAACCGGCTAAAATTACAATGAGCTAGTTTGAGTGGCATCATCATCAGCTTATCTCTGTCCACTGCTGGACATAGGCCTCTCCAGTTGGTCGCCACCTTGTCCAAAAACCTGGAGGATTGGCCTATGATCTCCACTGTTATTTAGTTACGCCTTTAATCGACATGGTTATGTCGCAGTCATCTGGTTGAATCTTCTATTCAATTCTTTCTCAATGAATGACGACATTCTATTGAATGACTAGACCGAACGTTGACTAACCACGCGTCACTTAACGTCCAACTAGGTAGCGGATTGAAACATAGCTCTTTGAAAAGAGCGGACGTAAAAGCAGTCAGGTGATTGTAATTTAGTTCATTCTTTTTCCACGCGGCGTTAGTAGTCACCAAAACAAATATGGCGTCAAACATGATCAAAAAGATATGAACAGTGTTGATATTTTTTTATTAGATTTACTATTAACTGACTTATTCGTAATAAAATAGTGTGACAGCATGGATTAGATTTATTATTTAGACCTATTTATACGCCGCCGATGGATACTTTAAAAGAAAAAATATAAACTAAACATTACACAGTCGGCTTTTACCCATTCAACGACTATGCTAAAATGACGTTCAGTCAAGGCGTTGAACGTTTCATTGAATAACTAAACGAGTTGTCCTTTAGGCATTCAATTGTATGCCGTCATTCAATGAACACGCTAGCCATTCAATTGAATAGGAGATTCGACCAGATGACTGCGAATAAAAAAAGATGCGAACCAGATGAAGCTATACTTACTGCCACCAGTCGGATGCCAGAGCCTAGTACCTTTTTCGGCAGGATACACCAAGGGCAGGTGTAGTAGGCTTGGAGTGAAAAAAAATACATAACCTAACTGATACTTATACAGTCATTACTAAGACGAATTCAATAACGACCAACGACAAATTGGCACCTTCACTTTGAAGAAACTTAAAAATTGCTGAAATAATAAATTCATTTCTTGGAAAATACATATTTCAACAATTTCCGCGAAACGCCGAGTTGTTTACCTCTACAAGAAGAAAGGGCAGTTGATTTGTGTATTTTTTTTATGGCGAAAACATTAAAAAAACGAAGCTTTCAGCTGTTTTTCCAATATCTTTTTTCTTTTCACTGTTGCTAAGGTGATTGATTGAAGGTAAGATCTTTCTTATTGAGGTCATCTGTTTTTAAAGGTTTAACCGACCATTTTTAACCGACTTCAAAAAGAAAGGAGGTTCTCAGTTCGATTGTTTGTATGTATGTTTGTCCGCGATCTAAATATTACGATGTGACCTATCCTTTCGTTCCAAGCGGGTGGCTCACCTGTCCGTGGTGCATCCTACCGAATAACAAACGAGGTGCTGGCCACCGACTGGTGGCGGTATAACGATCACAATTGGACCTAGTTCTGCAGAAAGCAGCCATGTGGCACTTTTTCGAAAATCGAGTTATTAACACAGCCATACTAAATGCGACATACCGGATTTTTTGCAAAGACAGCCATCTCGATATCTCTTTTAATGGCGGAGATATGAGCTGTCAAATGCAGCCATCCAACAAGAATATTTTGTAGAAAACAGTCATAATGGTGTAAAATGCAGCCAATTTGGACACAAATTGCTAAAACCAATACTGCATAAGTCAGCCTACTATATGGCTGTTTTGAACAAATTTCAAAATGTTAGGAGTTATCAGGGATCGAGTTACGTATAAGACAGCCACTTCGCCATGTTTGTTGATGCCACGTCCTTTCCATTTCAGCGTCTTGAACCATATCCTCCATTTCATTAGTGAACAATTATGGGAGATGACATTCTCTTGCCTACAGGCCTTGTTTGCTGATTCTGTGCAATACTTGGACGGACAAGATTGCTTCATAGACAGATACATGCACATTTCTTCATTTGGATGTATCGCCAGTCTACTTGGCATCGCTGCAGAGACTCCAGAAAAGGCCAGATTCCAATCGAGCCAAAGGCATTCTCTTAGTCCATGAATGCTAGATACAAGCACTGATTATACTGTTACTCTTCATAAATAGGTAGGTATAATCTGCCGCTCTTTGTGAATGTGCCATATACTCTTCGAAATCTAGCTTGTTCTGGCCGTTGGAATTTGTCGAATCTTTGCGAAAGACGATTCGTGATCACTCTTAAACACTATATAGACGTGCAATAAGGTCTACTTTTTTTAAAGAACAGAACAACATTCTTATTCCACGCCCCTGGAGTTCTACCTTCAAATAAGACAGCGTTTTAGGTGGCTTCTTCCAAGAGATTGTACACCTTAGACCCCTGATTTTGCTCGATCGAAATAGTGTTGAAATACAGGAAGCCGTACCGTAATTTCCAGGTTCTAAACCGGGAAAACCCATTTTCCTGACGAAGTGGAAGACGCATGACGACGCATGGGTCGTTACATCGTTGTATCATTAACCTTAAGAGTTCCCTCGAAAAGTTTAAACTCCTTACCCTTACTCTGAATGTTGCAAAATCTCGAGCCTTTTTCCATGAGGACACGAATCACATTTTTAAGTTGCTGGTTAACGTCAGTGGTAGTTTTCAAGGCAGAAAATGGATTCTCCAGGTTGGAGAACTTCATCAAGCGGACACCTTCGGCTTTAAAGTCAAAATTCAGAGTGCCTCGGACAAGACAAGTCCGTCATCGCTGCCGGAGTTGGTCTCGTTGATCGCGGATACATCTCTGAATATGTGCCGGCCTGTCTGCTATAATAAAGTCGATCTCGTTTTGTCGAAGTGTCGGAGCTTTGCCACTTCTACGTTTTTTGAGGCTGCTTCTTGAAGAAAGAGTTTATCAAGAAGAGCCCCTCACGTTCCAGAAAGTTGTCAACATCTGCCCCCTTTGATTCCTGACCCAAAAATCATACTACCGATTCACTACAATTCTGTACTCCCGCTTTAGCTTTGAAGTCCTCATGACGACATTGTAGTGGATCTTGGTTGAACATTTCCTCCACTTCGTAATCCGAGGGTGCCGAGGTCACTTTTAAATAAAGAAGTAGTGTTCATAAATCCAAGAAGACAATAAACATTGTGCAATTTTTTTTAATTAACACGATTTTTTAGTTTTCTCACAAGTTACAAACATTATTTTACATGAAATCGTAAAGCTATGTGTATATTATGACGAAGTCTGTCCTTTATATTATTGTTATGCCATTTTAAATTAGTGCAGAATACAGCCAATTTACATCATCCAGCATCCAACATCTAGCCATCGTAAGTTGGCTGTTTATTCGGTACAAAATTTGATGAAATAGGCTATTTAGCATAAAACAGCCACATCAAAAAACAACTATTATTGGTGTTATGCTAAACGATATATAGTCGTAGATATGACATAAAAATCTGCTTTACTTTTCCGAATAATTCTCAAATATAAAATAAACAGAAAAGTCATATATAACTGAAGGGGAACATTCGACAGAAAAACGCTCATATCTCCGTTCGTACTTTCCATCATTTGGCTGCTTTCTGCAGAACTAGGTCCAATTGAGGGCGTAGCTAAATATCACAGGCCGGTGACGGGCAGCAGCGTCACCGGAGCGAGAAGCTACTCTCTACGATCGCCAACCCGCCTGCCCAACGTGGCGATTATGGCTAAGGTCTTCAGTTGTTTGCTCAAAGTAGCAAACTGGAGAAGCCTATGTCCAGCTGTGGCCTGCGATGTATTTAATACATTATTTCTCTGTGCCTAGTTTTGATTACACTGTTTGGTGTGCAATAAATTAAACCTTTTCGAGTCGAACTACTATAATTAGTAGATTACTTATGAAGCTCATAAATCCATCTTTAACAAATCGTTCAAACTAACTAAAGCTGTACCCTTAGGCATCCACAAATTCTGAACTTATAACCGGGTTTCAGTTTAAAATGGCAACTCGCTCTTTGAGCCCCAAGTTATGTAGTTGCCAAGTTCGGTGCGAGATTTCGAAGCGGTTTTCATACTTTATTTGAACGGCGAAAGATTCATGAAATGGCTGGTATCTGTGGCTTCGTTTGCATTAAACTTGTTTTTTTTTGTAACACAGAATTTTGACAGCTGTCATCTCACACAATGTAAGATGACAGCTGTCAAATTTCTAGTAATTTGCTAGAGACGGCCCTACTAGCAAATGAGAAATGCGTGACGTTATGTAGGATCCCTTAGAGATAAAATGATTTAGTTTCCAGAAGGTTGTAACTTGTAATTTAGTTTGTAAATTGTAACTTCGTTAAACAGGTACCGAATTCATTCCCTGTTCACACAATAAGGGCGCCGCCAATTTGTAATTTGATTTGTCCACGATTGTGTTTGCGTATCCGGGATCCCGAAGGAGTCTAAACATCTGGATTGTGACGATTTTGCGTCGGTGAAATAATGTATATTTCCATTTAACCCTATCTATTTACACGATGCCCAGTTTGGTTTAGAGGTACTGAAAACTGCCTCTGACAGTAATAGTAATAATAATAAAAACCTTTATTGTTCAAAATAAACTTATGTTATAGTAGGTACAGTTTGTCACTTTACCTAAACTAGGTCTAACCTGTTCTTATAAGTACTTATGCTCTAATATGTGCAGGTAGGTGTGTAAACTTTTGTGTATATGTATATTATTATGTGGATGAAGATAAATATTTGTTAGTATATAAATACAATGTAATAATAATAATAATACAGTGGTGCACGTTCGATCCCCGCACAATACAAACCTAACATGTGCATAAACATGTCTGTTTGTTTAGTCTGGGTTTTTGCTGTGTATAATACTTATTTATGAATTTATCCGTTTCCTATACCCATATGATGAGTAATCATTTAGGTAAGGAAACGGCTTATCATATTTTCCAAACCAACCTCACCTATAATATTGTAAGTACATAATGGCTCTTGAATATTTATTTTTTTTAATATTATTATACCCACCTGTGGTGCAAACTGCCGAATAACAAACGAGGCGCTGGCGGTATAACACCATTACAATTGAAGGCACAGCTAAATATCACAAACCGATGACGGGCAGCAGCACCACCCGCCTGCCCCGTGGCAATTATGGGTATATCCTTCAGATGTTTTCCCTAAGTGGCGAACAACTGAGAGGCCTATGTCCTCTGGACTGCAATAACATGCTTCGGTGTTTAGGACTAAATGGCGCCTTGTGGCATATCTTGTCATGTCTTGGGATTTTAACAATATGTTTTCAGAACTTAGAAAACTAGAAGAAGTAGGCTTTGTTTAGGTTAACTTTACCCTCTTGTATGGGGCCCTAAAACCCAGTACCTAGGCTCTATTTCACAAGAAAAAGCTAGTCACTCCACAAATAATCTTATAAAATCCATCACATTCTTATCTCTCTGTCGTCACTAAAACAATCTACTAATAGCCACAAAGCCAAACAAGAACAAAACAAACCGTGAGAGAACTAATTTGGCTTAATTAAAATTCTGACGGAGACGTCGTGATAAATAACCCAGCTTAAAACAGGCAAGGCGTCCCTTAATGAAATCTAAATGCTCTGCTAAGCCTACCATTCCTCGCCTTCATACAAACAGTACAATATTAAATGTAGTGCAGTGTGAGGGCCAAGTTCTGGCTTGTTTCGCACTCTTGATAAAATAACGAACTAACTCAAAATATTTTAAAATGTAGTGTATGTACAGATGATCATTCGGACTTAACTAATTAACAAAATGTATTGTATTAATTTCTTTTCAATTGTTCCTGAAACGCCTGCGTTTAAAATGCTACCTACTTGACCATGAATAATAATTTGACTTTGCACGTATATAGAATGCGATCATTAGATCAAAATTCCTAAATAACAAAAATAGCAATAAGTGGAGCAGAAAATATGTACGAGTATATCAACACATTTCATGATCACGTCATATTTATGGATTTGTTTAGAACATAATCTCTGCAATTTAACCCGCGATTCCTCTTTTACCTAAAGGCTGATATGATTATGAATGATCCGTAAACGCTGAAAACGCTTACAGCATTATTTAACTTTAAATATTTCTTTCAATCAATCAATTAATAGTCCTGGTCCGTCCACTGCTGAAAGTTGGCCTGCTTTAATTCACGTCAGACTTCTCTATCTCCTTTTTCTTTATTAAAATAAATGAAACAATCTTGGCATTCTTTTATCCTCTGGCTTCGAGCTACAAACTATTTTATTGCAAAATATTTGACTTTGTATTTAAGCGTTTCCCTCACAGGACTTAAGGTTGGTTTTGCCAACAGACTGTCCCAAGGACACAAGGATTGCGTGGACAGTGTGAAAAATATGACTTGTGTTGGTTACGAGACAAAATATTAGTCTTGTTTATAGCGAAGTAGGTAGCGCTTAAGCTGGAAATGCGAAAAATGAGTTATACCTTTGGTAAATGCGCACATTTTAGGAATCAAAATAATCTAGGTAGCTATACTATAATTTTGAGGATACTTGTGCATCTACTTGTGGCGAACATTGGGAGAGGCCTATGTCCAGCAGTGGACTGACACAGGCTGCTGATGATGATGATGAGAAACACATGACGGGTAGTAAAAAAATATACTGGCTCGGTGGCTCAATAGGTAGTGACTCCTGCCTTCTCAGCCAAGGGTCGTGGGTTCGGTCCCCTTCTGGGACAAACATTCGTGCGATGAACATTTGTGTTTGTTCCGAGTCTGGGTGTTTTTATTTGTATTAAAGCATAATATTTGTGGTACCTTCGTTGTTCTGATACCCATAACACAGGTGCTTAAATAAGCTACCCAAGTAACTTTGGGATCGGAGCATACGTGATGTTGTCTGGTAGATATTTATTAAACAAAAACTTCTTCTCGAGTCAATCATATTTATCAAATTGAACCAGCTCAAAACCTGGCGCCCTAGATACCGTTGCCAGTCCCCTTCCAAAGGTCACCCACCGTGCACGTACTGGGCTACTATAAGACTGGCCTATGAGCAAATGGGCCATGGTCTGTTATGGACTATGATGCACCACAGGCAGCCACCATACAAAAGCTCCCATTTAACTAAATTGGATCTACACCAGCCGACTCCGGAGAATTCGGTTAAGACTGTTCTCCATACCGGCGAGGACCCCGGTCAGTAAAGAAAGTATAAACCGTACTGATATCATACTATACTATACTATAGGGATGTAAGGGAGCGGCCTATCATAAAGCTAGCCTAGCTCCAAGCTAACCTCACCTGCCCGTGGTGCATCCTGCCCAATAGCAAACGAGGCGCTGGCAACCGACTGGTGGCGGTATAACCAATACAATTAAAGGCGTAGTTAAATACCACAGACCGATGACGGGCAGCAGCGTCACCGGGGCGAGAAGCTACGCCCTGCGATCGCCAACCCGCCTGCCCAGCGTGGCGATTATGGGTATATCCTCCAGATGTTCGCCCTGTGGCGAACAACTGGAGAGGCCTATGTCCAGCAGTAGACTGTAATAGGCTGATGATGATGATGATGACTATACCTATACATAACTCTGCACTAACTTCACGACTAATCTTGCGAGGCGAAACATCCAAAGGACGTTTGACATCAATCTGCCGAACTGTAAGTATGAACATACGCCTGATTTACGGCCCCGATAAAACCGCGCGTAATTTGTCCCGAGCAAACGTGAGATTAGTTTGGTAATTACTCTAACTAATTTGTGTGTAATAAGATCCTGCGCTCGAAAACTCGTTATAAATATTCGCGTTAGGCCCAAATATTTACACACAGGGGGTGTAAGGGAGCGGCCTATCATCTTTTCGCTCCAAGCCAACCTCACCTAACCATGGTGTATCCTGCTGAATAACAAACGCGGCTCTGGCAGCCGACTGGTCGCGGTATAACCATCACAATTGAAGGCGTAGCTAAATACCACAATCCGATGACGGGCAGCAGTGTCACTGGAGGGAGAAGCTCCGCCCTGCGATCGCCAACACGCCTGCCCAGCGTGGCAATTATGGGTAGACCGATGACGGGCAGCAGCGTCACCGGAGCGTGAAGCTACGCCCTGCGATCGCCCTAAGTGGTGATGGTGATAACTGGAGAAGCCTATGTCCAATAGTGGACTGCAATAGGCTGATGATGATGACGATCTACGCACAGATAGATAGATATTATTTATTGCACACCATACCTATATGTTACCTACCACGCCATACCTATTACCTCATCAGCCTGTAAGCGTCCACAGCTGGACATAGTTCTCCCCAATGGCAAATGTCATGTTGCAGGGAACTGCCTTAGTCGCTACGGTTTGAAGGCTGGTTGGTGACCGCAGTAGGGAAACGCTGCTGACCGTTTCCTGACTTAAAGACAAGCTTGTTTTGTTGTACAATTTAGGCGGCCTTACCGCTATAAGCAAACCCTTCTAGATAAACATTGGGACATTAGAGATCAGTGAAAAAGAAAAAACGTATAGAGATATAGAGGACAGTTAAAAAGAAAATAGCTTATAGGGATGTATCTTTTTTTTATTATGTGAATTAGAACTACATAGATCTATGTTAAGCGAATTTCGCCATTGACTAGGAAACAACACATTTCATACCAATTCACGCCCTGTGCCTTTGAAATAAAGAACTTATTTAATAGAAAACTGGCTCTTTAATGGAAGTTAGTATCTGGTTTGATAAGCTTTAGGCAGTTTGCTGTCAGCGAAATGATCAAAGAAATATTAAGTCGATGTTAGAATAACAGATTTCAAAGAAAATTTAATCATCTCAAGTGCTTCTACCGAGTACTGTATTTTCTAATTATCTACTTAATTAGTTTAAATTCAAAGAATATTAAGGTTCGATTGCCTTTCAAGCTGTACATCGGTTCCTGACATCGGTCGAGCGCACAATTGCACACTTATTGTTTTCATAGCACTTTGCGCTCCTATCACATTTGCATCTGACTGTACTCCGACCCCATAATGGATTCCTAACAGATCTCGAAAAGGGATTTCATGTCCGTCCATCTGTCAAAGATATTATTAGTTTTGCTCAACTAATTTGCATTGGACATTTTGTGACTGGCCATAGCGAAACTTCATTATAGTTAAGGTTGTTTCTCCATGAATTAAAGGAAATAAAGACCTCTGACTAGAATAAATTTGAACTAAACATATAGTAAACTACGAACAAACATGTTATGGAAAAACATGCTTTCAACTAGCAACCCTATAGGCTAAAATGAAAGCAACGTTGTTTGCACCACAAACAATCGAACCAAGTCAAACCAAACAACGCAACTGAAAAACTGAATCCCAAATGGCAAAGTAAACATTTAACATCAACAAGAGAATACAAACATCAAATTGATAGTGTGAGGATCGATCGACGGCAGTCACAATCTATATATATAAAAGGAGAAACTGACTGACTGACTGACTGACTGACATATCAACGCACAGCCCAAACGGCTAAACGTAGGCACTTGAAATTTGGAAGGGACGTAGCTTAGGTACCGTAGGGGTGCACTAAGAAAGGAATTCCCGAAATTCCCACGGGAACGGGAATTAGCGGGAAAATCCTTTTGTATGAAAAATCTAAACCGCTTAAGTTAGTCGCTTGAAATTTGGCATGCAGGTACCTTAGTAAATATAAAGTTTAGTTATGGCTGTATTTTGAGAAATTCCCACGGGAACGGGAGTTAGCGGGAAAAAACTTTTGTATGTATAAATTTAAACACGCGGACGAAGTCGCGGGCAAAAGCTAGTCAGTACTAAATACGATGGAAGACCTACAAAGTGTACAACATTCATAATTGACTATAAGAAATTACCCGGTGTTCACACTGACCGCCACATGGCTGTTTCTCACGTATATTATTACTAGAAACACTGGACGATGTGACTTTGAAATCGAAACACGTCAGTGCGAAACTTGTAATGACAATGAAATGAAATCGATCGTACATACCACTTGCTTGTAGGTACATGTGAAGATCACACGTGTCTCGGTCACTGATGAAGATGGGGGCAGAAAAGGAGTTGTAAATGTTGAAATAGTAAATTTTAGTGGAGTTAAACTTGATTCAAGTTTGACAAATTTAAGGAAACAGTTGTTTGAAAAATACTTGCAAGGTGTGTTAAAACTATTCAAACATTTACTAATAAAATATAATGATTAATTAAATTTTTGACGTTGATAAAGACGATGCTTGTAACTTAATTTGAGAAAAACAGTGAACAGTGTTCAATGAAAATTTTGAAGTTAATGCAATTAATGTAGTTTTATTAGAAGAATTTAAGATAATTTTATTGATATTGTTACAGATGATGACCAAAGTGAAAGCCCTGGGCCTCGTGTCCGATTTGATGCCAAACATCAAATTGATGCAGGCAGCTGGGCACTTCTTGTTCAACTATCACTCAGGTAATTATTTCATTTATATTCTTTTTTCTATATAGATGAGAGTAACAGATTTTCCTCTAAGACATTTCTACTCTTTATGGTTTTTGTAATGTGAAATTAGAAGAATAAAAGCTTAGAATTTCACTCTTTGCACCTATGAAACATTACTTCTCTTGCTTAATAAATTATAGACGAAAAAAAGAACGCAAACTTTTTACCATCATAAAATTTTCTACTAGTGTTTTGAGGACTAAGTATCATATCTTAATTACTCCAAGAGCAATCCGAGTAGAAATATGAGTCTAGAAAGTAGCTTAATTATAATGAAACGAAATCCTTAAACTTCTACGTACTGTATGAAGAGACAATTAAAAAAGTTAAAGCAACGCGTTTTGAACAAGATAACGACAAATTAAAAGCAGCTAGACTACGCCAGCATTATAACTGTAGCGTAAGATTTAAAGTAAAATAAGTGGGAGATGAGTTAAGTATGAAGTAATTTAAAAAATTGCATGTAGTCCACATCTCTTGGACTTCAAGCTTGTGATTGGTGTATAGCGGCACAACTCGTCTCCGCTATGCTCCGTTCCGAATCAGTGGAACCGTAGCCTAATGCCTTAAAAAATTGAAAATTTATTTTGGTTTTGTTTTCCGAGTGTGTGTTAGATTTTTCTCTGCAGATCATCTAGGCCTGTCAGTGTCGTTAAGAATTTATCATCATCTCCTTATATCAGTCCACTGCTGGACATAGGCCTCCCTTAGCGTTCGCCCCTTTGATCGATCCTGGTCTTCTCGCATCCAGCATTACGCATTCGTCTTGCACAAATCGTCACTCCTCCTGGCCTGAGGGCGTCCTACACTATATTAGCCGAGACGCGGTCTTCACAGGACTAAAAATCATGTGCGACATAAGTTTTGTATTGGAAACTGCAAATAAATTTCTTTTCAGATAACTCTGGCATGGCAATGCTTCTACGCAAAATCTATGCCAGTGTCCACGCGTTCCTCATCGTGATTCACTACTTGTGTATGGCAGTGAACATGGCCCAGTACTCCGAAGAAGTCAACGAGCTGACCGCTAACACGATCACAGTATTGTTCTTTGCGCATTCTGTCATCAAACTGCTGTTCTTCGCGCTCAACTCTAAAAGCTTCTACAGGTAGGTACTTCAAGGTACTGTGGTACAACAGACACTTTATTTGATGAAAACAAATGACTGTTACATAGAAAAGTTTAAGTAGTTCTTCCCTTTGCCTTGCCAATGGGAACACAACACTTCAACACTTTAAACACTGTTTCCTCCTTTCCATCTTTCCTATGATGACGGAACCTTTTAACTAGACGTGAAGTAGCATCTTACTTATCGGGCATATGGCGGAGGTTCTAGGGTTCATTTTGGATTTTGCATGTTATGAATATTGCATGGTTACTTCTTTTTATAAGCAAATGCGTAGCGCTTGATCTCAACTCACCTAATGTTAAACGACATTAGATCCTACGATGGAGCGCGCTCAACCAACAAAACCGTTTTGAGATTGAAAAATAAAAGATTTTAATTATCTAACGGGAAATATGGACTCTGGCAAAAAAATCTATAGCTTAGCCGTTGAATGTTTTTTTTTTATACAATATAGGTTTGCGCTTGACTGCAATTCACCTGATGGTAAGCGATATCATAGTCTACGATGGAGCGCGCTCACCCATCAAAAACCGGTTCACTCTCGCCTTGAACATCGGAAGATTGTACGTCTCGGGGATCAAGGAGCCTGGCAGAGAGTTCCAAAGTTTGGCCGTTCGTACTATAAAAGGCTAATGAAATACCTATTTGAAAAATATCTTTTAAATTCTAAATTTTCACTGCCACAGTCTTAATATTTATTTATTAACAGGGGTTTTTCGTATTTATCGCGCTTATAAACAGAATCTGAGCCTCATTTAAAATTATTATCAAAATATAGTTTCTCACATTATACAGCAAACGTTATAAGACCAATCTTGCTTAATTACTATACTTTTTCCTTTTCAACGGTCATTCATTCGGGCATCCTTCTTTTAACAGCATTTCCATGTTGAACCACGGACTGAACTGACATCAATCACCCCTGTCACACCCCTGAAAAATATCTTCTTGTGCCAAAAATAAACAGGGGAGGACGAGTATGATTGGCGTTTTGCAAAATCCAACCTTTTAAAATTGTATCCTATGGTGTTTTGGAGTCATTAGGATGACGATCAATTCGAAACTTTGGTATATGAATGCATAAGGCTACATTATGACCGCACTGAGTCAACGACTAACAACGATGAATCATCATCATCATCATCAGCCTATTGCAGTCCACTGCTGGACATAGGCCTCTCCAGTTGTTCACCACTTAGGGCAAACATCTGGAGGATATACCCATAATCGCCACGCTGGGCAGGCGGGTTGGCGATCGCAGGGCGTAGCTTCTCGCTCCGGTGACGCTGCTGCCCGTCATCGGTCTGTGGTCTTTAGCTACGCCTTGAATTGTGATGGTTATACCGCCACCAGTCGGTTGTAAGCGCCTCGTTTGTTATTCGGCAGGATGCACCACGTGCAGGTGAGGTTGGCTTGGAGCGAAAAGATGATGGGTCGCTCCCTTACATCCCAACAACAACGATGAATAGTTCATCATAATTCGTTTCATTTTCATTGATTAAAATAAACATCATGATGTCGTCATCATGTTTGTTTTAATCATCATCATGATAAGCGTTCACTACCGGACATAGCCTTCCACCAATGACCATAGTTATTTAAAGGATTTGCCTTAGTTACCACACTTGGCAGGCGTGTCGATGATCGCAGTAGGTTGCTTGTACTTGGTATATTTATGTTTATGTATGTACCTACTTGACTTAACAGTATATAGTTTTGCACCAGAATACCCATCCCTTGTGAACTTGGTTTCCTCTACCTGAAGGTTGTCTGGAAGAGATCGCTACAAGCGATAAGACCACCTAAGTTGTACTATGTTTTGTTTGTGATAATTTGGTATTCCCGTAATGTCTGTGTTTGTGCAATAAATAAATAATAACCCAAGACATGCCACGCTGGGCCACACAGCACCATCTAGCCCCAAACTAAGCCGAAGCTTGTACTATGGGTACTAGACAACTGATAAACTTACTTAGATACATTTTTTTTGTAAATAAATACATATTATACAGAGAAAACACCCAGACCAATACAAACAGACATGTTCATGCACACAAATGTTTGTAATGTGTGGGGATCGAACCCACGACCCTTGGCTCAGAAGGCAGAGTATCTAATAATAAATAGTAATAAAGAGTATCTATCTATCTATCTATCTTGTACTCAGGTAAACGCTGCTATCCGTTTCCTGATATTCCCTTAGTCGTCTATCCACAATGTTTATTCAATGAATATTGATACATGAAAGGTTATTCTCAAGCTTACAATACGTAACCTCTCACTGCCAAATACGAAATGGTTAAAAAATCTTCACATACGCTAGTAAAGATAGGCCTCCAACTAAGGAAAGAAACAATTTTCCGTAGACGCATTTCGTAATGTCGACGGAATGTCACACGCAAATAATACTCCGACTGGCTACAAAGAAAATTCATTTCCACCCAATTTTAATTTAACAAGAGAACACAAAAGCGTTCTGAATAGAAAATTATTTTCTCCTTGTCGACGCCTTGGGCATGAAATAAGGGGATATGTACAGAAGGGGGCGTGCGGGGACTTAAATTGCCTATTACACAATCAATATCGATTCTGATTGACGTCTTTGTGTTTCAGAAGAGACTGTGAACTGTTGATTTCGTTTTATGTTCTTAATAGCTTGATAAAGCAATTTTATAGACCAACAAACAAAATATATTGCATTTGATTAATGTACGTTTTATATTTTTATTTGACTGGCTCGGTGGCTCTATAGGTACCCCTGCCTTCTGAATCAAGGGTCGTGGGTTCGAGCCCCACCCGGGAGAACCATTCGTCCGATAAACCTTTGTGTTTTTGCTCCGTATTACGTATCCGGTATTTATATGAGGATATGTATTTACTCGTAAGTAGGTAGGAGGATATTACATCAGCGTTATATCTTCGTTGTTTTGATATCTATAACAATAGGTGCTTATGCTACTTTGAGATCGGATCAATGTTTAATGGTGTTATATAATAATAATATATTGATGATGAAGATGATATTTATTTATATTAAAAGAAAAAGCTCACTGTTGTTTGTACAGTGGTACAATAAAAAATATGAATCAAATAAATATAAATAAATAAATATCAGACAACATCACATACGTTGCTCCGATTCCAAAGTAAGTAGCTTAAGCACTTGTGTTATGGGTATGGGTGTCAGAATAACGAAGGTACCACAAATAAATACTTAAATACAAATATAAACACCCAGACACGGAACAAACACAAGTGTTCATCACACGAATGTTTGTCCCGGGTAGGAATCGAACCCACGACCCTTGGTTCAGAAGGCAGGGGCCACTACCAATTGAGCCACCGAGTCAGTCACAAATACCTGTTTATCTCACTACTATGTACATACTCATTTTATTCGTGTGCCTCTTTAACTACTATTTCAAAATATTTTCCACTACTACATACTATTTCAAAGTAGGGGAACTTGTATGGCGGAACCGAAATCAACTCGTAAATTTGTCTGACTCAGCAAAATTCGAGAACTCGTGAATTATTCATTATCAAACGACGGCTTTCCACGAACTATTAATATCCGTCTTTGAACTACCGGTGACAGTTCTCAGAACGGAAAACTGGAGGTTTAAAAAAGATTTTCATTTCTTCATGTTTGTCATTGGTCTTTTTTTTACGTCAGGAATGCCTTTACGCATACACCAGGACCCTAGTTACGGGACACCTGGGTTATGTGGGACTCACTCCTAAAACGGAGAATACCACCACTAAACCTGACGGTTGTCTGCTACGAGCGCTCATCTGAGGAGGGTCGGGATGCCCGTCGGGATTCGTCTCAGCCCCTCCTCAGCTCAATAGCCCTGCGCCGCCTGAAAGACTGGCGGGACACATCGGGAGGACGTAGTGATGCCCTCCCGGTACGACTACACAGACCACGTGTGTCCTAATAACGTGTTGTCGTGCAAGTCATAGAACAACAATATATCATGAAGTTCGTTAACAGCTCATATGTTATGTCCTCAAGGGGGGTCGAATTTTTTTTTTTTTAATCGTGAATGGGTAGCGCTTGGCCTTAACTAGCCTGATGTTAAGCGATGTTGAGGCCTAAGATAAAGCGCGCTTACCCAACCGATTCACTCTTGCCTTGAAAATCTGAAGATTATATTCCTCGGGGAACACGGACTCCGGGGCAAAGTGTTCCACAGTTTAGCCGTTCGCGCTATGAATGAAGAGGCAAAGCGCTTTGTGCGAGTTTTTGGAACCTGCACCATAAATCTATTATTTAATTAATAATTTTTAACTACATACCGGCCGTAAGCTAGTAGATAAGGCCTTTTTTCGTCGGGAATGCTTTTACTCATACACCAGAGCTCTGGGTACGGAACACTTGAGTTATGTGGGACTTACTCCTATCTAGCGGAGAATACCCACTAAACCCAATAAAAGGTGGTCCGCTACGAGCACTCTGTCTTGGGGGTCGGGATGCCCTGTGGGACTCGGTAGCGCTGCACAGCTTAAAATAATAAATAAATAAATAACCCAAGACATGCCACGCTGGGCCACACATCGCCGTCTAGCCCCGAACTAAGCCGAAGCTTGTACTATGGGTACCTACTAGACAACTGATAAACTTACTTAGATACTTTTTTTCTGTAAATAAATATATGTTATACATAGAAAACACCCAGACCAATACAAACAGACATGTTCATGAACACAAATGTTTGTACTGTGCGGGAATCGAACGCACGACCATCCCTCAGAGGGCAGAGGTCACTACCAAATGAGCCATCGAGCCAGTCAAAGTCAAAAGTCTTTGGGAGGAGGATGAGGTGTCCTCCCGGAACCTTGCAATGCACGACACCACTGACCGCTACCCGGAGGCATGTGTCGTCGTCTTCCTCGGGGCCGCTAACCGGAGCGCAAGCGCAATTTATTTCTCACTAGCTGTGCCGGCGGCGTCGCACGCGTGGATATCGGGTACCTACATTTTAAGTTAGACCTCTAGCAATACATTGGTGAAAAGCGCATTTAATTCCATGCAGTAGTTTTCGCGTAATGCGCGATCAAACAAGCAGATAAAAATTTCTCCCGTTTCCTACACACTTCCCGTCCCTGCTCTGCTCCTATTGATTGTAGCGTAATGAAAAGTATCCTATAACCTACCCAGGAGTATGAAGAATATTCGTACCAAGTTTCGTTAAAATCCGTCCAGTAGTTTTTTTTTTCTATAAAGAACATACAGACAGACAGACAGAAAGACAGACAGACAGACAAAAATTTAACTCATTGCACACTAATCACCCCCTGATAGTTATTTTTAAAATATATTTCATGTACAGAATTGACTTCTCTACAGATTTATTATAAGTATAGATTAATAGGTCTTTCTGTATTGAATATTCTTTGCTTTTATCACGGTAAGCCAGTATTTTAACGTGGAGCTACAAAATTTATTCAGTTTACTTGTGAATTTTTAACAAGCTTTTTACTTTATTTCTTAAAGGGTAATGGATATACACGATTATGTATAATTTAAACTGTCTGGAAAGCTTCAGGCTTTTTTAAGATTTTTTTGTTTTATCATGCGAAGAAACCTAACGAGGGTAGAGTAACTAATTGAGTAATTGCAAGAATGGGGATATCTAGGGTTATACCGCCATCTATCGGTTGCCATAGTCTCGTTTGTTATTCAGAAGGATGCACCACGGACAGGAGGCGCGTTAGACGATGCAAACCAGGGTTTTTTAGTGGGTATTCTCTGTCGACGCGGAGCGAGTCCCACATAACCCGTCTGCTCCCCCGGGCAGCGGGTATGCTTAAACTGCATTTCTCCCTGGTGAAACAAAAAAAAAACGGACAGGATGACTTGGAGTGAAAAGATAAGTCGCTCTCTACAAGGATCACATAGCGGCATTAAAGTTTTAACCATCGCATGAATAACATTAAATACGAAGTAAGCAGGAAATTAACTATAGAACAAATGTTTTTTTATAGAAGCTCGAGATAATGGCTTCTCTACGCCTGATGGAAAGCGAAAGAGAAGTCCCAGTCGCTGTTCCAACGGGCAAGTAGCTGGTCAGTTACTTGTCAGTTGCCACCGCCATGCCTGCCCAACCCTAACCCCCACGAGCTCCGGAAGCTCTACTCACCGGCAGAAACACGACCCGGAGGTCATTTGGCTGCGGTATTCTATAGGGTGGAGGTCCTTCCCCGAACGGTTCAATTCAACCGAAGAATCGCTGTGCCCAACCTCTCTCGAAAATAGTGTGTCCAAGTCTCAAATAAAGTTATGTTTTCAATGGGCATATTGCCGAAAAAAGTAATTAGTCCTTCTTTTAGATTGATTTTCATTTGTAAATTAGACCAAAAATGACAAATATATAGCCCATTAAAATTACGCACGACGTCAGATTTTGGGAGTTTTTTCGCAAATGAGTGACGTCAAAGATCCCCACTCCTAGATTTTGATGCCTTATATCATTGTTATTTTTTGTTTAAATGAAAAAAGGAAAAATACGTGTCCAATATATTTTTATAATCTAAAATACGGACTAAATATAATGTAATTATTTTGACCTTGGAATCATCCCGATTTAAACTCCAAAGAATATCTCCGATGCGTAACTCCACGTTGTTCCAATTGGAAAGAAATCTTGTCTTCGATGCCGTCGGGTCGGGAAAGGTCAGATATTTTTGAATAATAATATCGCGCCTATGATTGATTCACTTACAAAGGGCTATGGGCTTTCGTCTGATATCTTTAGGTTTATTGGAAACGGTATACGTAAATACATATTTTATTTCTGTTGCCTTTAGAAATGTTTAGGCGCGTATGTAACTTTTGCTCGATTTGAAATATTACAGTACAGTAAAGTACTTGTAACTAACTCCGTTTGCTCATGATGAGTTTACATTGGTTACAATTCGCCTGCTGTTAAACGATTCAATATTGCACCTAGAATGGAATGCGCTTACAGGTAAAAGACGATTCACTCTGGCGTTAAAAACTGGAAGATTTTTTATCCTAAATGTGGCAAAAAGGCCGCTTAAATGGCCTAAACGCCAGTAAGTTGATTGAAGTTGCTGTGCTAACTGGCTTCCACCGCTTTGCTGCCCCGTTAGATGCGTCTTCATGCTACATTTAAAGGATTTCTCATACGGTAGGAAGCTGGAAAGACGTCGTGTACCTCTGAATCCACCTTTATGTGGTTATATGGTCACATTGATTTGATTTAAACTCTCGATAAGGCACAAAGGATCAGTATTCGTTATTTTTCCGGAATTTTCTCAATTTGTTGAGCAATTTTCTTAATTTTTATAATTTTTAGGACCCTGGCAGTATGGAATCAGTCGAACAGCCACCCACTCTTCACCGAGTCAGATGCGCGCTACCACCAGCTCTCGCTAACCAAGATGAGGAGACTGCTGTACTTCATCTGTGGGGTCACTGTCTTGGCTGTCGTCTGTAAGTATACTTTGATCGTCAACTTTCGAACGTCCACAGCTGGACATAGGCCTTCCCCAAATAAAATTGTCGTTTCGGTAGATTTGCCTGAATCACCACGCTTGACAGATGGGTTAGTGCCCCCAGTAGGTTTATTTGTACTCAAATAAACGCTGCTGCTGCCTGTATCCTGATATTCCCTTAGTGGTCTTCTACGATACCTATGGGATGAGATGAGATGGTCCTATTAACTACTAAATCCGAAAATCACACGCACAAATTAGTACCAGACGGTCTAGGGACAGCGCAGACGACGGACTATCCGTGACGCACTTTTTTTTGCAATTATATGCAGTAACGCACACGTCGCGCAAAAATTTGTCGCGGATATTTCACAGACTCAACGAACACGACGCACATCTTCGAATATTCTGTCGGCAGACCAAGACGCTCTTTTTAAATGTCTCAGACGTAGACTCTATCGCACAAAAAGTGAGCCGTCTGCGCTGAACCTTAGTATAATAATCCTCGGATGACTGACAAAACGTTTGCTTTACAGGTTGGGTGACCATAACGTTCTTCGGTGAATCAGTCCGCATGATAGCCAACAAGGAAACCAATGAAACTCTAACTGAACCAGCCCCTAGGCTGCCTCTGAAAGCCTGGTACCCCTTCGATGCTATGGGCGGCACTATGTATGTGGTCGCTTTTGTTTTTCAGGTAAGATATACAAGACTATATAACTGGTCAGTCACCTGTCAGTTGCCACCGCCATGCCGGCCCAACCCTTACCCCCCACATACTCCGGAAACCCTACTCACCAGCAGAAACACGACCCGGAAGTCATTTGGCTGCGGTATTCTATAGGGTGGAGGTCCTTCCCCGGACGGGCAGCTCAATTCGAGCGAAGACTCGCTTTGTCCTATCTCTCTTAGGTCAGCCTTTGCCACAGGCATCGCTGCAGCATCCATCCATACACAGATACTCATGCCATAACATTGCGCAGGTATACTTTCTCTTCTTCTCCATGGCGATCGCTAACCTGATGGACGTCATGTTCTGCTCGTGGCTGATCTTCGCCTGCGAGCAGCTGCAGCATCTGAAGGCTATCATGAAACCCCTGATGGAGCTCAGCGCCTCCCTGGACACGTATAGGCCTAACACTGCTGAGCTGTTCCGAGCTTCGTCCACAGGTGTGTATGAATTGTGGTCTTTTCACGTTAGGAATGCATTTACGCATACACGGGTACTGGTCATCTGGGTTATGTGAACATACTCCTATTTTTTTTTATGATGGAGGGGGCAATCCGACCTGAAGGTCACTAGATGTTAAGGGAACATTTCATTCCAGACACTGTAATACTCAAGGAGTCACAGGTGTGTTTCCTTGAGAAATTTGTAGGCTTGTTTTTTGAAGGACCCTAAGTCATTAAAGAAGTCGTCTCACAACTCTTCTCTTGTCGTCGTCCATACTTTTATATATACATACTCGTATATACAGGGTGACTTTGAAATCGTTAGCATCCTTTTAAAATAAAAACCTATCCGTGATTCTGAGTACCTACCCTTAATATGAGGAAAATCCATTATAATAAAAACTGAAAATTTTTAAACTTTAAAAATCATATAAAAAAAAAAAGATTTGCAATTTACGCATTTGCTATTTTTTTTAATCATTTTAGCGTGCAAAGTGTTAATATGATTTTTAAGGTTTAAAAAAACGGTGTACGAGTATGTACTTATACTGCTTCCACCTTATACCTACATTTTTCGATCATCAGAAAAGTCAGAGAAAGTACCAGACCCGGTTGACATGGACATACGCGGCATATACTCCACGCAGCAAGACTTCGGCATGACTCTGCGCGGAGCCGGCGGTCGGCTGCAGAACTTCGGCGGGAACCCGACCAACAATCCTAACGGGCTGACGCAGAAGCAAGAGATGCTAGCGCGCTCCGCCATCAAGTACTGGGTGGAGAGACATAAGCACGTTGTGAGGTGAGTACTTGGTGTCAACTGGCTTTGAACTGACGACCCTATTTCAGGTTAGGTCAGTTTAATGAATTTCCTAAATTGTCATGGGGTCTGGATGTTCTGGGAGACGCCTGCAGACATCATCGTAGTCATAGTTTTCAAGGCGAGAGTGAATCTTTTTTTTAAGTGAGCGCACTCTTTTGTAGTCTCTTACATCATCATCATCAGCCTATTGCAGTCCACTGCTGGACACAGGTCTCTCCAGTTGTTCGCTACTATGGGGTAACACCTGGAAGTTATACCCATAATCGCCATGCTGGGCAGGCGGGTTGGCAATCGCTGGGCGTAGCTTCTCGCTAAAGTGACGCTGCTGCCGTCTTCAGCCTGTGATATTGCTTCAATCGTGATGGTTATGCCGTCGTATTTAGCTACGCCTATAATCGTGATAGTTATACCGTTACCAATCGGTTGCCAGAGCCTTGTTTGTTATTCGGCTTGGAGGAAAAGGATAATAGGTCGCTCCCTTACATGCTATGAATGATTAAATTGGCCGATTATCACTTGAAATACTCGTAGTTTAACCATTAAATGTCCCGAAGCTACATTACATTTTACCAACAAAGTTTCAACTTGACAAACTCATTTCAACACGTGCTCCATAATCGATGGTATAAGTTGTTCCATTTAATACACCTGACATTTCCCTTCCTTCGTAGGGGTCGGGGTCAAATGACGTAATTATATAAGTACAACACTTAATAGTATCGGTGATAAATCGATTAAATGATTATGGTGTCTTGTATGTGATTACCGTTTGCACCGAGAATTTTGTTTGAACTTTACCTACTAGCAATTTCCATTTTCTGTGGTTGATACTCTTGGTCTGGCTTTTGAGGTTTTTTTTTACTTAAGCACATCATAGTGACCTTGTTTTTAACCGACTTCAAAAAAGGAGGAGGCTCTAAATTCGACAGAATATTAATTTTTGTTTTGGTGTATGTTTGTTACCAATTTCTTCAAGAATTACGAGTAGGTCATTGTCACCATCGAATTATAAGTCGGTTTTTATTTTGCTAAAAAATGATGTTAATTATCAAATATGAGTTATTTTTATAAATTGCCAAAGGCGACAAAAACTAGACCAAATCATTACTTATACACATTAATTAAAAAGTTAAACTCAACATTTTCCCGTTACTCAAGTTTCAAATAAGATGAATTACGCGTTAACCGAAATTTCGCGAGAGCACTTTTCTACATAATGGCCGCCCATTTATTTCGAGACTGTACAAACAATACAATCTTGGCAGACGCTGACATTTATTTGTGGGTTAGTGCTGGAAATTACTTTCGTTTATCCGAATTATTATATTTAAGAGAGGTAGGCATAGGCATAGGCATAGCGAATCTTCGCTCGAATTTAGCCGCCCGTCCGGGGAAGGACCTCCACCCTATAGAATACCGCAGTCAAATGACCTCTGGGTCGTGTTTCTGCCGGTGAGTAGGGTTTCCGGAGCTCGTGGGGGGTTAGGGTTGGGCCGGCATGGCGGTGGCAACTGACAAGTAACTGACCAGTTACTTGCCCGTTGTCACAGCAACTTGGGCTTCTCTTTCGCTTTCCATCAGGCGTAGGGAAGCCATTATGTCGAGCCACTATAAAAAAAAAGTTATCTAAATAAGTTATTAAAAGAACTTGAATAATAATAAATAAATAGTATGAGACATGAGGAACATATAGGGAAAAGATCAGAGGTCGCTCCCTTACATCCCCATTATATGTGACTGTCTGTTTTATGCTAAATCCAGGACGCAGGAAGCGATGCCGATGGGATGTTTGCTCCAAAATCGGCTCATTGGATCAGGATCCTTTCAATTTTAATTTAAGTTAGTTATAATCATTACAAACATATTTTCAATTCGATCATTATCCCTAAAGCAGGAACATCCCTATTCAACTCTCTTTGTCTTGTTTGATTTCAATTTTGCTCGAAAGTTAATTTATATATGTCACCGGAAAATAGCAAGAATCGTAAGTTGATCAATTTCCTAGGTAGTTGATTAACGTTCGGAAAATAACAAACGGTAGTTGAAATGTATTATTTAACGCAATGGATTTCAGTTAGTTGATCAATTTACGGAAGCCTGACAGTCATTTAATAATTTACGATTTTGACACAAGTAAAATCGTCCTCAAATGGGCCAATCGTTGCTCAATGTACTATTTAACGGTGAACTATTACCCGTAACTTAATACACTGTTCCCTGATTGGTTGCCGGGATAACGCCACGTGAGCCATTGAACCAATCAACGTTCACCTCACCTTCATCGGATGATTTTACGGCAAGACCCCGTAAAATGATCAATTTACTAAAATACATACGTTAAATAGTACATTTCAACTGCCGTTTATTAATTTCCGAAAGTTAATCAACTACCTAGGAAATTGATCAACTTACGATTCTTGCTATTTTCCGGTGACATATATACTGAAATGTGATTTTTATTTAGCCAATATCTCGTACTTATTTCATCACCTACTTTAATCTGATTAGGTGGAAGTATCCTCTTACGACATTAAGTACTCTTTTTGATTAAATTCTTTCAGTATTTAACCAAGTAACCAAAACCTCGATATATCTCACACTCATATATTATTGACATTGACATTGGGCTTCTCTTTTGCTTTCCATCAGGCGTAAAGAAGCCATTATGTCGAGCTATTATAAAAAAAAGACATTACCAATCCACCGCCACTTCACCGTACTAATCCTTCGGACTTGTAACTGAATATGCATAACAGATTAGGTATTAATGCAAGAGGCGAGACGTGATACGATTTAAAAAATCCCACTCAATTTTTCCGCAGAGATGAGTTAACTATATTAACACGTTTTACATAAATTATCATGATGGAGAAAACGTTGATGGAATGAAGTGACTAAGTAAATTATTTTATGCAGTCTTGTTAAAATGTTTAATCATATTTAATGCCATATGTATGTTTGACTGGCTCGATGGCTCATTTGGAGGTACCTCTGCCCTCTGAGCCATGGATTTGATCCCCGCACAGTACAAACATTTGTGTTCGTGAATATGTCTGTTTGTGGTCTAGTTGTTTACTATATTGGTACGTACATACAATATGTATTGTATTTCTTATACAAAGCGGCTTAGTTAGGGGCTAGATGGCGAAGTGTGGCCTAGCGTGGCATGTCTTGGATTATTTTCCATGTTTTTCTTTGTTTTCCCTTTTCTATCACTCTTGGTATCCTCACACAATCGTAACATTCCCCTATAAATAATATACTTGTAAATCACAATGAACACACAAGAATTTCCATCACGTCTGAAATATTTGCTTATAAATGGCGTATAAAATTTATGGCTGAGCAAGCAAGCGTAACGCATTCTAAGGAATTATTATTATTGCGAATTTTCTCGTTCGTACATTTCGAATGTATGCTTGGTGGAAAAGTATTTGACTAATGTGAATTTTTGAAAAGATAATATTTAATGTTATTCAACACATTATTATAGTAAATAATATAAATGACTTCCTACAGTCCGAGTGAGGGTGAGGATAATTAATGTGAAATTTCAATATTTTTTATTATAGCCAATGTGTTAATTTGATTCATTCAAATCCTTTCAGTACTTTTCGCTTGAAGGTGTAATAAATTATCCATACATCCAATAATAGAATAGGATTTATTGACATAATAACCCCAAGACATGCCACGCTGGGCCACACAGCGCCACCTAGCCCCAAACTAAGCCGAAGTAGTACTATGGGTACTAGACAACTGATAAACTTACTTATATACTTTTTTTTTGTAAATAAATACATATTATACATAGAATACACCCAGACCATACATAAATCTTATATACTATAGGTACAGACGGACCTTACCTTTTATAGGATGGATAGAAAATAGATAATGGACTCTATGTACTCGTATATTGACTGACCCTTGGTTAATTTTGTAGCTACCCCTGCCTTATTATACCAAGTATCATGAAGGTAGGTACAACTCCTTGAATGTAATACTTTGACAATATTAACGTAAGATGATCTTTAAGTAAACTGAAACTAATGAAGCTCGTCCCACTGAAATCAAAGAAATTAATTAACTAAAAGTAATTTTGATATGAGGCGTGCAATATCATCTTATGGGCCGGCACGGGGTGGAGACAACTGACAGTTGACTGGTTACCTGCTCGTTGTCACAGGGAATTGGGCTGCTCTTTTGGATTAAATCAGAGGTTGGGAAGCTATTATGACATGCTACTACAAAAAAAAAGATTGAGTGAAAAATGAAATTATGCTGGCCCAATAACTTTGTCCCCAAGTGTAAGCAGAAGCATTTGTACAAAACTCCCCGGATCAACACTGTACACAATGGAAAGTGGGACAAAGGAATTCTTTGTTTGGATAATATATATTTTTTGTGTATTCAGAAAGTTTTAGAACTGTCTTCTAACCTTTGCTTGCTTTGAATGGGGGCAACTTATGAAAATTCTTTTTTGTGATATTATTTTCACATTTACGTCTGGTCCAGGCAATAAATATAATTTAAAATATTCTTTATTTTATATTTAAATCTTAACTATATTATTTGAACGCGCTAATCTCAGGAACTACTGGTCCGAATTGAAAAATTATTTTTGTGTTGAATAGACCATTTATCGAGGAAGGCTTTAGGCTATATAACATCACGCTGCAACTATTAGGAGCGAAGAAATAATGGAAAATGTTAAAAAAAACGGGAAAAAAATAACTATTCCACGCGGACGAAGTCGCGAGCACAGCTAGTGTTTCATAAAACGTATATTTTCTGAGGAATGTAATGGGCGGCCTATCTTCTTTTTGCTCTAAACCACCCTCAGCTGCCCGTGGTGCATCCTGCTGAATAAGAGACGGCTCTGTCAACCGACTGGTGGCGGTATAACCATCACAATTGATGGCGTAGCTAAATACCACAGGCCGATGGGCAGCACCGTCACACACGTCACGTCCAAGCCACCCTATAAAATACCGCAGCCAAATGACCTTCGGGTCGTGTTTCTGCTGGTGACTGCGGTATTCTATAGGGTGGAGGTCCTTCCCCGGACGGGTAGCTCAATTCGAGTGAAGATTCGCTTTGCCCTACCTCTCTTAAGAATTTTGACATACCTACTAGTATAAATGGAATGAAAAACAAAAATTAGTGCTATATTTTTTTTCAGACTAGTGGCGTCCATAGGGGACACTTATGGTACCGCTCTACTATTCCACATGTTGGTGTCTACCATCACTCTCACTCTACTGGCCTACCAAGCGACTAAGGTATGTCTTGTCTATTTGTTGCGGACAGAACGACCTTTTTATATGATTTTACCTTTTTACCAGTTTTGTACATAGTTTTATATTTAGAAGTGTTTTTAAGAGAATTTTAGTTGCTATGGTTTTTGTTTGTTTTGTAAGTAGTTGAGGTATACAGTCCACCTGCGGCTGTGCAGTAAAGTGTTTGTGGTTTCCCAATTATCGTGTTTGATTCCACACCCATAGACGCCAGTTCCAGCCGTAACACTATTTTTTGCCGATAGTAGCACGACTTTCCCACACTTGATGGAAAGAAAGAGAGAGAAAGAGAAGCCCAAGTCGCTGTAACAACTGGCAAGTAACTGGTCAGTTACCAGTCAGTTGCACCGCCATGCCGGCTCAACCCTAACCCACGGAAACCGATGCAGCACTCATCCCTCGACCTCAGAAGACCCTACTCACCGACAGAAACACGACCCGGGGTACATTTGGCTGCGGTATACTCTAGGGTGCTATGCCCTACTTCTCTTAAATTTACTTACATATCGACATTCCCAATTAATATTCTATACAGCCAGTCATAGTGTAACACACATTATTAATTAGTTCAAGGAATTCAGTTATTTGTAACTAAACATACCTTATCTATGTACAAGTAACTTGTATGATTTCTCAATGTCGTGGGGGTATGTGGAACATTCCTTATATTAGGTATGTATACCTATTGGATAATTTCTGAACAGGTTTTCATGCTAATTAAATAGGTATTTTTATTTATAAGGTCTCAATCAATATCTCTTGTATGTCACCACCGAGAGCCACGAGCCTTACTCAAATATTGGCCATGAAAACTTCTAGCAACTAGTCAAAAGGTTATCTAGTTAGGTAGTTAACTAGTAAAAGGTTAAGGTTCATTGTTCTATTTTGTGGTAGCATCAGGCCCTTCGGTAGGGACATACATGAGTATTTCATGAAGTTACAGTTGTGTTAAGGTATCATCATCATCATCATTAGCCTATTGCAGGCCACAGCAGACATAGGCGTCTCCTGTTGTTCGCCACAATAAACAATGCTTGATTCCATAATCACAACGCTGAGCAGGCGGGTTGGCGATCGCAAGGCGTACCTTCTCGCTCCGGGGACGCTGCTGCCCGTCATCGGTCTGTGGTATTCAGCTACGTCTTCAATTGTGATGGTTATACTGCCACCAGTCGGTTGCCAGCGCCTCGTTTGTTATTCGGCAGGATGCATCACGGGCTGGTGAGGTTGACTTGGAGTGAAATGATGATAGACCGCTCCCTTACATCCCTATCTCTATATTAAGGGTTATTGAACATTATGCTTCTGTTCGCAGATCAACGGCATAAACGTATACGCCTTTAGTACCATTGGATACCTGAGCTACACACTTGGTCAAGTATTCCATTTCTGCATATTCGGGAATCGTCTCATTGAAGAGGTGAGATTCAATATCGAATATGGAGCAGTGGTTAATCAGATATTACAGAAATACGTTACAAAATACGTTGGAATGACTTTTTTGTGAATGAATGAGTGTTCATGAACTTATCTATTTGTATTGGTCTGGGTGTTTTCTATGTATAATATGTATTTATTTACAAAAAAAAGTATCTTAGTAAGTTTATAATAAATATAAATAAATATCAGACAACATCACATGCATTGCTCCGATCCCAAAGTAAGTAAGTAGCTTAAGCACTTGTGTTATGGGTATCTGTTGCGGACAGAACGACCTTTTTATATGATTTTACCTTTTTACCAGTTTTGTACATAGTTTTATATTTGGAAGTATTTAGTTGCTATGGTTTTTGTTTACTGTTTGTTTGTATTGTTTTGTAAGTTTTTGAAGTTTACAGTCCACCGTGGCTGGACCATTAAAGTGTGTTTTGTGGTTTCCCAATTATCGTATTTGATTCCACACCCCTAGACGCCAGTTCCAGCAGTAACAGTATCAGAACAACGAAGGTACCACAAATAAATACTTAAATACAAATATAAACACCCAGACACGGAACAAACACAAGTGTTCATCACACGAATGTTAGGCCCGGGTGGGAATCAAACCCACGAACCTTGGTACAGACTGCAGGGGTCACTACCAATTGAGCCACCGAGCCAGTCAGTTTATCAGTTATCTAGTACCCATAGTAAAAGCTTCGGCTTAGTTTGGGGCTAGATGGCGATGAGTGGCCCAGCGTGGCATGTCCTGGGTTATTTATTTATTTATTTTTTTATTTATCTCTTCCAGAGCTCCTCGGTTATGGAGGCAGCATATTCCTGTCAATGGTACGACGGCTCCGAGGAGGCCAAGACCTTCGTGCAGATAGTCTGCCAGCAGTGCCAGAAAGCCATGAGCATCTCTGGAGCCAAGTTCTTTACAGTGTCACTGGATCTGTTCGCTTCTGTAAGTATGGGATGGCAGTATGACGTCGGTGATCCAATACTTAAAGTAATTAGACCATCTGAAGGCGCGAGTTTTTAAAGTTGCATACCCTAAATTGTACTTAATTAAGAGCAGAGGTATGTTAAGCAAACCTTTTTGCTTTCGACCTGAAGCCTGTCGATCTAACTTTTGGACCTCACGACCGCTTACCATCTGGTGGAGTGAGGTCATCCTGAAAGCTCTTTGTATAAAAAAATACCTTAAAATTAAATGTGCAGAGATTAAACTGTTGATTGGCAGTTCTGTTGCAGTGTTGAATACTAAACTAAACTGGTCATCAAATAAATGAGAATAATAAATGTTCTTTCACCTTTCAGGTACTCGGAGCGGTGGTGACTTACTTCATGGTGTTGGTACAACTGAAGTAGATGATGGGTTTACAAGTACTAAACTATTTATCTATATCAACAAAAACGATAGGAATGTTCACATAATGTCTCTTTTTCATCATCAGCCTATAGCAGTCCATTGCTGAACATAGGCCTCTCCAGGTTTTCGCCACTTCGGGCAAACACCTGAAGGTTGTGCCCATAATCGGAACGCTGCTGGGCAGGTGGGTTGGCGATCGCAGGGCGTAGCTCTTTGCTCCGGTGACGCTTCCGGTGTTTTTGTTGGATATGAACAATGTAATGAAAATCCTAAAAAATTCAGGTCATTTAGACACGGGAGCGTATTAAGCCAAGTTCCAGAGAGAAATGGCGACCATACCATTGTAATAATACAATACCAAGTGTAATAATACAAATGGATGAATGGATAAGGACCTTTTAGAAGCGAGTCTTTAAGTTCTTCAAGGACTAAAATGCACCCATGACTCCCTTAGAGTTGCGGTGTCTATGGTTTAAAGTGATCACTTACTATTCGGTGATCTTCAAATTCGTTTGCCCCCTGTGACATAAAAAAAAGAAAAATCCCTTAGATACAATAATTGAACTGACGAACTGTTTATTTGGTAGATAAATTCAATCAAACACAGAAAAGGATATTACAAACAGGTAGTAAAGCGGTCGTTTCTGTCAAATAAAGCGATATGTATAAATTATGACAACAATAAATCTACAAAATCGGGTTACATTCCGTTATTGCTCTCTTGAGGCTCAAGTTTGTCCGTTTTGCTGCTGAACAACCAATAAATAAGATAATGATAGTGTTAACTAACGATATTGATGTTGCTTATAATGCAGCAATTTCAAAATTAAACAAATCTAAAATAATATTTTTTTATTGTTTTTTTTTTTAATACCAGGGGTTGTGTTTTTGTAAGTTTAAAAAAACCTGTGTTAGGAAAGTTGTCATTTAAATTGTATTTTAATTAAGGCGAATCATGCATCAGAAACTCAATATCGAGATGAAAATTGCTTTTTGAATTAAAAAATCTCATCTAATTTTGCCTCACCTGGCTCGGGGCGAATCGTCGAATTATTTCGAGATTTAAATGGGAATATTAAAATGGTATTATAACTTAATGAATCATAAATGTACAAAATCGTTAGGTAAAACAGTTGTAGTATAAAATGTGTGAATTTGATAATATGTACTTATAATTCATATTCAAAATATTTTATTACAGTAATTTTAATACCTAACAAATTCATAGTTCTGGTAACTTCTGCATTCATAACCTACGTAAGGTATAATAACCTACGTAAGGTATGAGAAGTATTTTTTTTCTGTAATCATTGTTTTTAAGTTAGAAAAATAATTATTATTTTCTAAGTATAAATTAGTCATTAAAGATAATATTGTGTGGGTATTTTTTGAGCTAAAAACTAAAAATTACAAAACAAATTCATAGCTTTTGGATAGAATTCAATATAAGCGTATTATTTACTGTATTTTTGGAAAGCTACTTATAATTACGCGAAATAAATAAATATTTCTAGAAAAAAGTATAAACTTTTTCAAACAAATATTTAAAGAAAATGCCAAGGTTTCTTTAATTCATTTAAACTTATATTCTTATGAAGTTTAGAATTGAACAATTGTTTTTTGGCATTTTCCTTTGTAAAAGAGACTTAAATCTATAAGTATGTTAAATTGTCAGATATTGTCTAAAATGTTTATCTAGTGATGTTTTTTTCTTAAAAAGGTTTAAAAATGTTATAGAGAACTTTGTAATTGTCCTATTAACTATTTTTGTTTAATAAATCACTTATTTTTATTTAAATACTTTTATTGATCACCCGATCACCATTGATAAATAATGCTGTTGATAGTGCTTATGTACTCGTATAATATTTGTGGTACCTTCGTTGCTCTGATACCCTTAACACAAGTGCTTACTCGTACCTTCTTACTTTGGGATCGGTGCAATGTATATTATTATGATGTTGTCTTATTATTCAACTTTTCCTGGGTTATGACAATTTATAGAGCACATGTATGCGCAATATTCATCACATGATTTTTTCTACTGCGATGGTTCAGGTAGCGAAGTGAATGAAGAAAAAGACCAAGCGCCCAATCCTTCGCCACATCAGTCCATTCATAAAAAAATGGGACAAAAAGCTCCTATCATCATCATCATCAGCCTTGCCCGAAGGTGACTGTCCTCGATCTTGGGTCATCATCATCCTAGCCTTTTTCCCGATTGACTCAGGGTCGGCTTCCCAAACTGAGAAATTTGGCGAGGGCGAAGCTTTTATACAAAGCGACTGCCATCAGAACTCCGCAACACTTAGGGTAAGCTTTACCCATTCCCAGTTTAGGCGTCAGAGTTATCATCATCTCTGATAGGATGTAACGACTGCTATCTGAGTTGTCCTCGATCTTGGGTATCACAAAAAAAACTCACGCCTCTACAAAACCACCTTACCTTCATTTCGTAAAATTCTTAAACACCCCTCACTTCCGGAATGGAGTCCCTATTTCAGCGACGATTTATTTCTAAACTTCCATTACACCACCGAAATATACGAACTCAATGAATCGTAAATTCCTTCATTTCCCTAAAAAGGGAGATAAGTATCTGGGAGCCACAGCGGGCGTTGTAGTACAGGAGCCCGATATACAACGACTTTCGCCGAGATGTTTATTTGATGAAACGTATTCTATATTTGTGGTACCTTCGTTGCTCTGATACCCCTAACACAAGTGCTCAGGACCGGTCCATGTGGAGGTCATTGGGGGAGGCCTATGTCCAGCAGTGGACGTCTACGGGCTGATGATGATGATGATTCTATATTTATCAGTCAGTTACTTGCCCGATGTCACAGCGACTTGGGCTCCTCTTTCGCTTTCCATCAGACGTAGAGAAGCCATTATGTCGAGCTACTATAAAAACATTGTTGCATAATTATGGGTTACCTATCACATTTTGGTCCAGGGTGTGGTTGTGAATCACTAATTTAAAAAAAAATCAATGCATTTCACTGGTTTGATTACTAAATAGATTCTATCTACGAGTATACCAATCGAAAGTATGCCTCTAGAATATACAAACGTGTTTGCCTTTTCTTTTTTCCAAGAGTTGTGCTTGGGTATAAAACAGGTAAATCGATACTAACATATTGCAACGGTCCGATATTCATTTAATCAATTGGCAGCCTTGGTCCATCCACTACTGAACGTTTATTCACGCAGCAAATCATACACTAGATTAAAATTTTGTAGAAAACCTATATTATACAATATATTTATTAGCGTATATTAAATTAAATATAAAAATGTTTCATAAAATAAACATCTCGGTGAAGGTCCTTGTATATCAGGGTCTTGGACTATTGGCAGTTCACTCTTTTTATTTCATAGCTGTTTATTTTTAAGAGAACCGTTTGGCCATGAATATTTAAACTATGACGGGACAATTATTTAATTAATACTGTAGCAGAACCTTTTTTCAGTAGAAAAAGAAATTATTTTATTTTATTTCATTTTATATCGGTTGCCATAGCAACACGGACACCAACAGGAATGACATAGCTAAATTTTATATGGGCGGCTGCCCCAGTCATTTTCACCTATTAATGTATTTTGAATATTTCGAGTAGGTATGTTAATTATATTTTTATACCCTTTTCTTTTATTTTTTGATAATTTTACGCTTCATCATTATCATCATCAGCCTATTACAGTCCACTGCTGGACATAGGCCTCTCCAGTTGTTCGCCACTTAGAGCAAACATCTGGAGTATATACCCATAATCGCCACGCTGGGCAGGCGGGTTGGCGATCGCAGGGCGTAGCTTCTTGCTCCGGTGACGCTGCTGCCCGCCACCGGTCTTTAGTATTTAGCTACGCCTTCAATTGTGATGGTTATACCGCCACCAGTCGGTTGCCAGCGCCTCGTTTGTTATTCGGCAGGATGCACCACGGGCAGGTGAGGTTGGCTTGGAGCGAAAATATGATAGGCCGCTCCCTTACATCCCAATTTTACGCTTGATTATTTCTAAGGCTGTAATCGATAACAATCGATTCTCACACTCACAGCCCTATCAAGTTAAACTGTAACCGGATATGAAATATACTTTTAAATAATTGATGAATCGGTACATTGGAGAATTTGATAATATAAATAATTATTAAATATCCAAGGACCTTACGAGCTAGTTAGATGTATTTAGATATACATTTGCTTAGCCATCTCTTTTTGTCATTGTTACGTATAACGCACCAGATTTTGTTTTATTTTAAATTGTAATTGTAAATACTTTTAAGTAAATTTGTATAATAGGGTCAAGGGTAGAAGACTTCGTTTGGTTTTCCATCTTATTTCGATTTGATAGCTACCAAAAAGAACCAATACCTAAAATCGCACTTATTTTAGAAATTACAACAAGACCAATCACGCTCTCATTTTGCAAAGTGATTTTCAAGTTCACTGGGAAAATAAATTTAACAATAAGCGCAGTATTTAATTCTATGTTCAGATACTCTCTTACTGTTTTATGAATTATCGTGTTAATATTCTTCGAACTTAAATTAACATTTTCAGACCACATCATATTATTTCAATTTCCATGCCCTCCCGAAAATTTAATCAGGAAAATTAACATTGAATACCGTTTTCATACAGCTTAAACTTAATAACAGTTATTAAGAAAGGAGACTCCCGAAATATGGGCAGGATCGTTTCCCGAAACGCGAATGTGCTGGGTTTATTAAAACGAATTCACTTCTCACGGTTTAATTAAAACTCTGAACGGCTAAGAATTAATTTGGAGAGTGTAATGGGGTGAAATTGATTGCGCTGTTCTAAGTGTGGGTTTAAATTTAGATCTGATATCTAATCATCATCATCATCAGCCTATTACAGTCCACTGCTGGACATAGACCTCTCCAGTTGTTCGCCACTTAGAGCAAACATCTGGAGGATATACCCATAATCGCCACGCTGGGCAGGCGGGTTGGCGATCGCAGGGCGTAGCTTCTTGCTCCGGTGACGCTGCTGCCCGTCACCGGTCTTTAGTATTTAGCTACGCCTTCAATTGTGATGGTTATACCGCCACCAGTCAGTTGCCAGCGCCTCGTTTGTTATTCGGCAGGATGCACCACGGGCAGGTGAGGTTGGCTTGGAGCGAAAAGATGATAGGCCGCTCCCTTACATCCCTCATCCTCCCTTACATCTAATCATCACATTAGGCTATCGCAGTCCACTGCTGGACATAGGCCTCTCTAGTGATTCGCCACTTTGGGCAAACACCTGGAGGCTTTACCCAAAATCACCACGGCACTAGGTGGGTTTGCGATCGCAGGAGGTAGCTTCTCGCTCCGGTGACGCTGCTGCCCGTCATCGGCCTGTGGTATTTAGCTACGCCTTCAATCATGTTGGTTATACCGCCGAGTTCTAAAGTTGATACTGGCTAGGTGTAACGACGATTCGGGCAGGATGGCTGGCAAGTGCTGAATGCGAGAAGCCCAGGATCCATCAACGGCGAACAAAAGGAAAAGCCTATGTCCATAAGTGGACTGCAAAATCCTGATGATGATGATAAAATTCTTCTTATGACGCCGGTGTGGCGTCTTCTGGCACCTTTTTTTTAGTGGCTCGACATAATGGCCTCATAATATAATAATAATACTAGCAGCCCGTCCCGGCTACCAAGGATATATGTCAAATTGGAAGAATATAGCATTCTATTGGTGAAAGAATTTTTTAAATCGGCCCAGTACTTTTTGAGCCTCTTCATATACAAACATACAAAAATAGGTCCAAATCTTTCCTCTTTATAATATTAGTATAGATATAAGTATACATAAGTATGGATTATTTTACAGAAGAACACATTACAAACAAAACAAAGTATGTAGGTACAATTTAGGCGATCTCTCGACTACTACTAAAGGGGATGTAACCATTCATTAATAAGCATCCCCATTCAAGACGACCTTTCAAAGCATTCACCTAAACCTGTCAACCAGTACAAGATCGACTGAATCTATTGTCTTGGTAACGAGCTTCTGGGAATAGGTCGCCCAATTAACAAATACTTAACTAGTTGATGGACTAGTCCACGGAAATGTATGCTCTATGTGTTTGTGAATAGAACATATATTTGAGGAGAGATTCTGTGTGATTGGGAGTTAAGCGTGTGGTATTTGGTTAATGGAAGGAGAAGCAAGGGGCTAAGTTAGCTTTATGGTGAAGTAACTACGGGATTCATCATAGGCGACAGGACTGATGGCTCATTCATCATCATCATCATCCTCAGCCTATTGCAGTCCACTGCTGGACATAGGTCTCTCCAGTTGTTCGCCCCTTAGGGCAAACATCTGGAGGATATACCCATAATCGCCACGCTGGGCAGTCGGGTTGGCGATCGCAGGGCGTAGCTTTTCGCTCCGGTGACGCTGCTGCCCGTCATCGGACTGTGGTATTTAGCTACGCCTCAAATTGTGATGGTTATACCGCCACCAGTCGGTTGCCAGCGCCTCGTTTGTTATTCGGCAGGATGCACCACGGGAAGGTGAGGTTGGCTTGGAGCAAAAAGATGATAGGTCGCTCCCTTACATTCCTGGTATCTTTACAATGATGGCTCATTTGGTAGTGACTATTCCTTTTGAAACAAAGGCCGTGGGTTCGATCCTCATCGATATGAGAGGTCATTTCCCTGCGACTAAGTAATCAGCTGACATCCTACTTATGATTAACTAGCAATTCGGCCTCGCTACGCTTCGGGTATTTCACATAAACGCCAATTAATATTACACGCGACGTCACACAGTGCGGCATTTTTACGGAACGGAGTGACGTCAAAGACTCCCACTCCTAATTTTTGATGCCATGTATCTTTGTTATTTGTTATTTGAATGAAAAAAGGAAAAATACGTGTCCAATACATTTTTATGGTCTAAAATACGGACTAAATTTATTGTAACTATTTTGGCCGCCACAACATCTATTCAAACAAACCAACAATCAAATCTTTCCTCTTTTATAAGCGTAGATGTAGATAGAATAATTAGGTACAGAGAAATCACATAACAAGTTAGGTACTGTATTATAAAATAATGTGATTATTTTGTATCATTTATAACTTTGTCTAAATTTAGAACCTAACTTCGAAGCCACAGCTACCCATTGCTCTTAAGTTAAATACATTGTGACATTAACTTAACTTACTAACTTGCGAACGAGCTCGTGTTTCCTCTATCGTACTGGGTCCGTTAGTTGCTTTGTTATTTTAGAATTGTTGGAGCGCTAATCCGGCAAGGATGTGGCGCCTATACCTAGGAACAGGGTTATTTGTAAAATTTCATCATCAGCCTATCTCAGTCCACTGCTGGGCATAAGCCTCTCCAGCTGTTGGCAGATTGGTGACCGCAGTAGATTTTATTCGTACCCAGGTAAACTCTGCTGCCCGGTTAGGGGTGAGAGCCTTCCGCTCCCCCAACAGTCCGGTGATGATGACAAGGCCACCCTGGCCATCATCGTAGTCATTTAGAAAAAAAAAGATGATGCCCGTTTCCTGATAATCCCATAGTTGTATTCTACAACACCCACGGCATAAGCTGGCATGGTCCTATTCTCTTTTAAGAGAGGTAGGGCATAGCGACTCTTTGCTCGAATTGAGCCGCCCGCCCACCCTCCACCCTATAGAATACCGCAGCCAAATGACCTCTGGGTCGTGTTTCTGCTGGTGAGTAGGGTTTCCGGAGCTCATGGGGGGTTAGGGTTGGGCCGGCATGGCGGTGCTAACTGACAGGTAACTGACCAGTTACTTGCCAGTTGTCACAGCGACTTGGGCTTCTCTCTCGCTTTCCATCAGGCGTAGGGAAGCCATTACGTCGAGCCACTATAAAAAAAAAAACTCTAAATCCTGAAACGACACGGGGTCCATACAACAGTCTCTACGCAAAAAAAATCCCGACAATTGAACTCCTAAGTATATGATTATGCTTTGCTTACTTTGAGTAAATTTGACCAAATAATTGTCAAAATACACTGCCGACATTTAAGTGATTTTGTATTGTAAAGTATCAATTTCAGATCGCAAAGTAAGTATTACCTTGTATTTAATTGCATACCTGGGCTCTAACCGCGCAATTCGTAGCAGCCGGCCCGTTATTCGCAGCACAAGTTCCATCGTTGAGCGGCACAAACAGGACGAATACGGCCGGTGAAGGAACAATAAACGAGTATAGCGCAAATGGAACATTACAGTGAGCGATGGGCACCATCGCAACCTTACACCTTGCGTGGTGTAAGTTATGGACGAAAGGATATGACGGAAAATATTAAAATAAAATAAAATAGTTTATTTCTGCAAATAGATTCACTAGTAATACTTTTGCACGTCAAACTTTTTTCCTACCAGCACTTAGACGTGTAGCCTGCTGAAAAGAAGTGCCGCAACAAACTCAACAGTTAGCCTTTTTTAAAATATGTAATACAATACAATAATATCGTTTTAAAAAGCGCTATTATAACCCAAGACATGCCTCGAAGACAAATTTGTGTACTGAAATAGATAGATACATTTTTATTGGGGATGTAAGAGAGCGGCCTATCATCTTTTCGCTCCAAGCCAACCTCACCTGCCCATGGTGCATCCTGCCGGACAACAAACGAGGCGCTGGCAACCGACTGGTGGCGGTATAACCATCACAATTGAAGGCGTAGCTAAATAGCACAGGCTGATGACGGGCACCAGCGTCAACGGAGCGAGAAGCTACGCCCTGCGATCGCCGATCCGCCTGCCCAGCGTGGCGATTATGGGCATATCCTCCAGATGTTTGCCTTGAGTGGCGAACAACTGGAGAGGCCTATGTCCAGCAGTGGACTGCAATAGGCTGGTGATGATGATGTTTGTATTTAATTGCACAAAATACAAATATTTACAGAGAAGGTTTTACAGACGACAAGTGGTTCATTTTAGGCGGTCTTATCTCTAGTAAGCGATCTCTTCCAGACAACCTTCAGGTAGAGGAAGTGTAATGGACTGGCGCTCCGGATACCTGCCCTGAAGAAGTCCAATCAAACCGTCCTCCCGAGGACTCTAAGAAACCCACGAGGATCGGGAGGGATCCGGCATAGCGTTTTAGCGGACCACCGTCGCGCTTTATTCATTACCATTCCTCCCTGGACTCCGCCCACACCTTCAACTCCCTGTAGGTCATGACATTAACTTTTTTCTTGAATTGTTGGTTATCGAATTTAGAAATCCAGGGAAGAATAGAAATTGCTAC